>CM056947.1:40308310-40908310 GCA_029856935.1 Cyclocarya paliurus
CCAAGTCGAAGCAATCAGGAGCAAGCCTCGTGGGATCCAGGGACAAAGTCTTCAAGAAAGATTTTTGACCCGTTTTGGCTCAAATCCAACCTGACCCACTAATTAAGATTTACTATATATTATATTAAACCCATGTGCGATCATCACATTGTGTTGTATATAATTGATTCCACTCTTTGTTTTACTTTTTCTCTTATTAAATGTTTAGGATAATTTTTGTTTGTTTTTAATGCTAAATATGTCTCCCTACCAATCTTTCTCAAAATACCTTAAGTTTTGTGCTGAATAAATACATCATTTTAAGTAAAATGAGGAGATTCTGTTTCAGAACTTAATTTGGCATGATTTCTTATTACATCCGAAATCGCTGCCAACTATATTTCCTCATTTTTTCGAAACAGCACAGCACATCTATGCCAATGGTTTGGTTTGGTTCTTACAAAACAACCTTGTATCTAAAAAGGAGGAAAAAAATAGCAAATTTAATAAGGACTTCAAACTCCAAAGCTAAAACAGTTTTTTCTTTGTGATAGAGAATACTGGTCAGTTATTTATGCTGGAAATTTGTACGGCAGTTATCAGAAAATAAAAAGAAAAAGAAAAAAATAAGAGAGATATTTTGGGTTAATCCAATTTATTCATCCCTCCATCAGTCCTCTCCTCCCTTCATCACATTCCCTTGAGAGTTTTCACTTGAAACTTGACAGGGAATGTTTTGTGTCCCCCACATAACCTGCAAGATGCAGGTAAGTTATATGGTAATTTTTTAATATCATTGTGGATGATATATGGGAATGGTTTGAATATTTTCCATCACATTCCCTTTGAGTTTTTTCTTTTTATTTTTCTTTTCATTCTACAATTTTCAAGGATGATATATGGGAATGGTTGAATATTGTGAGTTTATTCCTATAGGGAGAAATGGTAGAATTTCGATGTCAGAGTGTTCTTGAAATCTGATATAAGAAAATGCAATAGAATAATTAAAATTTTGTTATTTTAGTAAGAGTTTTTAGATTTTTGAAGCTGGAATTATCGTTGCCATTATCTTCAGTGGAGGAAAATAAAGACTTTCTGAAAGTCACTAAAATGACAAACTAATAAAACATACATAAAACCGATTGCATTAATATTTACAAGGATGTTTTTTTTGGTAACTGATAAATATATAACGGGTGTTAAATGTAATGAGATAGTAATTTCATGTCATTTTAGTTTTAACTGAAAATTTTATTCACCCAAGTAGGCAAAAAAATCCCCCAAAACATTATTTTTAAGTTGTAGTACTTATATTATGTTCTAGTTTTGCTTTCTCCTATTATGTTGTTCCTTAAGATGACCAACTGTAACTCTTGGATTCATGACAGCATCAGAAGAAGATGATCAGGTGCTTGCTCTTCATTTCTTTGTTGATCCATTCAACTTTAGGGAAGAAATCTGCAGTGGCTCCACCATCACAGAAATGGCTGACATTAAATGGTAAATAT
The DNA here is from genome assembly GCA_029856935.1 of Cyclocarya paliurus. Lineage (NCBI taxonomy): Eukaryota > Viridiplantae > Streptophyta > Magnoliopsida > Fagales > Juglandaceae > Cyclocarya > Cyclocarya paliurus. The sequence continues at coordinate 40,309,798 of CM056947.1, forward strand.
TATTTTTTTACTAATTAAAGTTTTATCTGTTTTTGGAGCTATATTGAAAAGAAAGGTACCTTCTAATTTTAAGAAAGAAGAAAGGTTGGATAATTTTGTATGAATGGGATCAAAGTAGAAAGTTCCAAGATCCGGATTTCTTTCAAATGAAGTATTTTTCCTGTTAAGAAATAATCTCACATTACTTGTAGACAAGGTTTGGGCATGTTTATAAGGAATAAGTAATCCTCTATTGTAGAACTAATTTTATAAGATGAGTTAGGCCCATTAATTTTTCATAGTATCAGAACTTGCTACAAGACAAATGTGAGCCCACACTACTTACCCCGTGATAAGAGTCCAGAAAAATACTGACATGCACGTAAGGAAAAGTGTTAAAGAATAATCTCACATTGCTTGTGGACAAGACTTTGGACATGTTTATAAAGAATGAGTAATCCTCTATTGTAGAACTGGTTTTATAAGATGAGTTAAACCCATAAATTTCTTCATTTCCAACTGCAGAAATTTATTTTAGAAGCTCAAATTCATCACTGGCAATGGCTTTAATCTTTTATTTCAGTACATTGAAAGATAGATTATGTGATGCTATACTTGATTGCAGGTAAACAGCCACTGGTGATAGCCCGAGGCGGTTCTCGGGCTGTTTCCTGAGTCGAGCTCATTTGCGAATCAAATGGCACTGTCTTTGAGTCAGCAAGATACAGCTTTGTTCTGCAATCTGCAACTAACAAAAGATGGCATTGGTATATGCCTCTCTGATATTAGGCTTGATAATTCAACCAATATAGCACTTGTATATCCAAAGGGGCAAAAGACCTACGATGTAAATGGAAAGCAAGTTCATGGGTGGTTTGCTCTGGATTACACAATCGATCAGCTATTCAACAATGTTTCATGTAAGTCTCAAACACCTTGTCTTTCTTCTATATTTTGCTATGTTACATTAATGAGCGGATTTAGACCTCTGGTCCGCATCTTTTCTTTTCAAGAACCAACTTACCATCTTTTCTTTTGAAACAATAACATAAATGGTAGGAATGTATCATATATTTTCAATTGAAAGCAAGCATGGCTGTTGTGCACATCTTTCATCTTATAAATGCAGAAGCACAGCCATATATTACATGAGAATCAATTTGCTGTGATAACATGTACGTAGATGTTTAAAAAACTTGTGCAGGAAACAACTTAATCACTATTTGCTTTGTTATGATCTTCATAACAGTGACCCAGGGAATACTCTCTCGACCAAGTTTGTTCGATTTACAATCACCTATATCCACTATTGAAGATGTAACAGGAATTAAACCGGCCCAATTTTGGTTGAATGTTCAGGTCTCTCTCTCTCTCTCTCTCTGAGCTAATTATTGATAATCGATTAAGCAGAGTCGTTTGCCTCAAAAGGTGCTTCTATCTTTTTCACAAGCATCATTCATTATTTTCTAAGATCGCTTTGGTGTTGGTATGCAGTATGATTCATTCTACAACCAACACAAACACAGCCCGGCATCATTCGTTGAAAAGGCAATGAGACTTATGGTATCAATTACCTTTCATCTCCTGAGATCGGTTCTTGAAGAGCATGAATGGGAAAGTGAACAAAGCCAAGACAAAGCTCATCTTCCAGGTCCTCACTGCAGATGAGATTGAACCCACAACCAATAAAAATTACGGTTCGCTGCTGCAGGATCTTGCATCAATCAAGTCATTTGCATCTGGGATCCTTGTCCCCAAAGAATACATATGGCCAGTACAGGCAAACAAGTATTTGGGGAAGCTCCTACTAGCCTAGTATCTGATGCTCACAAACAAGGACTAGAAGTATATGCTTCTGGTTTTGCAAATGATCTTCTTGGAAGCTATAATTATAGTTATGATCCTACAAACGAATACCTCAGTTTGTTGACAATTCCGAGTTCTCTGTCGATGGGGTGCTTACAGATTTCTCTCCTACAGCATCAGAAGCCATAGGTGAGATAACTTGACTGTCATGCCAGCTTCTCGATATTTCCCTTGAGATTTCATGTAATGGGTCTTGCAACCCCAATTAAAAATGAAAATATACTGATGGGAATCTAAAGAGCAAGTACATAATTTGGTACTTAAATGGTTCTCTGAGTTATGGTCTGACCCTGCGTTGCTCTTTCTTGGTGCAGGATGCTTTGCAAATAACAAGAACGTCAGCAAGCCTGTCAAAGGTATGTATATTAGATCTTCTCAAGAGTGCTGATATGAGAACTTTAAACGTTCTAAGATATGTTCAAGAAATGAAGGAAAAGCTTTAGTTGTCAACAACAATTTTGTGCGTTTTCAGAAAAAGCTTTAATAATCACCAAAAATGGAGCAAGTGGGATTTATCCCGGCTGCACCGATCTTGCTTATCAGCAAGCAGTAGATGATGGTGCAGACATAATAGACTGCTCAGTTCAGATGTCAAAAGATGGAGTGGCCTCTGCTCGGATACAGCTGACCTCATCGGAGATACAACTGCAATGACTACTTTCATTTCTAGGTCTATCACTGTACCAGAAATTCAATCCAAGGCCGGAGTCTTTTCATTCGACCTTACATGGAGCGAGATTCAAACCTTGAAGCGTAAACCTCTTCAAAACTTTTCCATACACTTCAAAAAATGCAGGTTGCATAAGCTTTAAATCCTACTTATACCAAAAACTTTCACATTGCAGCACAAATCACGAGTGTGTACCAGGACTTCCAGAGAAACCCAGCATACAAGAATGCTGGTAAGTTTACTACCCTTCCCGAATTTCTGGAGTTAGCCAAAGCAAAGGCAGTTTCTGGAGTTTTGATCAATATTCAGGTACCTTTCAACTCTGCTATAACGATATTTGTCTTTATAAAACATCATTGTTCATAATCTCAATTCATTCCAATCCAAATCCAGACGTTACAAAGAAACTCTTGTCCTTCATGTTTAAACTCCAAAGTTCGTGCATTGACAAACATATTTCCTTCTCAGAATGCTGCATACCTAGCATCAAAGAAGGGGCTTGACATTGTCGGTGCTGTTAACACTGCCTTGAGCAATGCCACCTTCGACAAGCAATCCACTCAGCAAGTCTTGATACAATCCGATGACACTTCAGTGTTGTCCAAGTTTATGAATGTCCCAACCTACAAAAGAGTACTGTTGATTGAAGAGAAGATAGGTGATGCACCAAAACAGACACTGGAGGAAATCAAGAAGTTTGCTGATGCAGTTGCCATCACAAGGTCATCCATCATTCAGATTAATGATTTCTTCACCACGGCTATGACAAATGTTGTTGCAGAATTTCAGAAAGCCAATATCTCGGTGTATGTCTATGTCCTTAGGAACGAGTACATCACACTGGCATTTGACTATTTCTCAGACCCTATTATGGAGATTGCTACTTTTGTTGATGGAGTTGGAGTTGACGGGATCATAACTGAATATCCAGGAACTGCAAGCAAGTACATCAGTAAGTGTTACATTTCCAACCTTGAATTACTACTGTTAGCCATTGGAATTCATTTCAGATATACTTAATATGGGGAATTTCTTCATGTTGTAATACTCTAGTACATCACATACTTTTCCCCAGACACATCTTTTACAGATTTTTTTCAGTTGTTCGGTTCAAAAGATGGTGTATACAATAAAATGCTTCACGTATTGCTATTTTCTGGTACTACACAGGGAGCCCATGTACCAATACAGATAAACCCCAATACAACATCTTACCAGCTCAAGCAGGTTCTCTACTTTCCTTGGTTCCTCCTGAAGTACAGCCACCAGCAGAAGCCCCTCTTCCACCCCTCGAGGCCTCAGACGTTGTGGACCCACCTCTTCCTCCTGTGGCCAAAGACACTGCTGCTGCTACTCCTGCTCCTGCAACACCTACTGTAGCACCTTCACGTGCACCAGCAAATGTTGCTAGCGTGTGTCTCTCTCTGGTCTCAGTCGTGGTCCTTGCTTTGTTATTCTCTATGGGATACTAAGACGATGGATCAAGTATAATCTAGCATTGTTTTGTCCCTGGCCTCTTGACTTTCACACTCTCTTAATTATTTTTCCTTTTTTTATTTAACTCGTGAGTGAGTCTGCATTGTGTAGTAGACATTGAGAAGAGCCGTGCTATGCATCACCCCTGTTCACGGCTGATGCATAGCACACCTTGTGTTTACCTTATGAGTGGTTTTGGATGTAAGTGATTTGAATAATATGAGTGGTTTAGATGATGACACGTAGGGTGTGTTGTGGCTGATCCTAATAGTAGGCTGATGTAAGAATTTTCCCATTGAGAAATAGCTTGCATTTCATTAAAAAGACTGATTCGAGTGGCATATTTAATATCGATTATGATTCGCTGTAGACTGTAATTTCTTCTCCTGAGTTTCAAACACTGTAAACAAACACGGGGATTCATACCCAACAGAGTCAAAAGCTTTTTTCTTTTCTCCCCTTACTGTGATCGTCACATTTGAGGCTGTATCGATTACTCCGCCCACACATTTTCTCACTCCACGGCGCCAATGGAATTGAATGTCATTGATATCTTCAAAACTAGATATTTACTGGAAAGAAAATATGTTAGAGATGTACACATCCCATTCCAATCCAAAGTACATTACTAGATCTCGCATGTCTCACAGCCCATAGGGAAAGACGATCCCATATGACCTAAAATGCCTCATGAAGACAACAAAATGAGGTAAAAATCAAATCTTTACACAGATTTAATGACTGGACAATGGGAAACAGTTGCAAAAACGGCTGAAAATAATACCCATTTCTGAAGTCATGCACTTCACACAGCTCCACCTACTGTCATCCTAGTAGCATTGTACAAACTTTTTTTTCTTTGATAACTAAAATGAAATGCATTCGACATAACCATGTCGTCAAGGTTAATAAAGCTCTCTGTCATGCTTTAGATTTTAAAAATTAATCATACAATTTTTAACTCATTATTGGAGATGTAAAAGCCGCCTCCATGGCCAGCTCTGATGGAAAATCATTAAAGTTGGATAACTGAAAGCCTCTCTCCATTCAGTTACCGCTAATGATTTGTACAGATTACGGAAGAAAGAAAAAAGAAAGTCTTTAAACAGAAAAGAAAAGATTTAATATTCAATCTATCTATAAAAAGAACTAAGATGAAAAGAGATAGCGAGGTTCAGATTCGCCTTTCTTCAGACAAAGGAGAAAGGGCAGGGCATTCCCGGCCATGGCTGCAACAAAGAGCTACCTGTAAAAAAAGGCCATTATAGCCATTTGACACAGGACACTCGGAGTCGCCCCGCCAAGAAACGGGTCAGTCCATTCCCAGTGTCTGATTCAAAGCTGAAACATCATCACCGCCTCATAACTTCGCTTGCAAATGCAGAGACAGAGACAGAGACAGAGAGTGGAGGGCAGGTTTGGCAATTAAGAAAATCATCGGTTCCGCAGTCATTCAGAGAGTGGTGAACGCCCGCCGGGCGGCCTCCCCGAGAGCAGAGCCTCATTCTTAAACTAATGAGATTGAACCCTAAGCGAGTTCCACAGACCTCTGTTTATAGCACCCATCCTTTTCCCACTATCTTCGTTTTGTTCCATATTTACCCTTCTTCCTTGTTCATCCTCCCGACTCCCAAGAGTGTTGCTTTGGGTTGAGCACCAGCTCTCTATTTGTCTTGAAATAAATATAAAATATCAAAACATTCATATTTGATACTGTATGGATGTTCTGGAATGCGCTAAGAAGTATAGAAATGTTAAACACATTGTTTTGGTTTTTTTTAAGAAAATTTTTTATTTAAAACATCAGATCATATATTATCATACCATTCTATTAAGCTCTTGACATGTTAAACACATTGTTAAAAAACATAATACCATTTATTCAAAATTCAAGATTATTAAATATTAATTTAGTTAAACTTTTAATTATTAAGATCATAACATTTTATCATACTTTCAAATCCAACATCTATGATAATCCGTCCTATGATACTAATCTAGTGGTAGCATCTTTGCTGTGCTCGTTCTCCCCCAAGGAGGAATAGGTTTTCTCATCCTGTATTTTGAGCTTCGTACAAATTACGGCTCCTCCTCTACTTTTTAGGAAGATGAAAAAGTCTCGTACTTGGCAACTCTAGGGACGTGAGGCTAGCTCAACCATCCGTGCATATCTTGAGATACTCATTCACTGTTTATCTCCACTCTTAATGCTAACTGCCATTATTTCAAAGCCAATTCGTGATTGTCAATTGCTTCATCGATAATCTCCATGAGCCTACGAGTCATATTTTTTTAGATTTAACATTATGTTCATACGTAATATTAAAATATTTTAATCTAATTTATAAATCGCTGCCTCCATAATTTAAACTAAACATGATTACTTTTCTGATATAGTAATCGGGTTCGTTGTTGTCAATCTCATTCCAACTCATCTCAACTCATTTCAATTAATTATTACAATTTTTTTAAATTTTAATATAAAATATAATAAATAATTCAATTTTTTTAAAATTCTAAAATAATTTTAATATTTAAAAATAATATTTTAACAATATTTTATCATCTCAACTCAATTCAACTCAACTCAACATCCAAACGCATCCTTAATTAAATCTTTTTCGCTCCTCATCAATAAAACAAACAGATGACACGAGGAACAAAATCATAATAGCCACAGCTAAAGTATAGAAATTGTGTCCAAGGAACCGAGATCCATTTTTCAGGAGATAAAACCGAGGGTAGTGGAGTACACACTTTTGTTCATTTAAATCATCTTCGAGAACTGACAGTTTGATTGATGGTATTTGAAATCATTGTGCTTATGTGTTGAAGTACGTTTTAGGAACTGAACAAATAAAAAAGGGAAATACTAATCTTCTTGTTGAGATTTTTTTTTTTTTAATTTCTTAATTAAGAAAATATTTTTTAATAATGATGTGATTTTTTTTTTATTTTTAAAAATATTTTAAAATATTAAAAAAAATATGTAAAAAATGAAAAAATTAAAAACACACTAACGGGGAGCCCCCAGCGGTGAGCCTAGAACGACCCAATAAAAAAACTGTGAAACTACACATAACTTGCCAACCCTTCCCTCCATAGGATTGCTCTGTACCTCCTCTAACTTTCTGCTGCTTTATGCATTCAACTTTTGCCCATAAACAAAGAACAAGAAAGGGTGAAACTATTAATTGATTATTAACTAGTTTATATTTCTCTTTTAAATTGTCTGTAATTTTTATTTTTTTTCTTATGGTCCCTTTTTTTTTCCTTTCATTCTCCTATTTTCAAAATATATTAGGGTCAAATTCAAAAGATAGTAAAGTCCACAAACAAAAAGACATCTTTTGTGTCAACAGCAATTAAAAAACTCAGATCATGTCAAGCCAGTTTTTCTTTATTACTCAGAAAAGACATTAAGATTCTCTGTTTTTATTTCTTTTTTTAAACATGATTTTGAGATTTTTTTCTTCTTGCCATTTTTTTAACTTGGGATTTTCAAAAGAAACTCAAGGAGCTAAGCAAAATAAAAATGTGGCATAACTCATAATACACGAAGACTTTTTCACAGTTCAAGTTACAATGTCATGGATAATTAATTAAGGAAAGTTTAGAGGAGAATTTTATATTTTATTTTAAAGTTTAAAATATTATTTTTTAAATTTAAAATTTAAAAAAAATAAATATTAATTTATTATATTTTATATAAAAATTAAAAAAAAATATAATAATAAATTAAAATGAGATAAAAATTCTTGAGAATTCTTACCCTTTAAACAAGCCCTAAATAGTACCAACCATTAAACTCTGCTGAAGTTCTTTTTATCTCTGGGGACAAGAAATTTTTTTTATTTTTTTTAAAAAATCAAACGAAAAACTCAAATTGCAGTGAGGAAGGGGCTACCTTGATCCCTCACAAGTTTTGTTTCGTTTTATTTCTAATCTCATTAATTTTTTTTTAACAAAAAAATAAAAAAAATAAAAGCTTCAATCATTTTGCACTGACGCTGTTTTTGGTTGACAAAAATCGGTGAGAATACCCTACATACAAAACAAACAAAACAGAGTGCTGTGTGATTTTCCCCAGTTTTCTCGGTAGCCAAACAAGAAACAATGGGAAAAAAGTAAGAAATAAGAGCCAGATCTAGGAATATACAGTAAGAGAGAAAGAGGGGGGGGGGGGGGGGGAAGAGAGACAGACAGGAGGGAAAAGAAGGCTCAGACTCTACATCGAAAACAAAAGAGAGTGCCGTCCGTATTTTTCCCAGTTTTCTCAGTAGCCAAACAAAAAACGATGGAAAAAAAAAGTTTCAAATAACAGAGCCAGATCTACGAATATACAGTAAAAAAAGGAGGAAAAGAGAGACAGACAGAAAGGAAAAGGAGGCTCAGATTGGGCTCCGGGTCAGGCAGAGGAAAGGGACACAATAACCATGGCTGCAACAAACAGTTGCCTCTGTGATTCACTTCACAAAAATGGCCATCCGAGTCACCCCGCCATGGAAATCTGACCCCTTTCCTCAGACCTGAAGATTTCACACTCTAATACAACAATCCAACCATCGTCACAGCCTCATCACATCATAAATATATATATATATATACACACACACGCACACACACATCAGAGAGAGAGAGAGAGAGAGAGTTAAGGCCTCGTTTGGATAGTTTGGATATTGAGATAAGAGAATCAGCTTGATTCAGAGAGAGAGAGAGAGAGAGAGTTTTTGTTTTCTTTTTTTGTTTTCTTTTTCCTGGCGTAAGAAGTGGACGGTGAAAGGGTCGAAGAAATCATCAGCAACAGAGAGAGGGCATCCACTAGACCGTACCCCCTCTGCGCCTCATTCTCCAAAACGAGTGTGAAAGGAGCCCTATTCGCTACCTGGGAACTCGACTCATATTTATAGCGTGAAAGGGTCATTTTCGTCATACGACTTGCTGCTGGTGTGTAATGGGGAAAAGATGGAGGTCATTTTGGGTCTACTGCTGATAGCACCAACGAACATAAATAATGTAAAGTTTGATAGATTTGGAGCATAAATAACGTTGAAGGTTTATATAGGTAAGATGCTTTAAGTGGTTCCTAATTAAAACTGCACACCAATATCAAGTTGGATATCAGTTAGAATTGGAAGGGGTTATTCTACATTGCATTCATATCAATTTTTTTTATACATGGAGAGAAGGTATTCATTCCTTAGTTCTATTAGTGAGAAACTAAGGTATTGACAAGAAACTAAAATGTTGCCAATTGATCCAAATTGATGCGTTCAAAGTCACTTTGAATGCGAAGAAAACAGTTCAGTCGGTCTCATTGAGGCCATTTTATTCGTAATATGAAAAAAAAAAAAATTAAGGAAATCAACTCGATGCTGGTACAGACTTTGCAAAGGTACAAAGTAAAAGGGTAAAAAGAAGGAAAATAACCAAATATATATATATTTGGTATCGGCAACTGCACGTTGTCTTCTCTGGGTTTATATGAAAACAATAATATTAGTAATGGGATGCTATAGGAGGTCTGTCCGATCAAGCATATCTATGAATGTCATCTTTCTTGGAAACCTTGGTGGCAGCCTCAGAAACATGGCGTCTTCAATTTGAATAGGGAGATGTGTGGCCGCAATCACAATCCCACCCTTCTTCCTGTGCTCGGCAATGATATACTCAAGTAACTTCACCCCTTCTTCATCTAATGCAACTGAAGGCTCATCAAGCAACCAAATTGGCCGATCCATTGCCAGCAACCTTGCAAGTTGCAGCCTTTTCCGCTGGCCCATTGACAGCATTCTTGCCTTGTCCTTTGCCAACCGTCCAAGACCCATCAGCTCCAGCGCAGGCAAAGACTTCCCCTGCTTGCCCTCAAGAACCTCAAACCACTGCACATTGTCCAAGACTGTAAACTTATCTTTGATGGCATCTTTCAGGGAGAGCCAATTGAGCTGAAGCTTGTACTGGTGAAATACTCCTGACTCTGTAATGTCATGACCGTTCCACAGGATCTCACCTGCAGAAGGCCGAGAAAATCCAGCTAGCATGCGGAGGAAAGTAGTCTTCCCTGAGCCATTGGCACCTGTTAGCACGAGCGCCCCACCATCATGAATGGAGACATTTACATGTCGCAAGATTTGCTGGGCATTCCTCATACAAGAGACCTTGTTAAGTAGAAGACGAGGTAGTGGTGGTCTTCTGAGAGACATTGAGGTCAATCGGAAACAGAAATGACTGCTTTTGATGGTAAGATTTTGATAACAGGGAGGACTCTTTCAAGTGTTTACTATCTGCTAGTGATGCAGCAAACAAAACCGAGTCTCATTGCTCAAGACAAGTCCTGTCATGAAGGATATAATAAATTGCATAAACCACTAAGCCAAATGTAGGATCATTTTGAGATAACAAAAAAAGAAATAATTGAAAATCAGTGCCGTTAAAATACGAAGGCATACAAGAGCTTATAACAGTGAAGAACCTCATTTTTTTCTCAAATTGGGAGGGATTCTTAAAATATGAACAGAGCTTATGATTTAAGGGCTCGGTCTAGGATCCAAATGATGGTACTGGTAAAAGGAGCAAAAATACCTCAACAAGACAGACATGGGAGACTCCCAATTGCATTTATATTTTTTATCTCAATATTAATCTGAAGTGACATCAGAACGAATTTGAGTAACTAAATCAACAATTATACAAAGAATATAAGAACTAATGCTTTCAAGTTTAAAACACAAACTCGAAACAATTATCCCAAGAAAGCCATAGCCATGTCAAAAGGAAAACACGACCAAGCCAGTGATGAAAAAGTGCAGTACAATTTGACGAACAGTTGGCACGCGTACACTAGGCCTACATAATTTGCTTCAAACAAGCAGACTGCAGACATCAGCAAAAGCGCATGGACTTCAAAGCTTAGGTGTCCCTATCAAGCATTCTAAATGTCTAATGGCATCAAAACCTTGGAACATAAAACTTAGGAGTTAGGACACACATAAATGAAGGAACTTTGCTTCTATATTTAAATAAGAACCGCAACCAGCAACAGCACAAGACTGTTTTTACCGAAACCGAGCAAAAGCATAACATCGGAAAATACCCAGAATACGAATAATCCCAGGTTGACTAACTCACTGGAGTCGAAGGTCGGATTTTGCTTTGTACTGTTCCAGACTCAGACTGTGCTGTTTAATAGAAGCAGCTTGCTTCGCTTGTAGAGTTTAGTATATAATATACACAGCATATAGCTGCTCAAAAGACCCGCACGTGTTAAAAGGCTTTGTTTTTTTTTTTTGAAAAAAAAATATTAGAATCCTCTCAAAATAACTTAAGGGTAAAAATTTTACATTCCTCTTTATAGAGAATCTTTAATTCTTTTTTGTATTTTATAAATTATATGCAATAATATTCTAATCTAGATTATTTAATTGGAAATAATTTTCAAGGTCTTAAGATCTCATAATTACCTTATTTATTTACTTAACATATAGACTTAAATAATTTCATATGTCAAAATTTTGTGGCAAGGTTGAAGGAGTGGTTTTATTTTATTTTATTTTGGTGCAGAAATCAAAGTTTTAAATCCCGTTCAGGTTGAGGCACTGGAACAAAATATTTCGGTACGGGTACGTTTCGGTGTACCATTTCGGGATAGACATTATATGAATAAATTATATATAATAACCATATTCCAAAATAAAACCAATACAAGTCTTAAAAGCATACATACCTGATAAATTTAATAATACTTCTCAATAGTCAATAGGCTCATGGGCTCAGTTTTGACCTGTCTATCTTTCCTAAAATCGTTTCAGAATCCACCTGCCTGAGGTAATGGTTAGAAAATCTGCCCATTACCCTTACAGGTACAGTACACCCACAGTTTTCTTTAGTCCATGAAAGTGATTACTTTTTCTCAAGGAATTGTTATGGATTTTGTGAGATGTTAACATATTTGCATCAAGTGCTGAAAACTTGAAGAAACTGAATATTCTTATTAAAAAATTAAGAGCATGAATTCCAAAGTAGCAAAGACGATAATGAAGTTGATTCTACATTTTTCACAAGAAGATGCCAGGGAAACACTTACTAGACTCAGTAATATACTTAATAGGTTAGTGAATGTTCTGCTTTATGCAATGATCCATCTCTGTTCAATTTCATGATTTTCTTGCATACTTTGGAAGGTTTTTTTTTTTTTTTTTTGATGTCAGGGAACCTCTCCAAAGCAGGACCCTTCGGAACCATCCCTGCAGAGTAAACCCTAGTCCCATGCACTGCACCCTCAGAAGTTTCCCTACACGGAACTAGTTAAATCGCTGGCTTTTCACCAAAAGGTGTGGCCCCAAAGGATTGTTTGCACTCATGATGTGTTGAACCTTGAAAGGAGTGATATCCAAAACCAAGGTCTTCACCACTTGAGCCAACCAGTTAACTTGGAAGGTTATTGTTGTTAGAAACAAAGGGATTTTACATATGCAATTCAAAAGAGCAACCAATTATCGTGAACACAAATATTAAGCGAAGTTTGCAATTGGGATTTATGGAATTTCACTGCAGGAATTATCACGCACATCAATCCTAAAATATCACTGCAGGTATATATCTACTGTATGTATACAGTATCACTGCAGGAATTATCAAGGGGCTCTATGTGGGTTCTTGATCAATTACAAACCATAATGGCATGCACATCAATCTCAAATTCTCAATACACAGAGCAAAAAGGGAATCAAAAGCTAATAATCTAAATTATCTAATACCTGCAGTGACGTTAAAGGGGATCTACAGGCTACGGCAGAGGAACGGCAGAGTCCAAGACACAAGCTGCGGCAGAAGTGGCGTCGTCGCTTAGACGACGGAGGGAGCTGCGAGTCACGATTCACGACGGCGTGGAGCAAGTGAGCAACACGAGGGAGCTGCGACTTGCGAGCCTGCGACGTTGTGGAGGTGTCGTCGTCACGTAGACGCCGGTCGTCGGAGTGTGGAGATTGGTGAAGGGGGAGAAATCAGAAAACCTAAGGCTGTTTTTGTTTTTGTTTCTGAGAAACTCATTCGGTAAGGGAAGGGGGAGACCAAAGAAATCAGAAGAGAAATCGGCAGGGTGAATAATTACAAAATAATTACAAAAAAAGGGTGTTAAGATTTTCGAGTTTTACTAATTATCATTTCTATGTACAATACATAGAAATTACAGTGAAATCTGAACTGTAGTTAACTGTCCAACCTACACGAGAGTATAAGGAACCTTCTTAATGAGTTTTCATGCATTATTTGCCAAAGAAATTATAAAAGTCAGTACACCAGATGAAGTTCCTCCATGGTTTATGTCATGCCATGGCCAATCAGCTCTTGGGATTTCTACTCTCGAGTAATTGATTATGGATGAAAAAACCCCCTTTGTTCTGGTGGTGATTGTGGAAAAATCCCCACCTCAGTTTGCTCTTAACAAGGAGAGAGGTTGATCTCATTGGAGAAACTCAGAAGATGTGACTAAAGTCGTTCATTTTTCTTGTTTCTTTTGGTTTCAAAATTGGGATTTTGTTTTTCTTTTTACCTCACTTGTTCTTCAAGTACAAAAGGCAATTCTACTTCAGGCTTCTGGCCCCCATAAAGGTCAAAAAATAAACCAAAGATACAGAATACAGAGATAAACTAAAACTGCTGCTCTTGTGCGCATAGCTCTTTTCTTCAACCATTTGCCACAACTGGAATAAGTCAACATTGCCAGCCGAGCCTCCTAGATCACGGGCTTACCCACAGATCAGATTTGCCACCTCCGGCAACCCAGATTAATTCGGAGTCATATGCTTAAGAATTAACGACCAGTTTAATGGTACTTTCACCAGTATTTACACATGATATTAGAAGTATAGGGTGGCATCATGGTTACAAGATGATATAACTATTGCAGTGGTACATGGCTATCTCCAAAACCCTACAGACACCATATATAAAATATGGTATGATTGGATCAGCTGGGTTCCAGAATTAAAAGAATAAGGCCAAGACTTCCCTCAATGCTGCAGGAGCAATTCATCAAAAATTGTACAGGTCTCAGGATTTCACATTTAGTTACTTATCCATCTTCTTTTTCGAGGTGGCCGCTCTGGTTTGATCTCGGCATCTGCAGGAGCCTCGCTCTTGGAAGAAGGCAATGCTTCACTCTCCATCTTCTTAATTGTCAAGGCTTCTTTCTCACTTGGCATTGGAAGCTTGAACCGCTCGCTTCGCTTTTTCAACTTCTCCACGGTATCCAGGTGCCTATCCTCCAAAGGTTTTGTGTCAACATCTTTGCTTTCCAGATCAGAAGCATCTTTCTCTTCGGCCAATGGTTGTTGACTATCAGCAGCCTCAATCATCTTAGCAGATTCATCTGGAGGTTTGCCGGCTTCAAGAGATGCGCCATTGTTCTTCCTGTCAATCTCCTTCAATTTTAAGGAAGATGATGACCTACTGTTGATGCTGTAATCCCTCTCCGCATGGCTAGTCCAACGCTCCAACTTGGAGCGCCCTCGTTTTGAATCATGTTGTTCATCTTCCGATGAAGCATCTTCCCTATGTTTTCTGGACACACGACGGCTCGCTGGGATCTCATGCTGACCATTTCCTGGATAACTGGAGCCTTTTAAGCCCTATATAAAGGCACAAGAAGAAAACTAAATTTTCAACACTTCCTACAAGGTTCAAGTGCACAAGCCAAGAAGCATTAATGAGAAATGAGCACAACCCCACAGGGAACTAAATAATCAACCAATAAGGGTAAAGTAATGAACCAAAAAAGGACACAACTCACTGATCCAAGCGAAGAGTATCCCAAATTCTCAGCCCAAACCCAGGTTAATCAATGGAAATCATAGGAAATGCAATCTGACCAAGAGGAGCAAAGCATTTTAAATATGTCTGTAAGCCTCAAGAATGAGCCAAGTAATCAGAATCTAATTCTAAGTCAGAAATTTACTCGAGCGACAAAAATGGTGTCAACAATCTCCTCCTTGAGTCAGGTCTAAGAAAGAAGATTGTCTGCGTCTTTGTCATTCCCTCCCTTTACATATTTAAAGCAAACACCTTTAATATCCATGACAAGTCATATATAAAAGATACCTATGTTTGAGGTTCTTGCTCCAATGAATTACTCATTAATTGTAAGCAAAACCAGGCGCTTGAAATACTATGGAGGAAAAAAGCTAACAACGTAGCCACTTTTGAAGCCTTCGGAAATGGCCTCTTGATTCACAATGATTGACATTAAGACTTGGTCCAACCCAACTATTCCAACAGGAAAAAAAAATTCTATATAAACATGCAACATACCGCCTCATTAATTTGACCACTATGGTCTTCTTGATTTCTCTTGGAAGAGCCTACAGCATTGTGATCACGACTGTCGGAGTCTTTCAACTTTCTTGTATTCTCCTTATGTTTCTTCTCATGTACTCTTTGGTTATCAGAAGCATTAACAGCACGATCATTACGAGAACTCGACCTATCCAGCCTAGATCTTCTTTCATCACTGTTAAATTGATTCCCACGAGGATAAACATCATCACGTCCCCTATGATGTGAACTTTCATCCTCAATTCTATCCTTTCTCTTGGACTGTTCACTGTGTCGCGCCGTGTCTTTGAATTGGTATTCTTTATCAAATCCTTTGTAATCCTCCTTTGCCCTAGCATGACTAGCTAATGTTTTGTCCTCTGGACCACGCCCACCCCTTACAGCAACCCGTCCTTCATCTCTTTCCCGCTTGGGCAGATAATCTTCATGAGTCTGTTTCAGCCTATGCCATTCATCCCTCTCTCTCTGCCTTTCAACCCTTTCTCTCTGCAACCAGATCTCATCTTTGTGCCTTACAGAGTGGTGATCATCAAGATTATCTCTAAGTCTTAGTTGGTCATCTCTCTTTCGTGGGTCCAAAACATCATCCCTTTCTCGCTTTCGGCGGCTGGTGCTTTCCCTATGGCCATGCAAGATTTCTTCTTTGTTGCCATGGTCCCTCTTCAGATATTCCTCATCTTTCCTTCTCTTGCTATGGTAATCATCTACATTTTCATACTTACTCTTCAGACCATCATCTCTTTCCCTATGGCGTGAACCAGCCTCCTTATCATACTGAACCCTATAGCTGCCATTATCTAACTGTTTTCTTGAATGTAGATATTCATCTTTGTCACTCCTCTCGCCATCTCGAACCTTACTCCGTTGTCTGGATCCCATTTCATCACCACGCTCCCTCTTCCTTGTGTCTTCATTTCTAATCCTTCTGATATAAGGATCATCATCTCTGCGTGACCAGGGTCCATCAAGATTGTCCTTCTCCTTTCGCCTATTAAACCCATCAGTTTTCATATGCAATTGATGACCTGAGCTAGAATCCCAGTCCCTATAGGAGTACTCTCCTATTCCTTTTACTACCATGGGATTTCTTTCTATCTCTTGTCTTCCATCACGATTCTTTCTTCGGTGTCCTGGTTCATTTTCATCAGGGTGCCTTTTAGTACCAACACGTGCTGAACGTCCTTGAATGACTTCCTCCTCAGCCCCATCCCGCCACTTCTGATAGTCCCTGCTGCTTCCTGATCTTGTTTTGCTGTTTTCACTACTTCTTGCAGCCTTTGAGTCCTCTCCCTCATCAAATTCTGGGAGCAGAGGTTGTTCAACTCGAGAACTCAGTTTCTTTACCACTCCATCTTCAAGGCTGTCATCTGTGCCTATCGAATTAGTCATTTCATCCTTTTCCATTTCAGGGCTTCCGTCAGCAAGCACACGCTCAGCAAGCACACGCTCATCATGCCCAACATCTTTAGGCTCAACGCTCAACTCCCTGGCATCCCTAACTGTGTCAGGAGATGATAATTGCGAACTGTGTTGACCATCCATGCTATCAACCGATTCTTCCTTCTTATTATCCTGGAATTTCCCGTCACGTGTACTTCGACTGGGAGTCATGTGAGGGGATTGATCAAGTTCTCTGCCCTGTGTATGCCTGTATTTAAAAGCAGTAAGTTATACACATTTGATGAGTTCTGATGCAATCTTTCTTTCTTTCTTTTTCCACAAGTGCTGATGCAATGTTACAAGTAATAATAATTCCAGATCAGGCTATAAAGATCTAGTGAAGAGTTTTTTTTTTTTAAAGTAACGAGGAAATCCGTAGAAAATACAACATAACCTCCGAGTATGGCAGTATATTATAGCCAACAATTATGAAGTCCAGCTAAATGGTTGAAAGCCGGTAACAACTTAGACAAACAAACTACACTATCATAAGCCATGCATGATAAATTCCATAATGCAAAAAAACATAGGGCCAACTGAAAAGCTTTAAAGGGAAATACAGACATATTTCTTTTATTGGACAGATAAAGCAGACTACTGCTGAGATCAGATTTATAATATGTGTGTGTGTGTGTGTATCAACTCTATATTATAAACGAGATCTTCTTGAATCATACCATCATGCTTCTCTAATCTACAAGAGATGATAGATTATTTTGCTTGTACATGCATTCATATGTTCAGACCATGATGCCCTCAGCTTGTGTATAATGATGAGCATTCATTAGAGAAATTGGTCTGTAAAACCTAAAAATAAAAACACAAACACAAGGGAAATGAAGATTTCAAAGCCAATCCCTGCAGTTGCAGTTAGGGATTAGTCGCATCAAGGTCGACTTGTCTCCCCAATTTTTTTTAATTGGTAAAGAAGAATATTATTGATGAGAAAAGTAGGCATAGCCCAAGAGGGACCCTATATTGAAGGAATGCACTAGAACATAAAAGTATCATATTGGTAAGATTAACGGATAGCTTTTATAATTAATATCGCAGATTAAATCTTCCCAAGACTGTTTCATACCTTTCATCGTAAGGGGTGCCAAGATTCTCACTAGGATAGGCAGAAGTCTGCCCCCTCGAACCAGAATGCTGGACTGGAGCTTCTGGAAGTAAAGATAATACCCGTTCCCCCTTAGGTAAGTTATCACGAACAGAATTCATGAGCGGAATTTTTTTTCTATCAACCTGATCTCTCTTTCTACCATTGTACACCTGTGGAAGACCATCATAATCCTCACTATCCACCTGCTCAGCATCTTCTTCAGCTACATCACCTCCTCTAACATCCTCTCTTGATGGATCATTGACTGGTTGTTCAATGACACCATTTCCTGTGGAGGAATCATCATCTAAACAGTCCTGCAAGACAATCTGTTCATCCAAAATTTCAGCTATCTACACCGCATATGCATTATAAAGTTTAGCATGCAACTACACCATTAGATCAATGCAGTTTGAGGAAGGTTTTATTAAATACCTCAATAATTGCATCTGAATCGCGAATGCGAGGAGGTCGTGTGTCAATGGAGGGGAGACGCTCACCATAACCACCTTCCACCTGTATTGCTCTCCCAGTTGGCTGGTAGCCAAAAAAAAAGAAGGGAAAAAAACTCTGAGCCTGGAAACAGATATAGCAAGCAAAAACAATATGCCTTGTAGCTAAAAGGAAAATAAGGTGATAGTTAAAGAGGCAAAGAAATGAAAAAGGCGATAAGAAAAATGAAAATCAGGATTAAATTAGTGGCAGAACATAATCATCTACAAGAATCATCCTATAAATATATATATATTTTTTTTTATAAGTAAGAAGATATTTTATTGATATAAAGATAGGCATATCCCAAGTACACAGGAGGTATACATGTGATAACACCTATTTAGGAACTAGAAAT
The DNA here is from genome assembly GCA_029856935.1 of Cyclocarya paliurus. Taxonomy (NCBI): domain Eukaryota; kingdom Viridiplantae; phylum Streptophyta; class Magnoliopsida; order Fagales; family Juglandaceae; genus Cyclocarya; species Cyclocarya paliurus. Next base: position 40,328,512 of record CM056947.1, read on the forward strand.
GGTTACCATCCTATAAATATTAACAATAGACAGCTGTACATACTATGGGCGGGCGCACACGAGCACATCCCTTCGCTAAATCATTGTGTGTAACGGCCATCTTTCCAAGATTTGCATTTTCAGCTGAAACATCATGAACACCAGTGGCAGCTGCTAATTCCGGGGGTAAATCTGGATCATACTCCTGGGGGGAATAAAACAAATAAAAGATTTTTCCTTAGTACCAGAACATGGGAATAGAAACCAAATATTCTATTGAAAACCACAATGAACTTTCTGAGATACATAAAGACCTCATTACCTGCTCTGTTCGCCCACTTTCATAAACCCGAATTTTGCTTTGCATGGTAGACTCCAGGCGGATTGGTTCCTGAACAATCAATATCTAGCAACTTAGATTCCATTTATATTGCTCAGCAGTATGATTAAATGTTAATATAGTTACCAGTTGCTTGCAATAATCTTTCCAGCTCTCCTCATTCAAACCAAAGTTGAAGAAATCTGATGTATCAACTCCAGGATATTTCCATGGTTTCTCCTCAAAATTATCAATGTCAACATCAAATATAGTCCTGAAAATATTTGAGCAGCCCAATAAGCAAAACTTAGGAAAAATACTGAACGTTGAAATTCAATTACTTTGCAGGACCCTATAGCACTGAAATATAAAGGATATGGACTACATTCAAAATTGTGGAGAGAAGGAATCCTGTAACAAAAAAGATTAACACTTTTTCTCACACTGCCAAAACAAGATGGAGTTCGTGTACCAGACACAACTATGGCACTAGAAAAATTTTAAATGAACACTAAACTCCATCACTACATGATGATCATGACAATCTAGGAATGACCAAAGTTTTTCCCCCTTTTCCTCTTCTGGCCAGTAAGATATGTTGGTATCACAAATTATAGCATACCAAGAAACCTAAAACCCGATTGCAATTTGCACTTGAAGGTTAAAGAGACTAAACTTTAGCACCATCTATAAGTCGTTTCTTTAACTCACTCATAAGATTTTGGAACACCTATTGCAGATTGTATGAAATAATAATATTTAGAAGAGCATATCTGCTTAAAAGGATGCAGACAACAGACTAAAATCTGCCGTGTGAGGTAGTGCCTAAGTGAGCTAGTGAAGAAAAAATAATCCCTACAGTCTATCTTCCTTATTCACTTGAAAACATAGATGGCTGCTGAAACCAAAAAAGAGTGTCGCCATGCCACAGAAAAAGAGCCACCTCTGAGGTTAGCTGAGATACAAGCATGACACTGTAAAACAGCAAAAGTACATGTTTGAAATGGAGAAGTTGAGTAATCTTGACCTACAAGCATCAACAGTATCTAGATAAGATAAGAATGCAACTTCATGGTTGAACAAACACCAAGGCTATCAAGATAAGAATGCACAACATAAAGAACTAAACAGCAGGATTAGAGCCTCAGAGACATTGTTTTGGTGTCAACCAACGTCCACCTCATGATTAAGAACTCCACATTACACCCCCAAAGTTCATGCTACAACTGTCTTCATAATGCCCTCGACAGACTCACCACTGCGAAGGACAGGACTACAAACAGGGTATACGATAAATAGACATATCCTTTAAGCTAATTTAAGGGTTCGAAAATGAAAATTAATAATCACTAAAATAAAGTTTGTTGTTTCCTCAATTGTTTCAGCAGAAGTCTCAGCTGGTCATATGAAGAAGGAAATTGGGTCACCTTAAGGTTTTCCAGGGTATTGAGCGACAGGGGAGCAACTCCTTTCTCTACTATATCATTGCAAACAGGATCCAAATTTTTTTGTCAACTTAGGAATAAATGGGATAAGCCAAAGTGCAAATCTCAAATATTGATGTGCATATTGACTAGCCAGAATTATGACAAGCAACACGCAAAAGTATAGACATCTTGGAGGCCCACCAAATAAAACATTGATCAGCTCAGAAAAAAAAAAACAAATGTTCGAGATAATAGTGGATGTATTTCATATGCAATAGTCTGTATTGAGAAGATACATGCACTTGTGTTGAGAGGCAACAGTGGCATGCAGGTCAGAGGTAAACTTCATAAATTAGTAAACATTCCAACCACCAATCATGTGTACTAGGGTTTGGTCCTGTAAACTCCCAATCAAACCCAATGTTAATGAACCAACTCTAACCAAGGCCTTTCAGCTTTTAACATATCTAACAGCAATACAGACAACTGACAATTAAATGACCTATCATGAAAGTAAACCAGCAACCATCATATGCAACTATGGAACCAAACAAAACTTACTTGTGAGAAGGAAGTGTGAAGTCCAGTCCACCCCCAAAACCTCTCCCTGCCATGTTGTTCCCCCAAGCAGGCAATCCAAAACCCGAATGTAAACCTTTTTGCATTGGAAGCGCATTTTTCATTCCTGTTGGTCTCCAGTCACCTCTACCGCGACCAGGCATAGGACCCATGTTGACAAGCGGACGAACTTGACCTGGGGCTCCTCCAGGAGCAGAGGTAGCTGCTCCAAGCATTGGCACTGCACCAGGTCGAACATACTGCATTTTAACAAAATGCAAATCATCAGGACTTGCATGGAAACTCAAGGAAAACAAACAGGTATAAGCCAATAATTAAAAAAAAAATTCTTTAACCATAAAAAAGAATAATTGCAGCTACAGAAAAATCTTCACTTGATACAAACAAACAAGAAGTTTTGCAAGTGCAGCGTTCAAGGAAGTAAATTGTTGTGTTGTTTCTTATGTTGAAACAAGACACAAGCCCACCAGTAAAGAGAAAAGCAAGAGGGGGGCGATCAACCTTCCTACGCATTAATGTTTTAAGTTTTTTTTTTTTGCTAGTCACGAACAAGACATATTCTAAAAACTTGAAAATAGGAATCAAGACAACTTTTTTGTGACATGGAATCTGAACAAATGCTAAAAACAAGATATAATAAACTCTTAAGAGGCCTATCGTGGTTAACCTTCTTCAACCCAAATGTGAAGGTAAAAGCCAATAACTATTGAGTTAAATTATTTTTCTTTTCTTATGGTACGAAAGAAAATATGATACAAATTCAGGAAAAAAAAAAAACACCCTGAATAACCATACCACCTAATAGGATTAACCACTCATCAAACCATAAATGGTAGTCGTGAAGGAAACTTAATGATCCATTATTTTTTTTTATTGGCACTGGGTGTCCAAGAACAAAGTCCTGACTAATCCCGGGGGTGCACAGGCCCTCGGCAATGAGTTTTCTACAATTGCATCTCGGATAATTCAAGGGAAAAATCCCCCAGTCCGATGTCCCCTAGAGATTGTTTGCACCCAAGGGGATTTGAACCTTAGACCTGGGGGGAGCATACCCCCAAGCCCAAGGTCTTTACCATTTGAGCCAACCCCTAGGGATTTAATGATCCATTATAAAGAGGCTATATGGCATATCAAGCACACATGCTTCAGTATAAAAAGCAGGAGTTAATACAGAATAGTGACACTGGAAGCAAAACTGAGAGCAGAAGTTTCCAAAATATTTCACTTGGTAGATCTTCGATCTCAAAAGCACTTTCGAGGCATTGGACCCATACGCAAATAAAAGGATTGGACTTCTGTTACCAGAATAATGCACCAGCAAGATGTACAACCCCAAAAGTCATAAGCATGCCTTGCAAACTAGAATCAGCTTAACTCTGCAAATGCAAGTAATGTGGAAACCCAAAATTTGTGCACAGGATGGTCGCTTGTGCTTGCCTTTAGCAATTAATTAATTTATTTTTATTTTTATTTTATCTCGGGATAATAACAACATAAATTTTGGAGTGGGTGGGTGGCAGCAGGGGGTGGTTTGTAGGGTGCAATATATAAGATACTTTGTCACTTTTTTTCCTGATCAGTTGATACTTTGTCACTTTATTTTACATATAATGTAGTTGTGTGCTTTCTATTTGTAAATGTAGCATCTGGATTTTTCTTGCTCATAGAGGAAATAACATGGAAGTAAATAAACACCTATAGCAATAACTGCTCCCTCTTGACCACCCCAACAGTGGCAACACTGCTGTGAAAGATAAATGAAATAGATCGATTAAGACATGCCCCGTACATATTCATTGTGGTATAAACTACCCATGGATATCTGCTCACTCATGATTCCAAATTTTCAACAGCAAATATTTCTTCTTATATGAAGATCATAAAAGCAAAAACACCAATAATAATGAATAAACATGGGTACAAACAATGCCAAGCAGCCCAAGCTTGTGCAAAAAAATTCATAATGTTTATTTAACCTCAGAGACTTCCCTACATATCAATTGCATTAGTCTGATATGGCACCAATTCCATTTAAAGGATTGCTCAAGGAAACGCGTTTGCCCTCATAACCGATCCCCTCCATTTTACTGAGGAGCAATTTAATGCAAAACATGGTGTATTGTGGTCCTTTCACTTGCCAACAGAATCGTTATGGAAATACGTCAACCAAAACACCCTCATTTTTTGCACCAAATGTCTCCACACAAGTGAATGGTTAGATCTCCTTATAGTTCGTATAGAAATGGGCCCAAATCTTGCTGGACACCTAGTGCCAATCAAAGAAAAAAAAAAGAAATGGGCCCAAATCTGAATTCTAGGCACTGAAACAAACAGTGTGAATAATGATACCTACACTGCACATAACTTTCCTACAGAATTAAACACAATATATATCTTATATATTGGGGATGTTTATCCCTCACACCAAAACCTGGGTGAGGTACTTATTATAAGGACGCGATTGGAAGAAAAAGAAACCCGTTCAAAGTGTGGAGAAAAGTACAACTCAAGTACACAGGGAGTATACAAGAGATCCGATCCTTCCGTAATATGCAGATCCCATCATTGCATCATGGCGTACAATTTTGTTAAACTAGATTGCGTTACCAGCCAACTGGGAGCTTCAAACTTTGTTCCCCCAATAGAAATAAAATCTCAGCATACATTAAAAATTACCAAAGACTTACTAAGCCAACCAAGTTTCATTTCCATTACTCATAGTGTGGAGAAGAATACAACTTTTAAGTGTGCACTTCTTTCTACTTTTTTCAAACACGATATACATACTATCCAAATCCAAAAGCATCAACTTGCCAACAATTCACCCTTTAAGAGAATTACAAGCCACAACCACACTCTAAATCTCATCAAATAAGGGCAAAACTCAGTCAACCCCATGTACAAAATTCCCCGGTTCTCAATAAACAACATATAACAAACTGACCTTAAACTGAGAATGAAATGGATGGTACCCATGATTGCTATACCCAATTTTGGGGGCCATGGTGGCTCCCACGCCACCGCTAACCTTCCCCACCTCGCCCGTTTCCTTCCTCTCACCATCCTGGGCGGCGGCCTGTGCTGCATCATCGCCCCACTCCGGTGCCTCCGCATCTTGATTCAGCTCCCCGTCTGCCACAATAACAAGTGGGTCCCCGTCATCGTCATCGTCATCCTCCCCGCCAATTCCGCCTCTTTCCATTGCCATGGGCCCATGGTTGTTATCATTCAACACTATCTGCAAATCGTCCTCGCTATCACTGTCCCAATCGTTATCGCCACCCACATCTTCTCTTCTGGAAGCTTCTAGGTTCGCCGATGTCGGGCCGGAGAGTCCTGGAATGATCGGATCGGAACCCGCATCATAAATTCCAGCAGTAGCCTCCTCGATATCGAATTTTACGTCCTTGTCTATCAGATCCTCAGTTCTGTCCCCTCCATAGTTCGCATCCTCAAGAGGATCCCTTCTCGGTAATTCCGCACCCCCTCTGTCCAAAACCCTAGACCCAGCAGCAAAATCCTCCTCTCTCACGTCGCCAGCTATCAAATTATGAGAGGAATCGGCCACGGCAACGGGAGTGAGCTCGCGCGTGGGCTCGATGGCGTGGGGAGCTAGGTTTTTGTCAGAAGGAAGATTGGGCGCAGCGGAATTCAAGCGAGGAGCTCCATAGACAATCTCTTCGTCGTCACTACCCGTCGGGCGATGGAGGGACGGCGGCGTATGGGACGCCCGGAAGGAATCTTGAGCTGCGGATGACGATGTTGATGTCGAAGCAAAAGGTCTTAGCACGTCCGTGTACAGATCTCCGAACTCGTCGTCATCTTCCATTAGAGAGAGAGCGATAGAGAGAGACCCTGGGGAGGGTTTTGAGGTTTGGGAGCGGAGGCGTGTGTGAAGGAATGTGTTGAAAGACTTATAACGCGGCGTTTTATGTTGTGTGTGTTTCCGTTTTCACAAACCACGGTATGCCTTCAATTTCTGTTTTTTCTTTTTTTTTTCTTTTTTTTTTAGGGCATTTAGATTTAGGAAAAATGTTGATGTATCGCTTGAATTTGTTTCATCATTTTTACTGTTTATATATTTAAATTTTTTTTACTTATAATTAAAAAAATAATTTTGAGTGTATAGTGTATTGATATATATATATATTTTAAATATTTAAATATATTAAAAAAATATAAAAAAATAAAAAAGATAAAAATAAAAAAGCAACTTTGTGCGAGCGGGCATGCCTAGAGGTCAAAGCTGGGCAGCACGCTAGCACGACTCTTAGATTTAGGTCCCGTTTAAATTCAAAAAATATTTCATCTCATCTCATCATTATAAATTTTTTAAATTTTTATACAAAATATAATAAACAATTAAATTTTTTAAAATCTCAATTCAACTTTTTCAAATCTTAAAATAATAATATTAAAAAATAATATTCTAACAAGATATTTTTTAATTTTTATCTTTTATCTAAAATCATCTCATCTCATATCTGAATCCAAACCGACCTTTATCCAGTTTTTAAAGAATAAATTTACTTAGAAATCGATATACGTTTAGTAAAATATTTATATAACGTTATAAAAAATAAATTTTAAAATAAATATATTATAAATCAAATCTTATTAGGTAAGTAATGTGAATGTGTTTTCTGCATATCAACCAACAACTAGAACTTGTTTGTAAATATGTGCACTTAAATCATTCAATTGAATTACACATTAAAAAACACATATTATATTTTCATTTGTTCTCAAGGTTTGTTCTTTACCATTTAAATTGAAGGGGGATTCACATTTTTCAAAACCACTCCATTTTTCTTTTAGCATTTCAAATTACAAAATATTTCCACTTACCTATATTTTTCAACTTCTACTTTCAATTCAAAAATGATAATTAGCATATATTTCAATTCCATTTTTCTTAATAATCCAAAATGCATTATGAGAATTTTTATAATTCATGATGGAAAATAGAAATATATGCCTTGGAAAGTGGGTGTATCGATTTCAAAGATATTATTCTTATGAAAATATTTCTGTTGGGGTGCACCTTTTGCGTTCCCTTTTTGTTTTATTGAAGTTGCTTACAATCCACCAATACAAGGTGCCACGATCCAATAAATCATTTCATGCGGGGAAGATGAGCGAAAAGAATACCTCCGCATAAACTATTATACACCTATAAAAAGATTATAAAAAGAAATAAATCTATAAATTAGCATGATTTCATATAATACGTTAAATTTATTTTATAATAAAAGTAACTTTACAATCTAACATATCACATCAAATCACGTCAGTTTATCAATTTATTTTTGTAGAATCTCTTTGTAGCCAAAGTATTTCAATTCACGTAAACAGTAACTCACATGAACAGTACACACTGACAGAATTGATGCTCTCAATTTTTCCATTCCATACATTCTCAATTCTCATTGTGATATTAGAATTACAATTACTTTAATTGCATGTTCTAGTTGCAAGCAATTGGGTTAGATAGTTATAAAGCAATTATAATTTAATTCTTCTAATATGAAGATTTTCGATATCTCTAGCAATCACCAATTAGTCGGATGACTTGAAGATATTGTCGATAGAACAAACACATAATTGTAAACATAACTAAATAAAGGATAATAGTAGACAACAACTAAGATTAAAAGATTCATATGGTTTAGCACTAAGATATATGCGTGTAAGGTTTTAAAATGTGAAACTCCACTTTAAAAATGTACCAATTACAAGCTCTTAACTTTTCATTTTCTTTCTATTACAACTTGGGTAGTTCTATAGCCCTCGCTCGTTCATCCCGCTCTCAGTTCTCGCTTGACATGGCATGCCATGTGGCAGTCACATGTTTATTTTAATTATAAAAAAAAGAAAGAAAGAAGGGGATCCCGTATTTTAGAATTAGAATCTCTGCTCCACAACCTTGACAACATGCCCTGCCCCTCATTTCTATCGCCTCTTTCGTCAGACAGGTCCGACACCGGCATTGAGTCCACGGCAAAGAAATCAATTTTTGGCGTTCCAGCTATCCTCCTCCGTCATCCCACTATTTATTTCTAAATCTGAAAACCTTTCTGCCCCCTACCTCGACAGCCCCTCATTTCTGTTGCCTCCTCCGTCAAACAGGTTCGGCACCATTTTCCAGCTATCCTCCGTCCAAGTATGTTTATTTTCCTCAAATCGAATCGAATCGAATCGAATAAGCTTTTGGTCATAGCTTTGGCTTTGTGTGCGTGCACAATGGAATGGAATGGAATTTTGTTTATTTTCTAGCATCATGTTGAGTTTTTTCTAGATTTGTTTGTTGTTTAGATGGCATCATTTTGGGTTGTTTGGATGACCTTGCTATTAGCTGAATCTTGATTGCATTTGAACTGATTTTTGATAGCTTGTTTAATTTTGCAAAATTTATAGTGTTGGTTTTTCCTGGCTCCTTCATGAAATTTCATCAAGCCTAGATTTGGACTACATGTTTTTTTTTATATATATGTAATTAGCTCATAGGATTAGGATATGGTTAAGTTGGCTTGAGTTGTGTTGTGAGTGTCTTTTATTTCTATTATTTATCAGAAAGCCATTTCCATTCTCAATTAGAGTTATTCTATTTTCAAACTATTATGGGCCAAGCTAGTAATTAGGCTTAAGAGACTTGAGGACTTGTGGCCATCAGGCCCACAGCCTTAAGAGTTATGTTCGTTTATTTCAAATTGCTGAATTAGTCAAGATTGCAAATAAAAGATGTTATCTGAGTTGTTGGTAAATAGATAACTAGTGGCGTCGTGTCCTTAGTGGTTTTCGTGTCTTTAATTTTAGTTGTTAATTTCCCTATATTTCGGCATTCATGTGCTAGTAAGTAGATATTTTCAATTCTTTGTAATTTGACAATTATTTTGTCAGTCGGTTGAGTCAATCGTCTATAAATGTTACTGAAAGCATCAATGAATATCATCTGATTTCCAGCCAACAGAAAATCCAGGAGATTGATCTTCTCGAACAGATCAGTTCACTATATTATTTTTCATATTTTCCTCTAACATTGGTATCAAGAACCGGTGCATCCATGGCTGAGGGTAATGTAAGCACACGCTACTTCCAGTTGGCTGACTCTTTGGCCATTTTGAAGCAAGCTCAAGACACATAGGAGAGGCAGCAAGCACACCCACAACACATCGTTGAAGGATTAGCAACACAAATGAAAGTGGTGGCTTCTAATTTGGAGATATTGATGAAACATGAAGGCAAAAAAATTGTGGAATAACCTGTGGACTCGCAGGTCTCACAAGTTATAAATCCTCTTTTTGAGGATATCAGTGGCATTCAAACCAGAAATATTCGTTTGGAGTTTCCTACATTTGATGGAACTGACCCCAACGGGTGGTTGTATCAAGGTAATCAATCTTATAAATATCACTAGCCACATCCAAAATAGCATGTCTTATTAGCTTCCATCCATATGGAAGGTAAGGCCTTGATGTAGTTCCAAGAGATGGAAACAACAGGCAAATTCACTAACTGAGAGGTGTTTGAACGTGCCTTGCGCACTAGTTTTGGGCCATCAAATTACGACGATACTATGGAAGCCCTCACGAAGCAGAGACAAACAATGACGGTGGAAGCCTACAAGTTTGAATTTGAGCATATTTCTAATCAACTCCATGGATTAGCCGAGTCTTACAAACTCAGTTGTTTCTTGAGTGGATTACGTGAAGATATTCGCTACATGGTTCGCATGATGAACTCCACTTCCTTATTGAATGCTTTTGGCATCGCTAAAATGCAAAAAGAAAATGTGGCAGCACTCAAGCGTATTATTCACAATCCAACTGGTTTTTCTAAGCCTTCATTGGCTTTTCCGGAGCCACAACCCAAGATGTCGATTCATATTCAACGTTTATCTCCAGCCCAAATGAAGGAACGATGAGGCAAAAGCTTGTGCTATAATTGTGATGACAAGTGGGGCCCTGGTGTGACGCCCCCAAATTTCGCTTGGGATTGGACAGACATTTGAAGCGTCGAGACATGCAACACAAGGTTACGTATCTCCGTTCATGACATATAAGATGCAATGTTCTTAACATACATCTAGCATTATGCAATATTCGCAGTGGATAATTTTTTTTTCTTTAGCAATACTATGCACCAAATTCAAATATCCCAAAATGCTTAAAATATACTTCATACATAAAAGCATACTAAACATAAGAGATCACAATACTAGTCCAAAATGATTGTGATCAAATGAGTACTGAAGATGTAACTTCATAGTACATATAGTAATTTTAAGTTAACTACTATATTAACCTTGAAGCCGCACTGTCGCTTAATCGACCGTGTCTAGTTGGCTATTTCCCAGTTATTCTTTAGATCCTGTAACAAAATCTACCATTCGGAGGGAATGGTAGTTGGGACTACCATAGTGAGATTTGATTACAAATCTCAGCAAGTTAACATAAAACATACACACAGGTAATAATGCATGCATGACAGTAAAAGCATAAGTACATAATCAAAATCGTAAGTAATCATAGCATATGGCATAACTTAAACTTGAAACATAATATGAACATGAATGAACTGAACTTGACTTACTTGTCATAGACTTGATCTGACTTGACTTAACGTGACATGAACTTGAAACATAACATTGTCATGGATTTGATCTTACTTGACTTAACTTGACATAAACTTGAAACATAACATGAACATGAGCTTGAGCATAACATGAGTTTGAATTCTTTTTCATTTAACTTGATTAACGTAACATGTGGGTGCTACATAGGTCCCCTAGAACCATGTGTCCCTGTCGATTACCGCATCACAACACAGATATCTACACCAGCTGTGAGTGCGTTAATACATACTCCACAATTGTTGTGGCCCCATGTATTCTACGTGTCACAATTGCTATGTCTCACGTAGTGTATGTGCCACAATTGTTGTGACCCCATACTTCATGCTCCACAGTTGTTGTGGCCCCATGACTTATTAAAATCAAATGTGGCTCCATCGGCGTTAGTGCTTGGTGCGCTCCGGTGACCAACTAGTTAGGTCTCATTCGCAACCTGTTGACTATACTTCGTCAACCCAGGGAATTTCACACCTATTTAGACACTCCAGCGTGAACAAAGGAGTTTTACTAGGATATTTTTCCATCCTAGTACTTAGGATCGTGATTGATATGAATAACTTAACATGATTGTTCTTGAAATACATAAACTGTATTAGAGACAGAATGTGACTTGAATATGAAAAGACAAAAGCCCTGATGTAACACAACATTACATTTTTAACATAACATGCTTGCAACAGTGAATATACATTACATGACATACATGCTACAGAACTTCTAGATTCCCAGGAAAGATTGGAGGGTCACGATGGACACACTTAGAAATTTCCAATCTCCTTAGACTGAATCTCCTTAAATTGTATGTATCCATACTACTTGCAATGTTTAGCAATACGTGACAGAATATCTTGTGTAGCAGATGAATAATTCATGACAGAATAAATTATATGTAACATATAAACATGTAATGACTTGGCATAGCACATATAATAACATACATACATATACTGTAGTTCATTTACTTATCACTCATACATAGTAAACTGCTAGTAAGTTAAAAGCTAACTTACCTCTGTCTTCGCGTTTCTAGGCAAAACTCAAGTGCGATCACGAGAGACTGAAAGTAGTGATTTTTAAAAATTATAACTTAATCACTAACAATTAGAAATATAGAAAAATATCAATTTAAGAGTAAAATTATTAATTCACCCTCTACATGTGGAAAAAGACCATTATATCCCTAACTTAAGGATTTTGTATCCTAACTCCAAAAATCACCAAAATTTATATATCTCATGTAGATTTTATTCTGAACTTAAATATGAATTCAGAAAAATTTAAAACTAAACACAACTATTAAAATTCTATAAAAACTGAAACTTATATAGGCCATTTCCCTTGATTTTTGTTTCTAACTTGTTTTGATCAACCTCTTGATCCATGACTTATAAAGATGTGATCTTCAAACCAAAACATCACATGGTTTAAAAAGGTGTCCTAAAACAGATCTAAGCTTTAAACTCAAGATCACATGGTTAAAAATCAACCAAAACATTAATTTAGCCAAGAACATCATCACTTGGCCTATTCGAATATCTCCTTGCATAAAAATTTCATATCGTTGAAACTAATATCAAATATCTTCAAAACAACATTATATTATGTACATAAGAAGCTTAGGATTCTCAAATAAAAATATCAAAGCCATTGCAATAAGATTAGACCATAAAAGATTTAAACTTTCTCAAAACTGAAACTGTTTTTCCTCTTCCAGATTCGAAGTTTCTAAATCTAAGAAAATCTTTCACTAAAACTTTTAACCATGCAACAAATCCTCAACCAATAATCATATACCTATGTTAACAATACTCCATAATAATTTCGGACCAAGATCAATCCATTAACTTTGTCAAAAACTCCAAAATATAACATACTCTCTAGTTATCGCCCAGAATGACCTTTTTGGGTTTTAAACAACTTTTGACTAAACAAATGATCTTCAAATGAAACAAATCAGATATCTACGTAAACTAGACTAAAAAATAAACAACTTTCATGAAGGAAAGTTTTTGAGAAAATACTTACAAAAGCTTCAAATAATGCGTGCAAAAGAGTTCATAAAAACTGCCCGAGAGTATTTTTTTATATTCTAACAAAGAAAAGTGTAAAGGAGGGATGATTTTCATTGGAAGGGGCTGGAGGGCTATTTATACAAGTTTTGGAAGATGATAGATCTGAAATGGAGCTTGAGTATTGATCTTTTCTTCCAATAAAATATACAAGATATTATTTTTCAAGGTTGAGTTTATAATTGAAAGAGTGGGGTGTCCACTTAGTCATCCACTTCAAGAACATTCTAAGCGCTCTTGAATAAATCTGATAAGACAAGTGGAGGGTGAAATATTTTAGACAAAATCATTGCTAAGGTGGCTAATTTCGTGGGCCTTAATGGACTTAAATCGAAAGGGCCTAAATTCATGGGTTTTAAGAGGGTTTGGGTTGCTATCAAGCCCAAATCTGATTTCTATTGGCCCAATCAAATATCCAAGGTTAAATAAGCGTGTTAGAAACCAAAAATCCTATATGGTTTTATCCAAAACCTTATTGAATCAGTTTCTAGCATCGTGTTTAATCGTTTAATTAAATTATTTTCATATACTATTAATCTTTTAAATTTGTGTTAGAATATCATTATCCAACTTAGTTAATCTTAGATATTTGATTGGGTCAATAGAAATCAGATTTGGACTTGATAGCAACCCAAACCCTTTTAAAACCCATGAATTTAGGCCCTTTCGGTTTAAGCCCATTAAGGCCCACGAAATTAGCTAACTTAGTAATGATTTTGTCTAAGATATTTCACCCTCCACTTGCCTTATCAGATTTATTCAAGAGCACTTAGAATGTTCTTGAAGTGGATGACTAAGTGGACACCCCACTCTTTAGATTATAGACTCAACCTTGAAAAATAATATCTTGTATATTTTATTGGAAGAAAAGATCAATACTCAAACTCCATTTCAGATCTATCATCTTCCAAAACTTGTATAAATAGCCCTCCAGCCCCTTCCAACGAAAATCATCCCTCCTTTACACTTTGCTTTGTTAGAATACAAAAAAATACTCTCGGGCAGTTTTTATGAACTCTTTTGCACGCATTATTTGAAGTTCTTGTAAATATTTTCTCACAAAATTTCCTTCATGAAAGTTGTTTATTTTTTAGTCTAGTTTACGTAAATATCTTATTTGTTTCATTTGAAAATCATTTGTTTAGCCAAAAGTTGTTTAAAACCCAGAAAGGTCATTCTGGGCGATAACCAGAGAGTATGTTATATTTTGGAGTTTTTGACAAAGTTAATGGATTGATCTTGGTCCGAAATTATTATGGAGTATTGTTAACAATTAGAAATATAGAAAAATATCAATTTAAGAGTAAAATTATTAATTCACCCTCTACATGTGGAAAAGGACCATTATATCCCTAACTTAAGGATTTTGTATCCTAACTCCAAAAATCACCAAAATTTATATATCTCATGTAGATTTTATTCTGAACTTAAATATGAATTCAGAAAAATTTAAAACTAAACACAACTATTAAAATTCTATAAAAACTGAAACTTATATAGGTCATTTCCCTTGATTTTTGTTTCTAACTTGTTTTGATCAACCTCTTGATCCATGACTTATATAGATGTGATCTTCAAACCAAAACATCACATGGTTTAAAAATGTGTCCTAAAACAGATCTAAGCTTTAAACTCAAGATCACATGGTTAAAAATCAACCAAAACATTAATTTAGCCAAGAACATCATCACTTGGCCTATTCGAATATCTCCTTGCATAAAAATTTCATATCTTTGAAACTAATATCAAATATCTTCAAAGCAACATTAAATCATGTACATAAGAAGCTTAGGATCCTCAAATAAAAATATCAAAGCCATTGCAATAAGATTAGACCATAAAAGATTTAAACTTTCTCAAAACTGAAACTGTTTTTCCTCTTCCAGATTCGAAGTTTCTAAATCTAAGAAAATCTTTCACTAAAACTTTTAACCATGCAACAAATCCTCAACCAATAATCATATACCTATGTTAACAATACTCCATAATAATTTCGGACCAAGATCAATCCATTAACTTTGTCAAAAACTCCAAAATATAACATACTCTTTAGTTATCGCCCAGAATGACCTTTTTGGGTTTTAAACAACTTTTGACTAAACAAATGATCTTCAAATGAAACAAATCAGATATCTACGTAAACTAGACTAAAAAATAAACAACTTTCATGAAGGAAAGTTTTTGAGAAAATACTTACAAAAGCTTCAAATAATGCGTGCAAAAGAGTTCATAAAAACTGCCCGAGAGTATTTTTTTATATTCTAACAAAGAAAAGTGTAAAGGAGGGATGATTTTCATTGGAAGGGGCTGGAGGGCTATTTATACAAGTTTTGGAAGATGATAGATCTGAAATGGAGCTTGAGTATTGATCTTTTCTTCCAATAAAATATACAAGATATTATTTTTCAAGGTTGAGTTTATAATTGAAAGAGTGGGGTGTCCACTTAGTCATCCACTTCAAGAACATTCTAAGCGCTCTTGAATAAATCTGATAAGGCAAGTGGAGGGTGAAATATTTTAGACAAAATCATTGCTAAGGTGGCTAATTTCGTGGGCCTTAATGGGCTTAAATCGAAAGGGCCTAAATTCATGGGTTTTAAGAGGGTTTGAGTTGCTATCAAGCCCAAATCTGATTTCTATTGGCCCAATCAAATATCCAAGGTTAAATAAGCGTGTTAGAAACCAAAAATCCTATATGGTTTTATCCAAAACCTTATTGAATCAGTTTCTAGCATCGTGTTTAATCGTTTAATTAAATTATTTTCATATACTATTAATCTTTTAAATTTGTGTTAGAACATCATTACCCAACTTAGTTAATTTTGGATATTTGATTGGGCCAATAGAAATCAGATTTGGGCTTGATAGCAACCCAAACCCTTTTAAAACCCATGAATTTAGGCCCTTTCGGTTTAAGCCCATTAAGGCCCTCGAAATTAGCTAACTTAGCAATGATTTTGTCTAAGATATTTCACCCTCCACTTGCCTTATCAGATTTATTCAAGAGCACTTAGAATGTTCTTGAAGTGGATGACTAAGTGGACACCTCACTCTTTCAATTATAGACTCAACCTTGAAAAATAATATCTTGTATATTTTATTGGAAGAAAAGATCAATACTCAAGCTCCATTTCAGATCTATCATCTTCCAAAACTTGTATAAATAGCCCTCCAGCCCCTTCCAACGAAAATCATCCCTCCTTTACACTTTGCTTTGTTAGAATACAAAAAAATACTCTCGGGCAGTTTTTATGAACTCTTTTGCACGCATTATTTGAAGTTCTTGTAAATATTTTCTCACAAAATTTCCTTCATGAAAGTTGTTTATTTTTTAGTCTAGTTTACGTAAATATCTTATTTGTTTAATTTGAAGATCATTTGTTTAGTCAAAAGTTGTTTAAAACCCAGAAAGGTCATTCTGGGCGATAACCAGAGAGTATGTTATATTTTGGAGTTTTTGACAAAGTTAATGGATTGATCTTGGTCCGAAATTTTTATGGAGTATTGTTAACAATTAGAAATATAGAAAAATATCAATTTAAGAGTAAAATTATTAATTCACCCTCTACATGTGGAAAAAGACCATTATATCCCTAACTTAAGGATTTTGTATCCTAACTCCAAAAATCACCAAAATTTATATATCTCATGTAGATTTTATTCTGAACTTAAATATGAATTCAAAAAAATTTAAAACTAAACACAACTATTAAAATTCTATAAAAACTGAAACTTATATAGGCCATTTCCCTTGATTTTTGTTTCTAACTTGTTTTGATCAACCTCTTGATCCATGACTTATATAGATGTGATCTTCAAACCAAAACATCACATGGTTTAAAAAGGTGTCCTAAAACAGATCTAAGCTTTAAACTCAAGATCACATGGTTAAAAATCAACCAAAACATTAATTTAGCCAAGACCATCATCACTTGGCCTATTCGAATATCTCCTTGCATAAAAATTTCATATCTTTGAAACTAATATCAAATATCTTCAAAGCAACATTAAATCATGTACATAAGAAACTTAGGATCCTCAAATAAAAATATCAAAGCCATTGCAATAAGATTAGACCATAAAAGATTTAAACTTTCTCAAAACTGAAACTGTTTTTCCTCTTCCAGATTCGAAATTTCTAAATCTAAGAAAATCTTTCACCAAAACTTTTAATCATACAACAAATCCTCAACCAATAATCATATACCTATGTTAACAATATTCCATAATAATTTTGGACCAAGATCAATCCATTAACTTTGTCAAAAACTCCAAAATATAACATACTCTCTAGTTATCGCCCAGAATGACCTTTTTGGGTTTTAAACAACTTTTGACTAAACAAATGATCTTCAAATGAAACAAATAAGATATCTACGTAAACTAGACTAAAAAATAAACAACTTTCATGAAGGAAAGTTTTTGAGAAAATACTTACAAGAGCTTCAAATAATGCGTGCAAAAAAGTTCATAAAAACTGCCCGAGAGTATTTTTTTGTATTCTAACAAAGCAAAGTGTAAAGGAGGGATGATTTTCGTTGGAAGGGGCTGGAGGGCTATTTATACAAGTTTTGGAAGATGATAGATCTGAAATGGAGCTTGAGTATTGATCTTTTCTTCTAATAAAATATACAAGATATTATTTTTCAAGGTTGAGTCTATAATTGAAAGAGTGGGGTGTCCACTTAGCCATCCACTTCAAGAACATTCTAAGTGCTCTTGAATAAATCTGATAAGGCAAGTGGAGGGTGAAATATCTTAGACAAAATCATTGCTAAGGTGGCTAATTTCGTGGGCCTTAATGGGCTTAAACCGAAATGGCCTAAATTCATGGGTTTTAAGAGGGTTTGGGTTGCTATCAAGCCCAAATCTGATTTCTATTGGCCCAATCAAATATCCAAGGTTAACTAAGTTGGATAATGATGTTCTAACACAAATTTAAAAGATTAATAGCATATGAAAATAATTTAATTAAACGATTAAATACGATATTAGAAACTGATTCAATAAGGTTTTGGATAAAACCATATAGGATTTTTGGTTTCTAACACGCTTATGGGTTCTTAGTTGGATTCCAACCATATAGGATTTACTATGGTTCCTAAAGACAATAGAAATTCCATCATTGAATTTCTAGCGGCTGTTACACCTGGTCGCCGTTGTAAATTAGCTAAGCTTTTCCTTATGGAGTGTGAAGATTCGGATGAGGATGATAAGGTTAAGTCCACCCCCTTGCTTCTTGAGGCAGGAGGGTCAAGTTCCAAGCATACTAACTTGGGGCCCAAGGGCAAAGATCCTACACCAGCAATATCCATTCATGTGCTTGTTGGTTTTCTGAACCCCAGGACAATGCGACTTTTTGGTTTTATTCTTGGCATACCGATCGTAGTATTAATTGACACCGGGAGCACCCACAATTTTGTGGATCCATCCATCATCAGCAAGGCACAATTTCCTCTGTGCCATACACCAGGATTGACAGTAAAGGTGGCAAATGGCGAAGCTGTCCGGAGCGAAGGACTTACTAAATCTAAAGATTTTCAAATGCAAGGTATTACCTTTTGCATAGGATTTTTTGTCCTCACCTTGGGTGGTTGTAATGTGGTCTTAGGTGTTCAATGGCTGAAAACTCTTGGGCCTATTTGATGGGATTTTTCAAAGCTATCAATGGCATTCACTTACAAGGGTAGCAAGGTAACTCTCCACGGTCTTAACCCTTCTGCAATCTCATTGGTAAGAGGTAATGACTTCGAGAATGCGGCTAAAATGGATAAACGAGTTATGGTGTTACACTTAATTGATGGTCCTCATTTTCCCACACCTCCTACTCCCACTAACCCCAAACTCCAGCCTCTCTTAGACACTTTCCACACTGTTTTTCAGACTCCTACAGGTTTACCACCAACCAAGACTTATGATCACCATATTGACCTTTATGAGAGGACCAAACCAATTTTCACTAGGCCCTATCGCTATCTTTATTTCCAGAAAATTGAAATTGAAAAATTAATCGCTGAAATGCTCCATACCGGAATTATCAGTCATAGTCAAGGCCTATTCTCTTCCCCCGTTTTATTGGTATGTAAGCAAGATGAAAGTTGGAGACTATGTGTCGATTATAGGGCCTTAAATAAGAGACTATTAAGGCAAAATTTCCATTTCCAATTGTTGACGAACTCCTTGATCAATTACATGGGGCCACAATTTTTTCCAAACTTGACCTTCGTTTGGATTACCATCAAATATGGGTTTTTCCTAGTGATATCCCAAGCTTTCCGAACCCATGATGACCATTATGAATTCCTAGTTATGCCTCTATGCTATCATCCAAAGTTTAATGAATGAATTTTTCTACTCTTTTCTCCGTAAATTTCTTTTGGTTTTTTTTTTATGATATTTTAGTCTATAGTAAAACTATGGATGAACATATCCATCACTTAAAACTTGTGCTAGAAACCTTGTAGCAAAATCAACTCTATGCTAAACTTTCAAAGTGTAGTTTTGGTTGTCATGAAATTAATTATCTTGGTCATCTCATTTCTAAAAAGAAAATGTGCAAGCAGATCACTCCAAGATAGAGTCTATGCTCAATTGGCCTTTTCCTACTACCTTAAAGTCACTTCACGAGTTCCTAGGCCTTGTGGGATACTACCGAAAATTCATGAAAAATTATGGCATCATTGTAGCCCCTTTAACAGCCTTACTTCGTACGAACAATTTCACTTGGTCCGATGAAGCCAAACTCTCAGTTCAGGACCTCAAAAAGGCTATAACATCACCTCCTGTTTTAGCACTTCTTGATTTTTCTAAACATTTTACAATTCCGTGTGATGCATCAAGTTATGGCATTGGAGCAATTCTCTTACAGTAAGGCAAACCCATTGCCTTTATGAGTCAAGTTTTGAAAGGAAAGGCTCTCACCCTTTCCACTTACGAAAATGAGTTGCTCGCATTGGTTTTGGCAATTAAAAAATGGTGACCCTATGTCTTGGGACAGAAGTTTGTAGTCCAAACTGACCAACAAAGTCTCAAAGATTTGTTGGATCAGCGTGCGGGTATTCCCGCACAACAACGATGGCTCACCAAACTTTTGGGGTATGATTTTGAGGTGCATTACAAGAAAGGCAAAGAAAATTCTATTGCAGATGCATTATCCAAGAAAGATATGGGAGAACTCTCAGCTCTTACACTACCATTGGCTTCTTGGTTATATACTTTACACTCTGAATATGCCACTTCTCTTGAACTAATTAAATTGAAGGATCAGTTTCGAAAAGGGCAACTCAATAGTTCAATTTATTCCATGAGGGATGGGCTAATTTTTTACAAAAATAGAATTTTTGTTCCTGCAAAAATCTTCTATCTAGGATATGCTTATAGAACTCATACACTCCAGCCTTTTGGGAGGTCACTCTGGATTCCGCAAGACCTACCTTAAATTGAAATATGAGTTTTACTGGAAATAGATGCATCGGGGACATACGTACTTTCATTCGAGAGCGTGAGAACTGTCAACGGAATAAATATGAAAATATTCCTACACTAGGACTCCTTCACCCTCTTCCAATTCCTACTAAAGTATGAACGAATATTTTTATGGATTTTATTGAAGGCCTACCCCTTTCTCATGGGTGTAGTGTTATTATGGTAATTATGGATCATCTCTCAAAGTATGCACATTTTATTTCTTTATCTCATCCATATACAGCTTTGAAAATTACTATTTTTTGGAGCATGTATTTAAATTACATGGAATGCCTGCATCAATAGTTACAGACCGTGACCCTACTTTTACAAGCCTATTTTGGTAGGAAATGTTTAAATTACAGGAAACTACCTTGCAATTCACTTCAGCCTATCAGCCACAGTCTAATGGCCAAACTGAGATCGTGAATAAGTGTGTAGAACAATATCAAAGGAGTTTTTCTGGTGCAAAACTGAGGATTGGAAAAATTAGTTGGCTTTGGCTGAATGGTGGTACAACACTAATGTTCATACTTCTACCAAGCTAACACCCTTTGAGGTTGTCTATAGGTATACACCCCCAAAGCTTCTCTTTTTTTCTCCAGGTACAACTAAACTTCTAGCTGTCGAGGACAACTTACGCTCTAGAAATGAGATACTAAAATTGTTACAGCATAGTCTTCATTTTGCTCAAGCTCGTATGAAGAAATATGCTGACATGCGAAGGTCTGAGTGTAACTTTCAGATTGGGGATTTTGTCTACCTATAGTTTCAACCTTATCAACAATAATCTCTAGTCAATCGGCACAATCAGAAATTATCTCCTTGTTTCTATGGTCCTTATAAAATTCTTGAGAAAGTGGGAATAGTAGCTTACCATTTGGAACGTCTCGACAACTCTAGGGTTCATCCCACTTTCCATGTGTCCAGCTTGAAGCCGAAATTGGATCACCACAATCTCCACTCCACCCAGTTGCCGCCGACAGCTACTGATGGTGCTTTTAACCATGAGCCAAAGAAAATCATGCAATGGCGAATGGTGCGAAGAAACAACAAAGTGGGCGTCGAGGTTCTTGTTCTCTGGAAGGGTCTCACATTTGAGGATGCCTCTTGGGTACATTATTACAAGCTGCAAAAAGACTTTCCTGACCTTGTGGACAAGGTTGCCCAAGGGGAGGGGAATGTTACGGGCCAAGCTAGTAATTAGGCCTAAGAGACTTGAGGACTTGTAGCCATCAAGCCCACAGCCTTAAGAGTTATATCTGTTTATTTCAAATTGCTAAATTAGTCAAGATTGCAAATAAAAGTTGTTATATGAGTTGTTGGTAAACAGATAACTAGTGGCATCGTGTCCTTATTGGTTTTCATGTCTTTAATTTCAGTTGTTAATTTTCCTGTATTTTGACATTCATGTGCCGGTAAGTAGTTATGTTCAATTCATTGTAATTAGGCAATTATTTTGCCAATCGATTGAGTCAATCGTCCATAAATGTTATTGAAAGCATCAATGAAAATCATCTGATTTCTAACCAACAGAAAATCCAGGAGATTGATCTTCTCGAACAGATCAGTTCACTGTATTATTTTTCAGATTTTCCTCTAACACAAACCGATGTGTTTGTGTTGAACAGAAGCCATTTTCCTAAATCAATTCTTAGTTTTTTTTTTTTTTTTTGTGAAAAGGAGGGTGGTGGGGGTGTTGGAATATTAAACCCCCATGCACATAAAAGTAAACATGTGCAAAAAAGAAAAAGAAAGAATATTAAACGTATGGAACTAGATAAAGAATCACTTTCAAGTTTCAATGCCTCGTTCGAGTGATATCTAGCAAGCTCTATCACTGACGATCAGGGGATTTGGTGAGTTCAGTATTGAGGGGGTCAAATTCATGTAGGTACAAAAATGCCCTGAACTGAAGTATAGTAATAATCCATATATAAACACGAGGAAGAAGAATCCTTTTTCAAAAATTGATGTCCGACGAAGGTCATTGACACAAGGACCAAAACATCAACTAAACATTTTTTTACAGTAAAGATAAGTTGAAGTTAGCCACTTCTAAGTCTAGTTAGAAAGAATCTTATTATAGTTAAACACTGATGCATTAGTGATTATCTCTTACCAACTGCATGTGTCCATATTTCGATTGTTACATTGTTCCATCCAACAAGATGAAGATCTGGATGGTGACCTGTATTCAACATATATTACGGATCATTAATAACATAAATGCCAGCTTCCAGGTAACCCAATGGAGTGTTATACATATTCAAAAACTTGTTTACCAAATGTAAGATACCTTCTGCTTCTGCAACCTCAGCTACGCATGTAAATTATTCCAATCCTTCGGTAAAGCTCTTCACTTTTGATGACCAATTCAGCTTCAGCGTGCCACCTTCATTGACCAAATTCCATCCGGCTACCTAGACAATGCAGCGCAATAATAAGCGTGACTTTATATCATTACGGTGAAAGGCAACACGTATTTAAATGCAAACATGTATTAATCAGCAAGCCATTTCCATTCTCAATTGGAGTTATTCTATTTTCAAACCAGTGCGTTTGTGTTGAATAGAAGTTGTTTTCCTGAATCAATTTCTTTTTATTTTATTTTCTTTTATTATTATTATTTTTTTTGGTGAAGAGGGGGGTGGTGGGGGTGTTGGAGGGGACTTCATTTGCTCAAAGGTCAAAAGATGTTTCACTAGAGCAGGTAGCTAGGTTAATTTTCCTGAATAGAATTAAATATCCTTAAATTTCACATATGCATAGATCTCAATACAGTAGTTGTGCCTATCTTATTAAAAGCTCTTTTCTTTCAAATGGAGCTGCTTACAATCCTATGTTATGTGAAATTATGCTAATTTATCTTTGTTACTTATCTAAAAATTATGCTCATTTATCTATTACTTCTATTTAAGTAGAGAATTATGTCAGATGAACATATGAATTATTTGCCAATCTTTAAGCTTGTTCTTTCATATACAATGCATTTCCCTTATATTCAAATGTGTTGTATCTTTGTAGACAATTCGAACGTTAGATGGACAATAGATACAGACATGAAACATTCAAATAATGAGTGTGATAAGGTTGGAATTGATAGGGAGATTGAATGTGATGAAACTATTGAAGAACCTATGGTTGGAATGAAATTTTCATCTGTAGAAGAAGTTCGGTCTTACTATTTGAAGTATGGTAAGTAGAAGGAATTTGGAGTGTGTAAAAGGAATTCTAGACAGGATGACGATGGAAATGTTAGATGGTTTTGCTTGGCATGTGCGCTAGGAGGCAGTTCAAAGAGTAAGGCTGCCAATATTATGAAACCAAGACAGACAGAAAAGATGGAGTGTATGGTTAGGATTAACGCAATACTGAATGATGAAGTTGGATATACCCTATCTAAAGTGACCTTAGATCACATACACGTTTATAGTCCAGGAAAGGCAAGACATTTCAAATGCTTTAAGAAGGTTGATACTCGTGTGGCTAAGATGCTTGAAATAAATAATGATGCAGGAATAAGGTTGTCCAAAAATTTTAAAGTTGTGGTTGTTGAGGCAAGAGATTACGAGAATGTGTCATTCATGCATGAGTGTCGAAACTACATTGACAAAGCACGACAATTTCGCCTCGAGTTGGAGGTGCTGCAGCTCTATGTAACTATTTTTAAGATATGAAAAAAAAAAATCTGAATTTTTATTATAAGATAGACTTTGACAATGAGATGTGGTTAAAAAATGTGTTTTGGATAGACGCCCGAAGTAGATCTATGTATGAATAATTTGGAGATGTGATTACATTTGACACAACATATCTGACTAATGCATATAAGATGTCTTTTGCATTGTTAGTGGGTATGAACTACCATGGACAATCAATTATATTCGGGTGCGAATTGATATCCAATGAGGATGCAAATATATTCGAGTGGTTATTTGAGTCATGGTTGAAGTATATGAATGACCAACCGCCAAATGCAATCATTACATACCAAGATAAGGCCATGAAAATTACAATTTCAAGGATGTTTCCAATGTCTAGGCATCGCTTCTATTTGTGACATATAATGAAAAAGTTTCCTTAGAAGTTTGGATCACATTATCGATACGAGAAAATCAAGCATACTCTATATAGATGCATTTATGACTCTTTCATTAAACATGAACTCGAGAAGCATTGGCGTGATATGTTTGATACCTATGATCTGCATGAGAATGCATGGTTGGTATCACTATATAGTGATCGGCATTTTTGGATGCCGACCTATGTTAAAGGCACATTTTGGACTGGAATGTCAACTATATAGCGAAGTGAAGACATGGATGTATTTTTCGACGACTACCTTAACTCTAGAATAACTGTGAAATAATTTGTTGACTAATATGATTCAGCCCTTACGAGAAAGGTAGAGAATGAAGCAATTGCGAATTTTAATTCATTTAACACGAAAACTCCTTACATCAGTCGCTTCCTTTTGAGGAGAAATTTCAAAAAGCATATACAATTGCTAAATTCAAACAAGTGCATGGAATTGCAAGGATTTCTATATTTGACTATCTCTTTATTGGGATGTGAGGGTAGTAGATATACGTTCGTAGTTGTCGATTGAGATTATAGTTAGTGATGACTTGTTAAAACGTGCAACCTTTACTATCAAAGTTGATCAAGATCCCCTTGATGTTAAATGCAATTGTAAGTTGTTTGAGTTTAGGGGCATATTATGCAGTCACGCTCTTCGTATCTTGACTTAGTTAGGCAAGCATACAATACCATCAAAATACACCTTAGATCAGGAAGGATGTAAAGCGAAGATACACCTTCGTGAAAAGTAGTTATGACATTAGTAGCATTGATGATGCTTGAAGGTTCGATAGGATCCATAATTGCTTCTATGAACTGTGTTCCAATGCTTCAAAGGTCGAGAGCAGTTCTGTCGAATTGATTAGCTAGATAGAATAGTTGAAGGTACAATACCCTGGTATCGATGATCATGATACTAACAACACAGTTAATCCAACTACTTCCAATGAGGGCACGACAGCTAGAGTTCTTAGTCTATTGGTAGTTCGGAGTAAGGAAAGACCATCGGCTAGGAGAAAAGTGCACCCCATCGAGAAGAGTTTGAAAAAATCTAATACGAAAAGGTGATTGCACCATGACGAAGTTGAGGTTCCTTTTTATTAATGTTGTATAATAAATTTACCGTCCAAAAAATATTATATTTCTTATAATGATAAATTATTATCTTCATTCCAATGCACAGAGGAGTAGTCACACTCCAAATGAATGCACTGTGAGCGACACACAGCATGAGACTCCTCAAACGCAGGTAATTTTTTTCTTTTCACAATTCCTAGATTTGTAATGAATATAAACACGGGAAGAATCATGTACTTTTGCTATAAGATCAACAAACTCAAATTTGGACACATGCGCTAGATTTTTTTTCTACTCATTCGATTGTTACAGATTATTTTGGCATTGGACAGACTGCTTCTCCCTCACAGGTAATTCAAACTACATTATGGTGCACACATTTTTAACATCGTTCATTTAACAATTTTATGCCACTCACAATACACACCTCATCAAGTACACACTATAGATTATTTTGGTATTGGACAGATTGCTCATCATTCACAAGTAATTCAAAATACATTTTTGTGGTATTATTTTTTGTTTAGTGCATTGCCACTTTTAACATTTTTTTATGCCTCCTTAGGACACAACTGATCAAGTATACACTACAGAGGCTCTTCATACTGGACCAAGTGCTCCTATAATGCAGGTAGTCTCGATGTGAAATATCATATTTAGTTTTTGTGGATTTTTTTTAAATGATAGTAGTGACTTTTTGTTCATTTAGGTGCAATGGAGAGAATTGCATCTCTCGGACTAGGATAATGATCCAAGAAATTAATCATACATGATGCAGTTTTGGTGATTGGACTACGCCATGCTTTTGATTTTGGTGATGCAGTTTTGGTGATTGGTGATTGGAAGATGCCATAGCTAGTCCATATTTTGTAACTGAATACATTTTTGTAATTAAACTACATTTGCTCCATAGTTGGGAGGGACCAATTTTCTGGTTGCTCCATATTTTTGTAATTAAACTACATTTGTTTCATAGTTGGGAGGGACCAATTTTATGTTTGCTTCATATTTTGTAATTAAACTATATTTTTCTGGTTGATTAATGATGGGAGGGACCAATGCAAAATGTTAAATTGCTTCATATATTACATCTTCTTTTCTGGATTGCTACAAATAGATTCCTTGTAGAGGTCCTGGTTCTTGTGTAGATAAATAGGTTGGTTGCCAGATTGTTATTGTCTCAAGGGCCACTGCATAGAACTTTTATGCATTTATCTTTTAAAATCAATTTTCGAGCATTTATATTACAAGCTACCAGAAAAATTACAAGCTACCTAGCATTTCTTCAAATTCTCCTCTACAAGTAATCTACTAGAAAAATGCAACACAACTCATATATTACAAGCTAAAATTAAAATTACAAGCTTTAAAATCCAGCAAGCTTAACATTCCTTACAAGCTAAAATGCAACACAACTAATATATTACTTCTTTTCTCAGCATTTTCCAAAAAATATATCTAAACAAAATACCCACGATATTGAAATTACAAAAACTACGCTGACCCTCTCAAACTTTCTCTTGCGTCTTTTAGTCTCTATTTCTAATCGATGTCGAGTTATTTGGATATCTATTGCTAGTTGTATCTTTTGAATTTCAGTTTTTAAACGGTTGATTCTCTTTTCATCATATGATGGTATTTCCAGGTCATACCAATAAAAAAAAACCTATACAGCCTGTAAAATCAACCAACACATATTAGCAAATAAGAGTTAAATAACACACCTCGAAGTTTTGGCAACTGAAAAATCGGTGCCCCTCATTATCCTCCGTATGCGAGGTTCATTAACATGTTTTAATACCACAAAAGCATATTGGGTATTCATTTTGACAAAAGTTTATTGAGCGTGAGATATTGCTAGTGTACGTGCTTCAAACATTGTGTCAATATTAACAGTCTTTATTTCTAGATTACCAAATGATTGATTAGTGGGCTCATATATATATAAGAACAATTGCTAAATTTAAGAACCAACCAATCAATTATATATATAAATTCATGTAAGCCACAATCAACTATATAACTGATAATGAAGAATTTTAAGAAAATACATGACCAATAATAATATATAATTTTAAGAAAACACAACATAGATATATCAAAATGACCAACACAACATACATATATATATATATATATATATATATATATATATATATATATCAAAATGACCAACACAGCATATATATATCAAAATGACCAAAGTACAAAAAATAAAATTATGGTAAAAACAACTGGAACCAAGTTTCCTCCTTCCTTTTATTTTATTAATCTTCGAAAACAAGAATAATATCCAGATCTGAGCTATTCCTTCAACACCCAATACAACTTATTCCACAGCCTATTTGAATATAATCCAAATTGTATAAACAAAGTATTAACAATTCTTTTTAATCAGGAAAAAAAAAACCAATGTCGATAACTACTTGATGGTGATGCATGTTTGATGATTTTAAAATTTATCAATACCCAAAAAAAATTGGACCAGAAAGTTACTTTCAGGGAATGATTTTCTATGGAGAACAAATCTCAGCAAAAAAACCAAACGAAGTTGCATGTCCATGAACATTTTAAAAATGAGAGATTTAGACAGACCTTCAAACCCATATTTTCAAGGGCTCTATTTTCGGGAGAGACGTTGTTGATGGAGGCAATGGATTTTACAAGAGCTCTATTTTCAGAAGTGAAAGGGTGTAGCTTGAGCTTGAAGAAGACGAAGCAGATCTAGTTTTTTGCATGAAGAAATAGATCTAATTTTTTGCTTGAAGAAGCTCTGAAGAAGACGAAGCCAAACGACCACAGACAACTTTATTCAACAAGTAATGTCCTCAAAAGTGAGATTGTTATTTGGTTTTTAATTTTTAATGTATTCCATGTGGCAGCCACGTCAAGTGGGAGTTGGGAGCGGGAGCAACGAGCGGTAGGTAGCTTTTTCCTTACACCTTTTCATTACAAGCTTGTGTAAAAGATGCCTTGTTTATAGCTTAAGCCCGACGTTATGCTTTTATAGTGACCAAACATCTTCACATGGGCTACCATGAGTTTGTGAATTATTTTTTTTTAAAAAGTATTTTAAGTGATTTAAAAAATACTTGAGAAAAACATACAAAATAAAAAGTACATTTTGCATTTCTCGATAGAATCTATCAGGACCCCTCTCGGTAGGGGTAGGCTCTGGCTCTGACGATATCGGAATGCCCACCTCCGAGTTTCCACTCCGATTGGAGTCGGAGGTCAAAATGCACTCCAACTCCGACTATGATTAGAGTCGGAGTTCTGATCGGAATTCGGAGCTTGGGATTCCAATCGGAGTTGAAGTGGATTTAATCCATTGGGCCCTAATCAGATTAGGCCTGGGCCCACAACCCAATATTGAAGGCCCAAATTGAAATTCAGATTGGCCCATCCTTATTTAAAAATATTTAAAAAAAATAATGTAAAAAAGTAATTAAAAAATCTAAAATACTGTAAAAAAAATAAGTTAAAAAACTAAAATTTAAATACAATGACTAAATCACGTACAATACAAAAATTGAGGATTTAATATGTGCAAACGATAAAACTATAAATTCACAATAAATTTAATTTTACATCACCAAAATATAAATAATGTCATAGATTTGATTCAAATAGTCATAGTCCGGCATTAGTCCTGACAGTCCATGCATTTGAGTTGATGACTCGATAGTGATTTCTTGTATGAAGTTTTACTAATTAGATGCACTAACTTTTCTTTAGTCATTTAACTATAGACTTCTAAACCATCAGTCAAGCGATACGTAACATAAAATAGAACACATTAGAGCACTAGCATTGGATTCATCAAATTCATCTTTAAAATTTGATGAAAAGTACATATTTTTCATAAATATAATACCTTCACATCTATAATCCCACATTGGATTAGCCATTGGATTCATCAAAATAATAATATAATATTATTTTTTAATAATAATATTTTTATTTTTTTTCATATTTTATAATCACACTAATCATATGTTAATTAATAATTTAATTTGATTCTTACATTATTATTACAAGATGGTTGGAGATTAAATGTGAATAGAAAAGACCTTTGGAGATTAAAAGTGAATAAAAAATAGATTTGATGAGTGAATAGTAGCCCTTCAAATTTGAAGAAACCTATAGATTTACTGTAGCTAAAAGCTTCACATTTATGTCTTTAGCTAATCCAATGCAGCTCTTTTTTTATGAGATTCATCAAATTTTGCATTTGGTTAGGCTTTTGATGAAGCCAATGCCAATGCTCTTATTAACTCACCTCCATCTCTAACTCTGACGAGTTTTGCAAGAAGGTATTGAGTTTTTCACTAATAAATGGGCCAGGGGATTCTCCATCCCACGGTGCGTTTATCTTAGTCATCCACAATTAGTTTGGGGTTCACAGCTAGGTTTATAAAATCATATAAATTAAAAATTAAATAATGAAAATATTAAAATTATGTAAATAATTATTTAAAACCATAAAACTACCCGATTCAAACCTATAGCTCTCGACATCAAAGGTATCTACTCTAATGGGCATTGAACTTAACTAGTTCTATGTGCAAACGAGGGTCTCGATAGTGGTCGGAGACAATGAACTCCGATAAGTATCCAAGACATGAATTTCGGTGCTAAACGTCAACTCAGAGGCAACCATAGTGATAGGAATGGCTAGCGCATTCCTAGCTATTCGCGAAAGGATTGAAAATTTGTCAGAATTTACCTTCCACCAAGTTAATATCTGGAATACTAAACTAGGTGCCTCGACATCTTCCATAAAGTAATGTTCAACCTCAGACTTACACTGCATAATATTCCTCAATGCACGATTTTGATGATACCGTTGTAGCATTAAAATATTTGAACTTTGTTCATATGTTTCATTTAAGGAATATGTTGAGCAGGTCGAGCGTGAGGAGCTATCACCTTCAGTTAAAAACTGACTACTATTGTTGTAATGACTATATAAATCATCAATATCACATTTAAGCTCTCTAATAAATTGATCAACGTTCTCATCATCGAGGACATCCCTAATCCAAAATTCTACAATCGCCAAATTATATCGGGGGTCAAGGATTGCAGCCACAAATAATGATCTATTTATCTTCTCAACATCCCCACAATATTTATTATATTTGTATTTCATCCTCATAGCCATAGCATTCAACAAACTCACACTTTAGTACAACTTTGTTGCAAGTGGTCATAAAGTCTCAGGAGCTCCTCAAAGTACATGTTCGTAGTAGAATATTTTGTTCCAGATATCCGCATAGTTATGTCATAAAATAACTTTAAAAATTCAGCAAAATACCTAACATTGGCCCGATCAACTGTGTCTAGTGCACCGAGCTCCCTTCTCCCCAACCGACTCCAGCAAAGCATACCTCATGCCCCCATCCTCGATCTCCATCTGCTTGCTGCAAGTACTTATGCGCTACATCTAACATCATATATGTAAAGTTTCTTTGAGTCAGAAGGTCCTGCTGCAACATATTAGAAGATGGAATCTCAAGCTGTTCAGCTATTGCTTTAAATTGGCAGAACCGTTAGGGGGAAACCCTCACATATTTCACAAGGTTCCAGACTTTAATAATGGAATCATCAACCTCCTTCAACCCCTTAGAAACTAAAACGTTGATGATATGAGCCATAACATCGAACATAGACTCACAAATGATATCCTCCTTTACCGTCGTATTCCGCTTGAACCAATCAATGGCAGTATCATTCATACTAGCATTGTCAACTGTGATACAAAGAAATTTTCTGATCCCCCAATCCTTTATACAGTCTTCCATCTCGTTGCTAATGGATGGACCCTTGTGATCAAAGCCAGTAATCTGCTTCTGCAACGTCCACTCACTATCAATAAAGTGGACTGTAATACACATGTAGCCCATATTCTATATGGAGATCCACGTATCAACCGTAAATGATACTCTCTGACCAGTGACAACAAACATTTCCTTCATCGCTGCCTTTTTCTTGGCATGCCTCTTCAAACAATTGCACATCACTGTATACCGTGAGGGCATAGGAAATCATGGCTCAATCGTGTGCACAAATTTACGGAAGCCTACTTTGTCAATCGTGGTAAAATGCATCTCATTAGTGATGATCATCTCCACAAGAACATCCCTCAACATCTTCTCACTATATTGAGGGATTGAAAACTTCTTAATCTGCATGCCATCAGTGGCCGTAGAAGTCTGTAACTCATCTTTGTCTAATTAATTGCCACCAACCCTTTGTGTATCTTATATTGCTGGCAACTTATAACATGTGCTATTAATATTGACGTGCCTTTCTTCTTCAAATGACAACCACATAGTTGCCTACTGTAGTAGCATCGAGCCTACGGGTTCTCACGATCACTAAGAATTTTGGTGAAATGTTCCCATATCCATGACTTTTATTTTACTAGGTTGTGCTGCTCGATTGACCTCAACATTCATCAACTTCTCATTCTCATTAAGCATATCAACATCTTCTAGATCTATTGGGATTTGACTACTTGCACAGGAAGTAACTACTCTAGATGAGGGTTTACGGCCCAAAGTACCTGTCGATGATGCCAACGGCTATGCATGATCCTCTTGTGGAGAATCATGGCGAGATGGTGTAGTATCTATAGTTTGCTTAGCCTTGGTATAAAATTATCTAAAACAATTAAAAACAATTGTCATTTAACTTGTTATGAAAATTATCTACACATTGGAAATACATTGAAAAGAAAAAACATATGTGTCTAGTCATGTTTGTGGTTTTAAAAATAAATAAAATACAAAAACTAAATGTCCGCTAGAGCCACACTCGAGCGAATGCTCAAACAAACAATCTGTGTGAAGTTTGCTCGAGCCACACTTGAGTGGGCATCGAGCTAATGTTGTTTGGAACCAAAAATTTTGATTTTTCCAAAACCTAAATCTCCCAATTCTTAAATTTAACAGCCTAGAAATCGAAATCATTGAAATGAACAAAAAATCATACACATTTCACAAATTCCAAACCACAATGTGACAATTAAATGATTTTGGAACCTTAAAATTCTACAAAAAAAACTAAGTGATTGAGTAGCTTAGAAATGATTTTTGGTTTTATGAACTTTGGAAGGTGGCTCATGGCGGTCTCAGGCAACAACAGACGGTAGGGGAGGTGAAGCACAATGTGGAGATGAGAGAGATAAAGCGTGCAAGGTGTTGTGGTTGTGCGAATTGTGAAGCAGAGAAAGTGAGTGGGAAAGGAGTCCTACGTTTTAGACCCCCTTCTTCATGAAACGAACATTGTTTCGTAGAGCGACGTCGTTTAATTACTTCAGTATGGGGTCCTGCATTTTGGACCCACTTCTGAATGAAACGATGTTGTTCCTCTTGAAGTGGAACGATGTCATTTTGATTATTTGATTTTTTTTTTTTTAAAAAGTAAAATCGAAGTTTGGAGTCAACATGGGATCCAGACTCCAACTTCAACTAGGAGTTACTTCGACTCTGATTTTTGAAAACTCTGACTCCGTCAGAGTGCTGTCAGAATTCGGACAGAATCAGAGTGGGTGGACTTTTTATCCACCCTTACCTCTCAGTAGAGCTGAGCAAAAATCTAAAAAATCGACTCCGACTCCGACTTTGCTTTGACTCCACTCCGACTCTAGTGAAAAGTCAGAGTAGGTGTCGGAGGTTTTTTTCCCTGAGAAGTCAGAGTCAGAGGTGGAGTTGAACCGACTCCGACTCTGACTGCGCTCTGATCCGACTCCTATATTTAGACTCCAACTTTGCCCTCCGACTCAGCTTCTGACTTGCCTCCGACATTGATATTATATATATTTAATAAATATATATGTGTTTTTCTATATATTAATCATACAATTTTTATATAATTATATTTTATATACTTAGTTAAACTCCATACTATACTAGCATGAGCTCATTATTATTAAATAACGAGCTTATAATCTGCGCAATGCGCAGATTGTTATGTATGCTAAATTTTATAGATTTATATTTATACATGCATCATACATAATCACTATTACATAATTTAAAACTAATTAATAATAATTGATCAATATATAAATACATTAAAAAATGGATTAAAAATTGTATATCTATAGAAAATAAATTTACTTTACTAATAAATTATTTCACAGCCAATTTATAATATTGAAAAATTAATATACAATGCGGAGCTTCACATTATATAAGTTTTCCAGCTATTTGTTTGGCCATAAGGAAAGATAGTGCCTACAGCAAAATCAAAATGCATATAATCATTTACAAAATTTCGCAACCAAATGAGATAAGAAAATGAACCATTAAAATGCAATGACTATTTCTTTAATGCGGGCCTTAAAGACCTCGATAGTGTCGCAATCTTCACCGAAAATGCAATCTAAAAACTCGAAATTTCAAAAAGAAAAAAAGAATGAAATAGTTTACTATCTAAACAATGCTCTCAATTTATCGATCGTCTACTCGTAACAATCATTGAATTGTATTTTATCTGCAATCATTGAGACTTTAAGTTTTGTAACTCTTAAGTTTTATGAAACTTTAAGTTTTATGTATTTTAAGTTTTATGATTTCTCTATAAAAAAAAAAATTTATGATTCATTTATGGTATCAGTTATTTTATTTCTTAGGATTATAAACAAACATGTGTAATGTATAAATAGATTATATATACCATAAACACACAAAATGTAGTTAGGCTTACCTGCTTAATTTTCTTTGAACTTCAGCACCTCCATACGCTAAAAATAGTTGAATACCTCACTTTATTTGAAAGAAAGAGCGGAGAAGAATGTGAAAGAAAGAAAATCGATTTCTTTTTGAAGTACAGAAGTACATAAAACTGCTTGCCAATTTATTTGATTGCCTCTTTGTTTTTAAACTTCACTGTTGCACCGCTTGCCATTCGGTTAACTATTATTCAGTTGTCATTCGATAATTGCATGCACCAATTGACACACAAAAGCGAATAACCGCGTGCGGACATTTTGTTATGTTCTCGATGCATGCCCATAGTACTTTTATTTGACTCTGGGTTAGGACCTTAATCAGGAGGAAGCAAAGTTACACTCCGACTAATATATTAAGTCGCTTGGTGCATTGCAGTTTACACTTGACCCGATTAAGCGGGCTGAATGGCACATCATTATCTTTCAACTTCGCTTTTATATAATTAATAGATATATTTATACTATAATATATATAGACTAAATTGATTAATAATAATTTAGTATATGTAAACATCATACTATTACAATATTACTACCATCTAACAATAAATTACTAATATATAAATAATAACATGTAATATTAATGTATAATAACATGTAATACAAATGAATAAACACTAATGACTAATATATAACTTTATAATAACATGTAATACTAATGTATAATAACTAAAAATATAATAACATGTAATAGTAATGTCTAATAACTAAAGTATAAAAACATATAATAGTAATGTATAATAACCAATGTTCCAATATATAATATATAATCACTAGTGACTAGTATAATAAATTAAATGTATAATACTAAGTCTAGTATATAATTAAGTTAGAAACTAAAATAATAATATGTAATACTTTAATAGAACAATATGTAACTAACTACTAATATATAAACATGTAATACTATTATACTAATACCTAATATATAATACTAATTATACTTTAACTATTAATAGAAATAAGTTAGACACTAGTTATAAGTAAAAGTATAACGAGTTAATAATATGTAATTAAACACTATTTATAAAAACCATAGTACAAGTCTATAGACTATAACATGTAATTAATCACTATAGTACAAGTTTACAAACTATAACATGTAATTGTTAATAACATGTAATATTATAGTATAATAATATGTAATTGTCAATAATCAATCCTATATTACAAGTATAAATACTAACAATAATAACGTTGTAGACTTATAGTCTACATTCAACACCAATGTATAATAATACTAGTATAATAATGATATTCAAATTTTAGTCAATATGGTACAAGTCAATTTAAATAATAATTTTCATTAATTAATACTAACAATTAAATTGAGTGATGAAAAAAATTACAAAAACCATAAATAGAATGATAAGTCGATAACATATAATTAGATACTATAATATGATAAAATGTTAAAAGTATTATATGAATCTATGATAAGTGATAACATATAATTAATAATAATAATTAATACTAACAATTATAAAAACTATAAATATAAAAATTTAGGGTTACCCTAAATAAAAATTAAGATTAACCTTTATTTAGATTCGAAATTCACCTCAACTTATCTTATCACTACAAGTTTTTTAAATTTTTACATAAAATATAATAAACAATTAAATTTTTTTAAATTAAAAAATAATAATAATATTTTAACAATATTTTATTTAACTAATTTAAAACCATTCTAACTTATCTCTGAATCTAAATGTGTTTATTTTCATAAAAATCAAAGAAAATGGCGCCGTTTTTTAACCCCCCTCCCCATTCTCGACGGCCCCGGGCCCTTTCACCCAGTCACTCTCCCCTCCCAAAGTCCCAGCGGCCCTCACCCAGTCATTCTCCCCTACCAGCGGTCCCAATCCCTCACCGAGTCACTCTCGTCTCTCGTCTTTCGTCTCTCTCTCTCTCTCTCTCTCATAATTTCCATTTTCCTTCGATCGGCTTCACCTAGCCTCCACAGGACCACACACACACACTCACTCTCTCTCTCTCTCTCTCTCTCTCTCTCTCTCTCCCTGCGATTCCCGATCTCACCCTACGACAGTCCCCCCACGATCTCAGCCTGATCCAGTCCCACCGACCCTGATCCAGTCCTCCCCGACTCTCTCTCGCCAAGTCGCCGCGCAACCTCACCCTAACCCAGTAACCACCCCCACAAGCAGCGGTCGACACGGTAAGCCTCACTCTCTTCTCCCTTCGTCTTATCTCTCTTTGTGTAAAATGTGAATCTTTGTAATTTTGCGATGATATGGTTGTGTAAAATCTGTGTAATGTTGGGATGATATAGTTGTGTAAAATCTGTGTAATTTTGTGATGATGAGTTTGTATAAAATATGTGTAACTAAAATAGGATGGATGTTGCAGACTTGCAGTTGATGAGTTTGAGTTAATATTGGGGCTGTTTTTGTTGGGATGTTTTGAAGAAATAAACTGTGAGTATACTTGTTTGGATGGATGTTGCAGTTGATGAGTTTGTGTAAAATCTGTGTAACTAAAATAGAATGAGTTTGGGGCTGTTTTTAAGTTGTTGCAAGGAATGATTGGATAAAACTGTGATTATACTAGGGCTGTTTTAATTTGAGTTAATATTGGTGCTTTTTTGTTGTGATGTTTTGAATGAATAAACTGTGATTATACTTGTTTTTGAAGCTGTTTTTGTTTGTGTTTTGTGGTTTGGGGCTGTTTATATATTAATATGATGCTAAAGTTTTTTTTTGATAAGTAATATGATGCTAAAGTTGGGACTGTTTAAGTGAACATGTGGGCTGTTTTATTTTCTTTTTGTAATTGATGGTGTGGTTGGGCAGTTAATACTATGTTCCACAAAGTTGAACATTTTTTTAAGTATAAAGTTGAAGTTTGATCACCTTTAGAAATTCAGACTCGACGAAATCACCTATTTTTAATAAACTAAGTTAGTGCATATACGACATAAGTTGTCATGTTATTCCCTGAAAGTCCTGCTGATGTCTGTTTTGTGGCTGACAATCTTGAAAATCATGAAATGAAAGATTGGATAACATATATCATGTTACTTGGTTGAATTGAGATGACCATCAACAATGCTTGCATTGGATTTTTGGAGTTTGTAAGATCATTAAACTTCTAGTGGTTTGAGTTTGTTAGTCTCTTTGAATTGTTAGTTCTTGGAGTTTGGGAACTCCTAAATTTCATGGTATTAATGTTAGTCTCTGTGAGATTCATGGAGGATAATGGATATTTACTGCATAGCAAAATTCATAGTTAGCTCTATTGTCATTATCATTTTCTGGTTTGCATAGAAAAATATTTTCTAACTGAAATCTTTTCATATTTTTTTTTAAGCACAACTTAGAAGTTGGAATGGCAGTGTGGCACTTGGAATATTTAATTTGTTGTAATATGTTTGTTGTTGGGAACATTTAATTTGGTTGGCACTTAGAAAATGTTGGGTTTCTATTTTTTCAAAATTAGAACTTAAAAAATGTTTGTTGTAATCGTTTTAAGAACATATTATTATGATTGATGTGGATGATGAGTGTGGATGATTTTGGATGTGGTTGATGGATGATGCATTGATGGGAGTGGATGTTTATTGTAGTGATTAGTCATTTTTAATTTTTTTTGAAGCATGCTAGTAACTTAGTATGTTACTTGTTTTTATTTAGTTTTATTTTTTCTTATGTTTTTAGTAAAAAGTAAATTATTTACTTTAGATTGTGATTTTTGAAAAAAATTAAATTTAAAAGCTCACACAAAAAATTCTTCTTTAAAAAGTGTGCCAAATATGAAGTTGAAAACATTAAAAAAAACCTAAATCCAATTCCGTTCCGACAAGTCGAAGTCGAAGTCGGAGCGGAGAATGAACATATCGGAGTCAGAGGACGGCCATACCATGTCTGACTTGGTCGGTGCTCAGCTCTAAGGCGACCGGCCTAGCATTCCCCTTACAAATATCATCCATGGGTAAAAATGGAAATAGTGCCATAAATATGAAATTGGGGATATCAAATGAATTTTTTTACTTCATTGCCACTTCTTTTCCATCAAAATAAGCAAAGATAGAAAATAGGAACATAAGTAAAAGAACACTCACATCTTGGAAGTCCTTGAATCTGAGAAAAAACACAGAGAGAGAAGAAGCTGAAGAGGGACAAACGATGATCGGAGTAGGGAAGATCAAGCAGTACTCCAACGTTCTCGACAAGCCCCTCGCCAAGGGCAAGCAAGAGGTCGCTCTCTCTTTATCTAATATTTCTCTACCTTTTTTGTAACTTTTCAAAATTCCTCTTAGATCTCACTGAAGATACCGTGTCAAAGCGTTTGAATCTGGGAACTTTTTATATATCTCTGGCTCACAAATTTTGGAATTCTTCACTTAAAAGGATGTGCTTTTGTTTACAGGTGAGTTTGAGTGCTTTTGCCTTCTTGTTTTCGGAGCTTGTGCAGTATAATCAGACGCAGGTGGACAATATCGCCGAGTTAGAAAGAAGGTGAACTTGTTAAAATACGGCGAATCAGTCGTTGCGTTCTTCATGTATATGTGTACTGTGTTCGGGTTATTATAATTGATTACATTGTAACTAGCTCTCGATCGGCTGTCTAGAGAATTGATGATAAAAATGGAAGTTTTGTAAGGGTTGCTGTTTCGAAAAAATGAGATTTTCTTGATTCTACTAGGTTGAATGGTTCTGATCAATTGTTGAAAACGCTCATTTTTTGTTGTGCTAGAAGTGAGAAACTTGGCATTATATATTTTATCTAATTTTTTTTAAAATTTTTTTATTGTATTCACTTCCTGGATAAATAAAGCATAACTTGATAGTAGTCTGAGATTAGATTCGAAGGTAAAGAAAAAACGAAAGCCCCTTTGGAATTGCATGAGTAGAAACTTTCAGATAATAAATTGTTTGCTTACATTGAATTTTCTTGGAATTTTCCTTGTGTGAATGTTGAAAAAATTTATGGTAAATGGAGCAGGCTGGAGGATGCAGGCTATGCTGTCGGTGCTCGAGTTTTGGAGCTTCTTTGCCATAGGGATAAGGTATGGGACACTGTTGAAGTTCTTCTAGTATTTTTGTGATTTTGCAGTAATGGATTCATTATCAAGCAAAGTAAACTAGTATTGTGGGTTTGAAGACTGTCCTCAATTGACGTTCATGAGGTTAGAATGAATGGTATGATGATGGATTTCTTGATGCCACAGGGAAATAGAAGGGAAACACGATTGCTGGGCATTCTCTCCTTTGTACACAGTACAGTGTGGAAGGTGTTATTTGGAAAGGTGAACGCTTATTTTTATTTATTTTTTAATCTTTTCCCAGTAGTTCATTGCCTTGAATTTTAAGAAATACAGTATTTCATTTTGTTGGTCAGCGATTGAATGCTGTGGTCAACAGTCTAAATCATTCATATCATCTTAGCTGTGCTTGACACAAAAGCTTTCGATTAAAGTCATCATACTATCTGAAAATGATATGATGCTTTATCTGGTGGAAAGATGAAGTATGCTATATTGCTTTATTTTGTGGAAAAAATGGAGTATGTTTCTGTTTGAATGTAGCGTTAGAATAAGAGTTCATTGTTTATGGCACCATTGTTTTGAGCAAGTTGTTCTTGACTTATAGTTCTCATTGGTCCCGGTAGGACTTTTTCTAGTTTTGTAGTGTTTTTTTTTTCTTGTTTTTAATTTTAATTTATTTTTAAAGTTTTTTCTTAGTTACTTTTTTTATTTTTCTGGATTTTTTTTACATTTTTATGATTTTTATACATGTGGCACACGTCCGAATGTGGACTTTCAAGTGACACTTGTGAAACATTCATTGGTTTTAGCGTGGCATCTCTAATAGATCACTAATAGAATTCTGACGGAGGGATCAATTGATCAATTTTGCCACCAGAGTAAAAAGTTAAACTAAGAAGTACAAGAGTAATTTGACTTTAAAGTGAGCCACATGAGCTAATTTTGTATTTAATCCTTAATTGTATGGTATGAATATCTATGGATGAATTAGTTGTAATACCCTAAGGAAGGCTTAAGCCACATCTAGGCCATACTTCAAGAGACCTAGTCAATGGTACAATAAGACCCTTTTGGAATCATTATAAAGAGAAGGGCAATGTGAGACCCCATTCACAACCTCTACTCACTCAATATAGGATATCACAAGGTGGCATAGCTCAAGTCTCACATTTTTTGTTAGAATTAGCTCTGATACCATTTGTAATGCCTCAAGGGAGGCCCAAGCCACATTTGGGCCATACTCCAAAAGGGCTAGTCAATAGTACTATTGGAGCCCCTTCAAATCATTATAAAAAGCAATAACTTATCCCTCCCAAGTAATGTGAGATCTCATTTATCACCTATACTCACTCAGTATGGGGTATCCGATTAGTTGTTGGTGAAAATTTAATTTAGGACTGCTTAGCATTTAAACTTCGAATGATGATTCTGAATTTTCATGTTTAACAGTTAGACTTCATTAATAACATAAATGGTGCTATTGCTTGAACTGAATGAAATATCATCTCTGCTTCCTCATTGACTTAGCTGAGGAAAGAAGTATAGTGTTGACTGTTATCCATGATATCCATGCATCTTCATTTTAATTATATAAAAAAGGGTATCCATGCATCTTCATTTATGTTGATACACAACTCAGGTCAGAATTGTCCATACTAGTTTTTACTTTTGTTCTGTATGGACTATGAAGGTTAAGTTCTGTGAAATGCATAAATGCAGCAATAATCTTTTACCAACTCCTATTTGTCATCATATTAGGTGGCTGACTCACTTGAGAAAGGCACCGAACATGAAGATGAATACATGATCAGTGAAAAGGAGCTCCTTGTTAACAGGTAATGAATTTCCCGGCTCTTATAAGTTTATATTGTAAATACTACAAACTAGCTGAGTCTGTAAGTTTACATTATTGTCCAGCTAATGCACTAATTGGGGCTGCAGATTTATTTCGATTCCAAAAGACATGGGGACATTTAATTGTGGGGCGTTTGTTGCTGGAATAGTAAGGGTAAGTGCTTCATTGCTGTTGTTCCTATTAACAAGCCTAGGTGCTGGAAAGCACTGATGGGTTTTTTCTTTATCTTTGAAGGGTGTTTTGGACAGTGCTGGTTTTCCAGCTGTTGTCACAGCTCATTTTGTGCCAATGGAAGGTCAGCAGCGACCCCGGACAACCATTTTGATAAAATTTGCTGAAGAGGTAAAGACAACTGCTTTCCCTTTCACAAGCTGATGATGCACCCTGTTGTTTGGAAATATAGGCTGCTCAGTGTTGCAATGAAAATGTTTTGCAGTTGATAAAAAAGGTTTTCCACACTCATTGTTCCTTTTGTTCCAAACAAGCCAATTATCATCCTCTTGAAACATTCGTTGTGATGGGGAGTTTTAGGTTGGTTAAAAACTAGATTGGGTTGAAAAGGCGTAGTGTTGGAACCAGGGTAGGCGACTGGATGCCTAAGCCAAAAAAGGAAAGGAAGTAGAAGAGTAGTTTTTTGTTATGTCAGTATATTTTTACAATAGGGTAATATCAGGCTTGCTGGGGATCTTCATTATCTAGTAGGGTGGCGTTCTCTGAGATTCATACAATGTCTTCTCAGCCTAAGGATTTGCATGTATACATCCATCCAACTTGAACGAGAAATGCGTGGCATGATGGTCATTAACACAGTTGCCAAATATCATTGAACATATAGCTAGTTCTAATAAGCAGCAGCTTGGAGAAACTTGCTTCGAAGCAAGTGGTTTGTGATGGTGCACTCTTTAAATAGGATGGCATCATGGCAGTGTATACTGTATATATTTGTACTGGATCTTCATAAACTTAATCGTAGCTTTAGTTCAAAAAGTTTCTAGCTGATTATCCCTATTGTTCTGGGTGGATTATGCATACTCTACCATTTTGTTGTTTGAATTCAGATCTAGTGGGCTTAGTCACATCCTTTACATTACTCACCATAAAACTTAATTATTCATATATTTTTTCCTGGGCATTTTTTTCAATTTTATCATGGAATTTTGAAGTGTGAATGGGCATTTGTAGTTAACATTAAATTCCTCTTTTCTATGTGCTTTATCCCCAGTTGTTTTGTGATACATCACATTTGATTTACATCAACTTATAATGTTTATCCTTGAATTAAACACATCATGTATATAGACTAAAAAAGATGTTTTCTGTCTAG
The DNA here is from genome assembly GCA_029856935.1 of Cyclocarya paliurus. NCBI lineage: Eukaryota > Viridiplantae > Streptophyta > Magnoliopsida > Fagales > Juglandaceae > Cyclocarya > Cyclocarya paliurus. The sequence continues at coordinate 40,371,071 of CM056947.1, forward strand.
GTTCGTAATGTGTATAGAGGCATCATTGCTACATAAGCTAGCATATTATAGCCATTCTTGTAGAGAACATGTTCTTTTTGGTGACTAGTGAGCCTTCTACACAATTTTCTCATCTGTTTTCTGGTCATTCTTCTAGGTACTACGAAGAGAAGCGAGGTTAGGTTAATGTATGTGCCAGGATTTATTACATGTAATGTTTGGATGCTTAGCAAGAACGTGATGAACATATGTTAATGCTCTCGAACGACTTGATGGACTCTGGAACATTTTTGGCCATTCACTTGCCAATTCTGTCACTCTGGCCAATTTGAGTCTATCATTGATTTGTATTGATATATACTCCACTTCATGCCACAAACTTGCAAATGGATTTGAATGTAGTTTATGGATGGATCTCTTTTTTGCTGTTCTTTTTTTTATTTATCACAGCCATAAGAGAAAATAATTTTCTCATTCTCAGAAAATGTATTCTTTAATGTTCTGGTTGATTTAGGTCATAACTAGAGGTGTTATTTAAATGGTAAGTAGGATTTTATTTTCAGCCGAAATAAAAAGTACCAATCTCATAACTTTCGTGAACTTGGACGAACGATCTACCCAGTAATAATCGTCAACACGAAACCAGCAAGTGCTCTTGCTGGGACTGGGAAGAGATATGCTTCTGTTTATTGCCTGGAAGCAAAAATGGTAACTGTTGAGCCCCTTGGGGGAAATACGTGATGACTCTATTTAACACGCAGGTTGTAAAGCGCAGTGCCAAGCTTTGCCTTTTCCAAAATTGGAAGGGAAAGGCCAAATATTTGTGCTTTTGTATTGTGATATTTATAAATCTTTTTTTCGGAAATCTAATGATAAATACATACTGCAAATGTCTTTCAAAAGAGCTTCAGGCTGTTCCAATAACAAAGCGCAATCAAACATTTAAACAAGGAAGCATTGTGACAATTTGGCAATCAAGACTCAGCAAGATTACATATGGGTCTACAAATAACATATGGGTCTGTTTGGATATAGAGGAGAGATAAAACCATCTCATCTCATTTCAATCAACAATATCATTACCATTCACAATGACCATCTCAACTTATCTCACTATTTAATCAGGCTATTTGTTCCTGACAAGGAGGATAGGAGGAGAACATTGACCGAAGGTGTTACAATCATCATTATCACACAGAAACTGAGTAACCCAGCAGTACAGCTCTATTATCTTTCATATGTTTAATAGTGTCTTTGTAGCATAGCTCAGTCAGAGATAGCAGTAAACACCACATTCTATCTACCCCATCTCTCTACTTGGGTAAATCATCATTACACAAGAAAAAATGATTTTCACCATGCTAATTGCCTAACAGTCGGCAAAAACTTTCAACCCCAAGTTCATATTGGTAGGGAGAAGTGTGACAGATACATGAAAATGGCTTCCTTTTAACCAATTTCCAAAGAATCCCAACCATACTCTATTAGTCTGTATGGAAGGTAGAAGAACAATAAGTCAACCAAGTGACAATTATAATTTTTCTTTCATTGTGAGCTAAATCATTAACAATGATGTTGCTGCTTCATAAAATATGCAAGTACTCACAATAGAAAGCAAATAGAGGGAAACAAGCACAAACATGTATTCTTAACAAATAGCTTTCATTGTTATTATTTTTTTATAGTATTTTTTTTTTCTCTTTTCAATATGTACCCTGTCCATTCTCAACACCAAGACCATACAAGACACCAGCATATTTTTCAGGTGACCCATTAAAGAAACTCTCTTTCAGTTTCATGAAAGTACAACAAGTAAGCAAACTATCTGAACCAGCTTGGTGACAACTACCGATTCTCTCCACTTCCAATTGCTCCGCAAGCTTGTTCAATCCGCCATGAAGGCTGTTACAGAACCTCATCAAATGCTTGATATCATAAAGCACAGGAAAATAGATCTTGATCAGATTAAAGAACCCTGACTGCGTATCGGGAAGATTCTGGCAAGTAAGCAACTTGAGCAAGTATCCAAAATCATACCCACTATGGAAAGTAACCCAATGGACATTATCATTCAACACAATCCCCGAAGACATCAACAATTCACTAAACCGACGAGCATCAACACCCTTCTCTTTGTTCTTATTGAAATCAATGCCACTCTGGGATAACAGCTCAATGGAGTCATTGGCATACACATCCTCACTGGGATCAAATTCCCGGAAATTGATTTGCCACACGCAATACTTATCAGTCCCACAAGTGGGAAGGTTCCCTTTCTCATCGGAAAATGTAAGACCTAACTGAATTAACTTCAAGAGATCCACATTGCCCTTAAGGTTCTGGTAATTATACTCAACGTTGCTCTTGAATTGTCCTACAGGGCGAAGCACGATCCCCGGAAACTCAGTATCCATTGCAATATAGGGGTAATCGTCTACAATATTCCGAATCAAAACAAGTTCTTCTTCAAGATTATCATTCCAAACTTCCCGGATGTGAATCGAATCGCTTTTCGGCAAAATTGACATTTTACCTTTTGCCAATACAACAAGTTTTGGAACCAACAACAATGAACCAACAGGACCCAACCCTTATATCTGCAGAAAAAAGGCCCAAGAAACCGAACCCCAAATCAAAACAAGGAAACCCCATATCTTAAAAAGCTTCAGAAAGATCTAAACCTCTAACCAATCCAAGTATTCAATACCAGAAATGAAAGACAGAGACAAAGAAGGAAGGCGGACAGAGACAATGAAATCTTACCTCAAAGACTCAAAATCCGTGAAATGCTTCTGGAAATAAGAGGCTGGGGCCGATTGGGTCGCGAGGAAATGAGGATTTTCTCGAAAAACAGTGGGGATTTTCCAGGCGTTTCTGCAAGTTGGGGGTTTTCGAATTTATTAGAGGAGGTTTTTGTATGGAAAGATAGATGGGTTTAGCAGATAGAAAAGAAAAGAAAAGAGTAAAATGGCGGAGAAAAGGCTGTTAGATAAAACTGTGTGCAGGCCAAAATGTATAGCCTGCCTACGTCTTACATCGTAAACAGAATGGGTTACAGACCATGGAGAGATATTTTCGAGACGAAGACCTTGTTGCTCGTTGTGTGTGGTGCTTATATTTCCTCCCCGAGAAATCTTTTATTTTTGACGTTTTTTTTGAGGTACTTATTAGACTCTTGAGAAGGTTAATAATACTAACTTAATACCCCTTATAAATTTTCTTCTTTTTCTAAAATACTTGTTAATTTTTATGAAATAATAATAATAATAATAAGTATTTTACTATATGTGTAGTGGAGATTTCTATATATATATATATATTTTTTTTTAGAGTTATCACAAATATAAATAGAATAATGTTATATATAATTTTATGATATGCATGTCTCGTATATTAAAAAAAAATTGATAAATTTAATATTTATATTAAAATTTTAATTTTTTAATAATGAGCCTTCTTACTTAAAAAAAACAAAAGTGCGTACAACTTGTACATTTTAAATTTTATCTAATATTATTCTTATAAATATTGTAAAATACAAAAATGTGCATTAAAATTATGACATAAGCATTTGAAAAATGAAGGTTAATGATCAAAATCATAAAGACTAATTGTCATAGGAGAATGATGACGTTTGTCCGATTCTCTCACCAAAAGATCCTTTAATATTTTTCAATCATTTGTAAAAAGAAAAAGAAAAAAAAAAGGTTTTCTATTATGTTTAGTGCAATATGATAACCTACAATGGAGATGAACTAGTAATTGAAACCAAGCATGCTGACTGTGCCATAATATTGTTTGAGAAGCGAAACTTAATACAAGTATAGAAAAACCCCAATATTTTTTTTTCCACAAAAACAAAATCCAAATCAATTTGTAGAAAGAGAAAAATGTTATTTATACTTATATAGTAATACGTATTGATGATTACATGACAGCTATTTATATGTTGGAGATTATGAAATTTAAAATTTAAAATTTAAAATAAAAATGAGAAAACCGATAAAATTTGTCATAAAATTGTAAATATACGTAGCACTACTCATATAGTAACACTAAAACTGTTGTTTTACATTCCATTTGTTTACTACAATTAACCATCGTTAAGCATATAACAGGTTTTCTAGAAAGATTTCACCTGCAAAGAACATCATCCAAAGGTAGATCAGATTGTAGCAAAGAAGGATAGGGATGTTCATGTGGGTCAAAAACCTAGAAAATTTATGGGTCTTCTGCACCAGTTCCCTGCATATCCTAAGGACCTAGGCCCCTCCAATTTTAAGGATGAAGTTAAGACGCCCCCACTTTATTGGGCCCAGAATTCAGTATGGGTCCTATAAGATATCTCCGACTCCTTTGAAAGTGGAGCTTCAAGTACTCGTCTTTTTTAGTTATTCATTATTTAACAGTTCAAAGGCCAAGCAAACAGCGCTTTCATAGCTCAGTTGGTTAGAGCACCCGTTTAGTAAGCGGGAGGTCTTGAGTTCGACTCTCAATGAAAGCACTTTTTTTTTTCACTGGTCGTTCCAAAGTCCAAACTTTCAGTCAATGAAGGCTCTCTTTTTCTTTGATGAGAAGCAAATTTTATTGGTAGAAATAGGCATAATCCATGCGCATGCTGCAAATTTTAGGGATATATATACAGGAGCAACACCAAATGGTCCAAATCATAATGAAAGCTCTCTTCCAACTTCATGCTGCTGAGCTTCCAGAGACATTTTTCATAGCTTACCTGTTTGTACCTGTTACTAATTGTCTGGTTTAAATTAATTTAATTTCAGATGTCAAGACTGCATAAATGAGTTCTGAAACTAGGGAGGGTTTATAACTTAAAGCTCTCTGCCCTTTTCAAAAAGGGAGTGGCTGGCAGCAGGACTTGATGTATCTATACCTTTTACACCATCCAATTATAAGGTGACACGTAAGAGTTCTTTTAAAAGTGAAATATAATTGATTGTAGTAAATTTGTAGAACTTTTGGCAAGACCGATGCCCTTTTCCCCTCTTAAGTATTTTCACTTTTCACCCATCTCTCTCTCTCTCCTTTTCGAAGCATTGATGATAAACTAGACCCCAATTCTCAGCCTTCCCTCTCTAGTAGTGTCGCTTTTGCTCACCTTAGGCCAAAGTGGGGTATTTTCTTCATAACCAAACAATAACCTTCATACCCATACCCACACAATAACTTTCATAAACACGCGAATCCAACTTCACAAATGAAAAAAGTACACTCAACAAATAAGTACCGAGCTGGATCTGTTTGGATAGAGAGAGAGAGAGAGTGTGCTAGAGAGGGAGAGAGACCAAGATTGAAAGGGCTTCTTCTGGATAATGAGAATTTTTTTTTTGATCCTTTAATCACCTTGCAGGTTCAAATCCACTTTTTATACGAATAAAAATTAAGATCTCTGTCACCGTACAAAGAGCATCCTCTTTTTGACATGATTTTGCCAAAGCTCAAATCCTCAATCCACAAGCAACCACGTTACATAGTATAAAAGACAATTATATTTATTACTCAACAAACATGAGATGAGAGAATTTTGATGAGAAATTATGCTGAACTGAAACAAGTTGGTAGAAGAATCAATAATCCTAGTAATCATTACGGATTTCATCCTCGAACTTTTTCTTCAGCTCTGGATGCTTCTCAAAGTATTCATTTGCAGTCATGGTGCTAATCTTTTTCTTCATCTCTTGTACTTATCCCTAAGAATGAGAAATACTACTGCTTTTGTTGAACTCGTGGCCTCATCTGGAGAAAGGGCTTCTTAAGGCCAAGATTGAAAGAGTTTCTTCTGGAGAAATATTGTAAACTGAATCTATTTGGATAGAGAGAGAGTGCTGAGAAATATTGTAAACTAGATTTGTTTGGATAGAGAGAGAGAGCGCGAGAGAGGGAGAGATACAAGACTGAATGTAGGTTTCTGGAGAAGGGTGCTGCTACGGCCACAGAAGATGGCCACCGAAACCTTTTACAGAATGATGTGTAGTCTTAGTTGGCATGCACGGGACTTAAATTAAAATATATATAAAAAAATTAAAAGTAAAATTAAATCAGTGACGTGACTTAAATTTAAAAAAGTAAAAACAAAATTGAACTAAAAGTAAGATTTATTTGACGTGATTTAAATTAAAAACTAAAACTAAAATTAAAGTAAAAGTAAAATAGCCCCACGTGACTTAAATTTAAAAAAAAAAAAAAGAGTCAAAGCAAAATTAAGCACACCCAGGCATGCCACGTACATAAATAAAAATTAAAAAAAAATGTAAAAGACTTTATTAACTCTACCTACCATTGTCTTCTCACTCTTACTGAATTAAATCGATCTAATTAATTCTATCTGTCTTCGTCCTTCGTCCTTCTCCTCTGATTCTCACTCTCACTGAACTGCTAGAATTTACAGGTGCGACTCGAGCTTTCTCCCTCTATTTTCGACATCAACTTCTGGTTTTAGTCCAAGTCCACCATTCACAGGCTTTGCTTTCTTCTTTTTTCAAACGGTAATTTTTCTTTCATCTTTTTTCTTTATTTTTACTCAAATGTTAGGATTTTTATTTACAAATGTTAGGAAAAATTAAGTGCTCAGAAATATAAAATCTATTAGACAAACTCACTAGGAATTAAATTAAAAAAAATGAACAATTTCTTTTGTATAAATACTCACAAGCATTAATAATGAACTTCAAAACTCATTCTAATTATTTCATTTGTAAATATTTTGTTGCTTTTTAGCTTTGTAGTTGAACTTATAAAAAAAAATTAATAATAATGAACTTCAAAAATTTGGTCCAACTTTTTGTTTGTTTCCCCACTTTTCGTGCATATGAAATGGACTTCTCAATTCTGCCACTAACAAAAAAATTTGACCATAGCTAGTTTGTATGATTTTTTTCCCTTTTCATGGCTTCAGTACATTTCTTAACATACTCTAATCGATTGGTAAAAATACCCTCTTGAGTGTATTGTTTTCAATATAAAACAGTATTGTCAATAATTACAACAAAAACAAATCATACACTTTTCTTTCAAATCCCTTTGATTGTATATGATTTTAATGATTGTATATGATTTCTTTCAATATTCAAGTTAATATCTTGATTTGAATCTGGTTGGATATTCTTAGATATTCAAACACTAGAGTTGCAATGGATTCCGATATGGGACATGCAGATAATGAGTATGACGACGTAGAAGTTGATAATGAGCAAGAATATGTTGAAATAGTTGATGAACCTAAGGTCGGAATGACATTTTCATCTGCAGAAGAAGTTTTTTCTTACTATATGAAGTATGGTAAGCAAGAGGGATTTGGGGTATGTAAACGGAATTCTAAACAGGATGATAATGGTAATGTCAGATGGTTTACTTTAGTATGTGTGAGGGAAGGCACATCAAAGAGTAAGGCTGCCAATGTTCTCAAGCCAAGACAAACAGAGAAAATAAGGTGTATGGCTAGGATTAATGTGACGATGAATGATGAAGGTGTATATACTCTGACTAAAGTAAACTTGGAGCACACACACATTTGTAGTCCAGGAAAGGCAAGACATTTCAAATGCTTTAAAAAAGTTGATGCTCGTGTAGCTAAAAGGCTTGAAATAAATGACAAGGCTGGAATACGAATGTCAAAGAATTTCAAATCTCTAGTTGTTGAGGCGGGGGGTTACGATAAACTATCATTCGGGGAGAAGGAGTGTCGAAACTATATCGACAAAGCAAGACAACTTCGTCTTGGGGTTGGAGGTGTTGAGGCTCTATGTAACTATTTCCAAGAAATGCAAAAAAAGAATCTAGATTTTTATTTTTGCATAGACGTGGACAATGATATGAGATTAAAGAATGTGTTTTGAGCAGACGCTCGAAGTAGAGCTATGTATGAATCATTTGGAGATGTAATTACATTTGATACAACATACCTGACTAATACCTACAAGATGCCCTTTGCACCATTTGTGGGTGTGAACCACCACGGTCAGTCAATCTTATTCGGGTGCGGATTGATATCCAATGAGGATGCACATACCTTTGAGTGGTTGTTTAAGTCATGGTTGAAGTGTATGAAGGACCAACCACCAAATGCAATCATCACAGACCAAGACAAGGCAATGCAAATTGCAATTGCTAGGGTATTTCCAACGTCTAGGCATCGCTTCTGCTTGTGGCATATAATGAAAAAACTTCCTGAGAAGTTTGGATCACATTCTCTATATGATGAGATTAAGAGTGCACTACAAAAATGCGTGTATGACTCCTTAAGTGAGCATGAATTTGAAGAACGTTGGTCTGATTTGCTCGATACGTATGATTTGCATGAGAATGTATGGTTGGGATCATTATATAGTGACCGACATTTTTGGGTGCCGGTCTATGTTAGAGACACATTTTGGGCTGGAATGTCAACTACACAACGGAGTGAAGGTATGAATGCATTTTTCGATGACTACGTTAACTCAAAGACCACTCTGAAACAATTTGTTGACCAGTACGATTCAGCTCTTAGGAGGAAGGTGGAGAATGAAGCCATTGCTGACTTCAATTCATTTAATACTGTGATTCCTTGCATCAGTCACTATCCTCTTGAGGAGCAGTTTCAAAAAGCATACACAATTGCCAAGTTCAAAGAAGTACAAGATGAATTTCGAGGATTTTTATATTTGACTACCTCGTATTTGGGATGCGTGGGTGGAAGATGCACGTACATAGTTGCCGATGAGGTTCGAGTGAGTCATAACTTAATAAAACATGCAAGCTATAGTGTTTTGGTCGATCAAGATCCCCTGGATGTTAAATGTAGTTGCAAGTTATTTGAGTTTAGGGGCATATTATGCAGACACGCTCTTCGTATCTTGGCTCAACTAGGCAAGAGTACAGTGTCATCAAAATACATCTTGGATCGGTGGAGGAAAGATATAAAGCGAAAATACACCTTTGTAAAAAATAGTTATGAGTCGAGTAGCAACCATGATGGACAAAGGTACGATAGGATCCAAAATTGCTTCTTTGAACTGTGTTCGAATGCTTCAAAAGCAGAAAGTAGTTGTGTGAAATTGATCAGCCAACTAGAGCAGTTAAAGCTAGAGTACCCTGACATCAATTCTCAGTGTGCTAGCAAACCAGTTGATCCACCTACTTCCATGGAGGGCACGAAAAGTACAGTTCTTAGTCCGTTGGTAGTTCGGAGTAAGGGAAGACCACCATCAAGGAGAAAAGCGCACCCTGTTGAGAAAGTTCTTAAAAAAGCTAGTACAAGAAGGAGATTGCGATGCGACCCTGTTGAGGTTCCTCTTTAATATATTTTTTTAATTTTTTATTGTTGAAAAACAATTAGCTTTCTTGATTATTTAACAAGACAATCTTATATGACTTTTCCTGGAGAGCAGAGTAGTCAAATAGCAGATAAATGCAATGTGAGTGGCACACAATATGTATCTCCTCAAACCCAGGTACTTCCTTTTGTGGTTTTTTGTTGTTAGAGCAATTTGCATATTTTGTCCATATTTTGATCTTGTGTATGTGAATAATGTTATTGTATATTGCTACAGGATATAACAAATCAAGTTTGGACACATGCACCAGAATTCTTTTCTACTCCTTTGACTGCTCCTCATTCTCAAGTAAACTTTCGCAGGATATAAAAAATAAAATTTGTAACACTATTACATTTTGTTGGTTTTAACACAATATTTTTTTATGCCTATAGTATGCACACGGACAAGTATACACGACAGATTATTTAGGAATTGGAGCGACTGCTACTCCTGCACAGGTAAACCTTCCTAAATAAATAAATAAAGTTTGTAACACTACTCATTGGACACATTATGTTATTACATTTTGCTGGTTTTGATACAACATTTTTTTTATGCCTATAGTATACATACGGGCAAGTATATACAACAGATTATTTGGGTATTGGAGCGACTGCTCCTCCATATCAGGTAGTGTCAACGTGAGACACTAATGTTGTTTTTTAATTTTTTTTATTGTTGTTCTTACTAAGTTTTGTTTCTTTAGGTCCAACCATCTCAATTGCATCTCTCGGATCAAAATGATTATCAGGATAAGTATAAATGGTGGTAATTAGCAAGAATGCTTTGGTAGAAATGACTGTGTATGGACACAATTATTAGAGTATGTTTTGGTAGAAATTATTGGATTGCGATTTTGGTGAAAATTATTAGAATATATGGTGGTGTTTTGGTCCATTAAGTTATTGTAATGTAATATATAAACGTACTTCTTATAATAGGCTTAGTGCAATTTCCTATAATGTATTTTTGTACTAATGGAATTAATGCAATATCATGTAATGCACTATTTTGTGATGAAATGTCATTACAATGTATCTTGTAAAAAATGAAGCTGAAACTGTCATGTGAAGATATATAAAAATTTAAAACTGTTTATTCATTTTCAAAAATAATAAATACAAATAAAATAACTAGAAAGACTTCACAAAATTTTCGGTAAAAAGCCAGAAGGAACAAGATGTGAATAATTAGCTTAGAAAAAAAAAGATGTGAAATAATTAACTTGGATAAAAAAAAAAGATTTGAAATAATTTATTGTCAGTAAATTTAATAAAAAGATGTTAATGGATCACATCTCATAAATATCTAACCATCTTGCACTCAGACACCTCCCATCAAAAGACTTTTTAACCCTCATTTTTAAATCCACCTGCAACGGCCACGTCATTCTGTAGATATTTTCGGTAAAAATTTTCTGTGAACTTAGCATTTTCCTTTTGGAGAAATATTGTAAACTGAATCTATTTGGATAGAGAGAGAGTGCTGAGAAATATTGTAAACTGGATTTGTTTGGATAGAGAGAGAGAGTGCGAGAGAGGGAGAGATACAAGACTGAATGTAGGTTTTGGAGAATGAGAAAGGAATACTCTCAGTCCGCATCCATCATAAATTAAGTGAGTCTCTTACGTGTCCCTTTTTTATTGGCTGGTATAATTCTCAAATTTACACCGGTTCCGGCTTGAAGCTTCTCTTTCAAAAATTGTGTCAAGACCAGAATCTCATCCCTTGGTGTCGGCTTGATATCTAGTTTTAGAAATCATGATTTTTTTTTCCCAAGAAATAATAACATTTCAACATGGAACCTATACACCACTCACTTGTCAATATATACAAACACACACCCCTTGATTTGTCAAACATGTCAATAAACCCAGTATTCTTTGGTTTGTATCCCAATTTTGAGTAACTTCTTTCAGCAATATGTGAAAATAATTTCAGATCAGAGTGGCTACCAATTACTCAAGAAAACACAAATACACCTGATTTATCATAAAGCCAACAAACACATGACATGACAACAAGGATGCAAAGAGCAACCTCAAGAAATCCATGTTTTCTATAAATGAGCAAGTCCAATTACAACAAGAACTGAAAAAAAAACCAAAGATAGCTCAAAAGAGAAGACATCGTTATACTCCATACCACCAATCATCAGTTCCTACCAAGCGGCAGAGATCTGCAAGAATATGTTTCCTTAAAATTTGACTTCTTAGACGATGTAAATATCGAAGCATACACTTCCTTGGTAGCATTCGCCGGGGCCATATCCCCTGCCTTGAATCGCTTCAGTGATTCTTTAACCACCCCACCATTGGCAGACTTCCCATTTGCATCCAATTTACCGGAAACCACCTTCTCCACCGCCTTCACATCGATCCCATGCTTCCTACCACTCAAACGTGACACCTCCAATCCCACACCTTCCTCGCCATTCTTCTTCACTTTCTTCTCCCTCACCTTCGCCTTCTCCTCCATCATCCTCTCCCTCAACACCGCCACCTCCTCCTCGCTCCCATTTATCACAATCTTATCCGATTCCTGAAACTCCTCGTGACATACAAGGCATGCCGAGGACTTCACTTCCTTCAAAGCCTTCGCACTCAAAACATGCCCACAATTCCTCAAAGCCAAAAACCTATACTTTCCGTTAATCTCGAGCCCGGTAATTGGGCATTGAAACAGCGTCCTGCCGCCAGCGTTTTCATCCGATTCTGCCGCCCCTGGAACCCTCGAAAACCTAACTGTAATCATGTCCTTCAAGCCCTTTATATACCCGAATTCCTTGGGCAATTTCTTGCCCAGAAGCGCCTCCACAAGCGCTTCCTTGTTGAAAACATTACCGAGCCGATCGATTACGCAGGGTTCCCTCAATGGCTCGTTAGAGAGCGCGCAATTTGTCCACTTGGATAGCTTCTGCTCGTTGGGGTCGACCTTATCGGGCTTTCGCTCCGCGTACATGTTGAGATAGCAATCGCGGGACTCGGCCCCGGTGGCACCACCATCGCCGCCACCGCCGGAAAGTCTGTAGCGTAAAACCAGAGTCGAAAGAGGGGCAATTTGGGGACTTTCGAGCAGGGTGGAGTCAGGGAGGGGCTTGCCATTGAGGGTGAAGTAGAATGAGGAGGAAAAGGATTCGGTTAAGGGTTTGGGGAGGAGAGAGAGCTTGAGATGGTGGAGGGTTTGTGTTGAAGATGGAGTTAGGGTAAGGGTCTGGGAGGGAATTTGTGGCTCAGGGGATAGGACGAAGATCTGGAGAGCCATTTTTATTTAGAGGGAATTGGGAGCTAGGGTTTGGTGAATTGAAGAACTTGGGAATTTGGGGATTTTCAGGTTTATGATCGCAGGGTCGCAGATTCTGAAGACGAAACGTATCTGCTAGAAGTTTATAGCAGCTGCTTTGTTTATAAAATATGGACTCTGAGCGAAACGATGACCGGCCAAAAAGTAAAATTACTTAAAAGTTTTATAACAAGAGTGATATTATTTAAGACAAGAAAAGTTCTACGAGAAATATACAGTGTTTAATTATGTAATTTTTTATTATTAAAAGAGAGTGAGATTATTATTAAAAAATTAATTTTTTATATAAATTTTATAATTATTCATTTTTTTAAAAATTAGTACGTAGCCTTTACGCATTTTATAACTATATTTTTCTAATTCTATTCATGGTTCCTATATTATACATCTGCTTTTATTTTTTATCTTTTTATTTATTTTCTTAGCAAGTTAAGATGATGAGGAGAATAACTCTTAGGACTAATGTTAAATATTATTTTTTGATGCGTAAATTTTGTACCTTTTTTTAAGTAGTGAGATCTACCATTAAAAAATAAATTTCTTTTATGTAGATTTCAAATTTAATAATTTAAAAAAAAAAACACACAAAATTTACACATCCTAACTGTTGAAACCATTTCTCTTTATCTAAATTGTAAACCATTGACAATTTTCTCAGTCATGGAAACATTTATGAGCCTTATAAGTTCCTCATGTTGTTAAAGTTTTCTTGTTGAGAGTTGTTAGTGAGGCACTTCCAACCAAAAGCAACCTGTTCAAAAGAAAGATTTTTGATAATGAGGCTTGTCCTATTTGTAACCAACAGGATGAGACAAGTAACCACGTTTTGTGGTCATGTGGGGCTGCTAGAGATGTTTGGTCTGATTCAGCAAGCATTCTACAGAAGGCTAAGTGCCTTAAATCAAATTTTATTATCACTTGGGAGGATTTAATTGTTCGACTAACAGAGTCTGATCTTGAATTGACTGGTTGTGTACTCAGGCAAATCTGGCTGAGAAGAAACAGATGGGTTTTTTATGATTCTTTTGATAGTCCATTGAAGTTGTTACAGAAGGCAAGGATGGAATTGGAAGCTTTCCAGCAGGCTTAGATCCAAGTTAAGGCTGCTAGTGTTGATCAGAATGTTAGCAGGAGTTTGGCTCAATGGAACAGACCAGAAGGGGACTTGGTAAAAGCCAACTGGGATGCTGCTTTCATCTCAAACGACAGGAAGATGGGTGGGGGTTGTGATTTAAAAAACAACTCAGGAGACCTGTTAGTTGCTGCAGCATGGCCAAGAAGTTTTATTGGCAGTCCTTTGCAAGCTGAGGCAGTGGCTTTGGAGAGGACTATAGAATTGTGTGTTGATTTGGGATTCCAGCAGGTTGTGCTTGAAGGAGATTCACTGAATTTGGTTCAAGATATTCCATGCAAAGAGGAGAATTGCTCATCGTATGACCAGATTGTTGAAGATCTCAAATCTGTTTTCAAGCACCCATCCCATTGGACTGTCTAGTTTGCTCCCCAGGCATTGCAATCAGGTTGCTCAAATCCTTACAAGAATGGCCTTACAGTTAGATGACGAAACAGTAGGGATTGAAGATGGTCCTTTGGAGATTATGCATTGTATTCAACATGACAAAACTGTTTCTATGCTTTGATTTATGATATGAATGTTATATTTCAATATATATATATATATATATATAAACAGAAATTGATCATTTTAAACTATCAATTTTATTTTATTAATATTTTATATCAATTATTAAAAAATATATCATACCATTAATCATAAACTTGATGTAGAAAGAATCACTTTCTCGAGAAACTGCAACCATTTCTTCAAGATGAATTTAAATGGTAATCTAATCATAAACTCTAGTAACTAAACATGTGCATTATATAAATAATGATTAGGTTTTACGAAAAATATTAGATCTATACATAAATTTTATACAAATGAATTTACACGTTGGCATGAGAGTACTTCCAATGGGTCTTTTATAATACATTTTTCTTTAAAATATAAAGAAATGTTCTTAAAAGTGCCCTCTATTGAATTTTCTATTTTAAAGATACTTTTACATTCTGCTACAGTAAACCTCTAGATATAGAGAACACTATTCGTCATTGTAAACATATTTAATTAATTTCTCTTCCCTCCTCTTGCTAAGTTTCTCATTTCTTCATATTATATAATTATTGAGAATGAATATTCTCTGAGAATATTTTCATTATATAATCTCTTCTTTTTATTTTTTGAATTAATTTATATTTTGATTTAGCTTATAAATTTAGATTAATTTAAAATATGACATAATTATATGACATTGTATATGGGGAGATATTAAAAATATAAAAAAATATGAGGATATCATTAGTAGTTAGAGAAAATATTTAAAATAAATAAAAAAGATTAAAAAGTATAATATTTAAGTGATATGAAGAAAAAAATAGATAAACTGATGTATGGTATATTGTAAAAGTCAATATGTAAAATAGAAAAAGTAGATTTTGATGATGTATTTTAAATGGGGTAGCGATAGGCATACTACCTATCTACTACCCATTTACTACTTGTAATGCATTTATTTTTTTATCATTTTATTTTAAGTATTTTTTTAACATCCTTAATCATTAAGAAAAAATTTAAAAAATATATAATTTTACTAGTAATCACTTCCTTAATCATTAAGTAAAATAAAAAATTAAAAAAATCAAATACAGAAAGAGTAGTAAATAGGGTAGTAATCCTATCATTTTCCTTTTAAATGATAGTATGAAGAATCCATTATGAGTGCTCTGACTTGATACTGTAAGTAGCTCAATATCAAATTCATAAGGAAAATATTTTAGGCTTTAGCTATAAAGTAATTCTATAAATTGATGTAATTTGATATGACTCATCAAATTATAAAATTATTTTTATTATAAAATAGATCTAATAAATCATATAAAATTACAATAATTTCAAGATTAATTTTATATAATCATTTGTGGCTCTAACACTCTCAATCCATAAACCTTCCCAATTTGTTAATTTTGTTCAGTGTATTTTTGGCACTCAATTTTATTTTAGACAGAAAATTTGGTGAAAATGAGAAGGGCATGATAGTAAAATAGAATTTGCTAAGGTGTTAGGGTTTCGACATCCATATATCTTCATCCTTGACTTTTATAAAACCGTGGCGCAACGTTCCCTCGTTCCTCCGCGAGTACATATCAGTGCAGATCTGTATAACACTCTTCAAGGTCAGCTCCTTGTTTTCAAATCGGTTGTTTTTGTTCAGGTAGTTACTCTATTGGACTCCTTTTTAGTTATGGGTTCGTCAGCTGGATGCTCTGTTTGGTGCCGAGAACCCTCGGAGTAAACTATCTGGGTTCTATGAGAAACCAAAATGGCATGTGACCAACATTAGGATTTCGTTTCCTATCGCTTTATCATTAGGATTTTGTTTTCAAACAGATTCGTTGTCTACGTTTAAGTTTCGGAATGATAAGTGAACATTTATGCATTGATGTGAGATACAATGGGCTTGGCTTTGTCAATTGCAATGCCTTTGATGTTCTAGACATAGTTCTACTGAAAGGGCAGCACAGAAGATTGGAGCTTGAAGCAAATCCTTTGGTTCTGTTTGGTTAGGATTGGAATTCCTTATGGTTGTTTCTGGGCAGTAGAAAGGACAAATTCTTATCCGAAGAGTGGGAGAGATCATTCAGAACTACAAACAATTACGTGCAGTATGGACTGAAACCCAAGGCATGTAGGCAAGGAAGAGGGTGGAAATGATTAGTGGGTGTCTTATAGTTATAAAATTGTCATCATGTTTTGAGTTGTATGTTCTTTTTGATACAGTTTCACCGGTTTTGTGCCAAGAATCCCATCTAGTAGGTTTAATTTATATTTTGACGTTGTCAGTAAATGACCGTTTCTTTAATCGTATGCTTATATTCTCTGAGAATTAGATGCTTGCGGTTCTGTTCTTTAGAAACCCTTGGTATAAAGGTGTGTTCAGACATCTGTTAAGCTTGTAATTCTTAGTTGGTATTCAATGTCAATATCTCAGGATTGTTTCTTGAATTAATTTGCACCTTACTTTATGAGTTGGTATTCTAGTTGAAAATTTGTTTTTCTTTTTTGGCACCAGGAAAGCGACATCTTGTCTGACCAACAACCAGAAATGTCGGGGTATGAGAATAATTTTTGTTCCACTTCTTTGCTGTGCTCTTAATTTTTTGTTACAAAAAGATTTTTTTTTTTTTTGGCTGCTGTTTGCTTTTGTTATTCGTTTTAATACAATTTAAACCATGGATATTGGTTTAGAAATTCAAATAATTTAAACCATGTATAATCTTGTATACTTCTTGTGTACTTGGGCTATGCCTACTTACTTGTCAACAAAAATTTCTTTTTACTCATAAAAAAAAATAATTTTGCATTAGTGATTACTCCTATTTTATTCATAGCTAACTTGATTGACGATTTAGTATGTGGCTTTAGTGTCCTGTTCCTTTAGAATCATTAACAGTGGAACTATTTTGATGCTACATATGTGCATTATGTAGTCTAATTCTGATTGTAGTGATGCTGGAAATATTTCCAGGTGATTTTGAGCTACTTTTAGTCAGCTCACGTCATGGGTTTTCATGGACTTTTTGGAGATTAGGTTAATGCCTTGTTGCAATAAGAGTTTGTTATAGCTAGAGACATAAAATCTCAACTAGTCTAACTCATGGGGTGTAGAAATGAATGTTATAGTAATGATATTAGTTACTTATAAAAAAAATATTAGTTTCTTTCAATTGTCATTGAAGTGGACACATAGTTTCAGTTTTACAAAGTAAACCTTCGTGAGCTTCACAATTTTTAACAATCCTTTACCATAATTATTGGGTACTTGAGGATTTGGATTGAAGTTCTCAGCCTCTTAAGAACCTGATAAAAACTATTATTCTGCAATGTGGTTTTCTAGCAGTTAATTTTTTTCTTGTGCTCTCTTTAGACGGTAATGTTTGATTCTAAAAGTGCTTTTCCTCTCTCTGTGTGTGCATTGTTGGATTTATGTATCGCATTTTCATTTTGGGATGACACAGAGAAGAAGCTTCTGTTGCAATTGAGACTACACCCGCACCTTTGGGTGAAACCATGGATATCACGACTGCCTTGCAGCTTGTGCTGAGGAAGTCACTTGCTCATGGTGGGCTTACACGAGGGCTGCATGAAGGTGCCAAGGTGATTGAAAAGCATGCTGCACAGCTCTGTGTACTAGCTGAGGATTGCGACCAGCCAGATTATGTTAAACTGGTGAAGGCTCTTTGTGCTGATCACAGTGTCAAATTAATGACAGTGCCTAGTGCTAAAACTCTTGGCGAGTGGGCTGGTGTAAGTGATATTTATTTTTTCCATTAGCTAATTATTTTATACTGATTTGAATGATTTGTTTGCAATTATTATTATAAACTTCATTTATTTTTCATCATGTATAGACAAAAAAAAAAAAAATCGTCATGTATAGATAGTAAAAAGTTGCTGGACGTGGGATTTTGATCTCTCAGTATATTAGTTATTTGTTAAATTTGAGAAATAAATGAGTGATTTGAGCACTTCCAAATAAATAGGCAGTGAATTTTATCCTCCTTTTTTCCTAGTTGGTTGTGATACCTGGTTCACTAAGCCTCACATTAGGTGAGAGAAGTATGATTGAGGTGAATAGATATGATAAAGGTGTATTGAGGGTCAAGTCCCCCATCAGTTAACTTACCAGATCGAATTGCGCTTTAATATGATTTCAAGGAACTCGAATTGTAACATTGACTAATTTGTTTGGAGTATAAGTCCAGATGTGGCTTGAACTTTCCTTAGGTCGTTACACATGGTATCATAGCTGGGTTAGTAGTACCACATGTTACTAGAACTCAATGTGAAGTTTGCCCTGTTGAGGACGCCAGAGATTTGAGTGAGGGAGATCGTGATGCCCAGCTCTCACATTGATTAGAGAAGTATGATTGAGGTGAATGAATATGATAAAGGTGTATTGAGTGTCAAGTCCCACTTTGATTTCTGCTGTGCTCTTTAGTATGTGTGTTTTATTTTGCAATTATACTTTTTTTTAACATGAAATTGGTGATTTGCCATTCACTGTGTACTTACTCATTTTGGAAATTATTAATCCAAGGGATTCTGGTCACATGGTTGAGATATATGGATGTCTTGAAGTCGTTCACTTTATACCCATAGTTTACTGTCTTTTGTTGCTTTAGTACATGTATTGTTTTGGCTGATTTGTCCATTGAGTACTAATGATCACCTTTTATATTGATTGTCTGTCTCATTTTTGCATACAGTTGTGTAAAATTGATTCTGAAGGGAAAGCGAGAAAGGTGGTTGGTTGCTCCTGTGTTGTAGTTAAGGTAAAGACACATCCATGGAATGTCATAAGTCTTTTTTCCAGTTCTGATCCTCTTTTGGTTGGTGGATATTTGAGTTGATATTCTGTTGGAAAATAAAAGGTTGGGGGGGGGGGATGAGGGGATTCCATAACCTAATTTACTTTGGCCATGGAAAGCAATGAAGGTTCCTTTGTGTTAGCATAGGCTAAACCCAGAGACATTCTGTGTGCATGCTATATGGTTTTATTCTTTTACATTATTTTCCCCTCAAACTGTGTTCATCTGTTTTGCAGGATTTTGGAGAGCAGACAGAGGGTTACAATGTTATCCAGGAGTATGTGAAGTCCCATTAAGTTAAAAATATTAGAAAAGTGAGGCTCTGTTTTACATCGAGAGATTGGTCCTTATGTAGCTCAGACATTTTCATTCTTCATGGTGACAGATACTTTTGATATTATGAAAGGGAAGATATTCAATTTTGAGTTTTGCAGTTGTATGGCCAACTTTTGAGGAGTTTCTGAAGTTACTTGTCTTTGTCAATTTTCAGAGCTATCTATTTTTAACTGGTAGACGCTATACTCGTTAATTTTACTTGTGTCAAATGCTTTCAATGGATTCCGCATTTGAGTTGGTTGGCTTGTTCACATTTTAAACTTCAGTTTCTCTAGTAGCAAAATTTTTAGATCTGAGCAGGGCCTAAGAAATTAGGAAAGCCTTGAAAGGTCACGTTTTCTAGATGGATCAGGTAAAAGATACGTACTTGCTATTGAGAATGCTAGGGCCACGCTTATTTTGTACGGAATTGGGGAGTTGTGTTGGAACTTGGGGATCCCATTCCCCACTCTTTCTAAAGTTAAACTATAGTACTTTCTCATCAAGTGTTTTGGGTCATAAACTCATGAATATGAGTAATGCTATGTATAGTCGTGGAGTGCGTAAGCGTCGTGCAATCTCATTGAAAAAAAGAAGTAAATACGAGACTCATGTGAAAATAATTGTGCGATGTTTACATATTCTACGACTGTAAATATCATTTCTCATTTTAAAATGAGATGTCTTTGGTATATCTCAACCTTTGAAAGTCAGTTTGTCTTGTGAAAGTATTTTTTCTGCTTGGAGGCATGACAAAAGTTTGGAATAGTTTTGTTCTAAGTTGTGCAAAAGACTGGCGATTGAGATTCTCTCTAATTATCTGATCGATTTGGATGCTCAAATGCATAGAGAGATAAACACAAATATCAAATAAATACTCATGCGAGACTCGAGTCTTTTTCTAAATAGTAATTGGAAAGATTGACTGCCCAATTAGGAGCTAGGACGTTTGGTCTTGACTAATGGTTCATTTACGAACATGAATTTGACTGGTGGGGCATCTAACTATAAAAGTATAGATAAATGTATATATAAATATGTGGGGTTGGTGCATGCATGCATGGAAGTGAATAAATGCCAGTGTGAACCACGCGAAGCTACTACTTTTGTGGCTGCTAGCTATGTCTTTGTTTAAACCCCTTTTAAAGCACAAGCTGCTTGTACATACGTACCTATAAAACTATCACCACCAACGACCCATTTCATGCCTTTTAGGTTTTAGCTACTCCTCCAGTACTCCAATCTTGATTGGGGCCTTACTTTTTGGTTGGACCATGTGAAATTAAAAAACTTCATTCAATCCTCCTGCCATGTTGCAGGCAGGCTGAGGCAGGACACATGCTTCATGATCTCAAGCAACTAGCAAGCAAGGTCTTTTAGAAAATATTTGAACCTTGATTTTTCTTTTTTATTAGGCATGCATGCTATGTTAATGAGTAATTATTTTCAGAGTCCACTACTCTTAATCACGTGGAGGCTTTAAATCAATATTTTATGCCATAAATATTGCAGGTACTATCTATATAGGGAGGTTCCAACGAATATACCCCCAAAAATTTCATGGAGTAGGTGCCATTCTGTATGGGTACAGCAGGTTTACCAAATTGAGATCAATAATAGCCGAAAAGAAAAAAAAGAATAAAAAGCCCATAAAAGAAAAAGCAAAGAAACTTCTTAAATAATTACTTTCAACATCTTCTGGGGAAAAAGGCAAATACTATGCAAGGTGCTTGGGACACATGATTTTCTTCTTTTGTTTTTCATAAATGTAGAGAATTATGAGCATTTTCTATTCTTTTCCTTTTTAAAATTTGCGTTGTTTTGAAATATTCTAATGAAGTCGGTGCAAATTGATTTTTCCCCCAACTTTTTTTATCAGTTCTTCTATCATCGATAAAATATAATAGACCCATGGTGGTTTCTAGACCTAGTCCAAAGGAGAGAACTCATTAGGAGGAAAGAAAGAGAGAGGGAAGGAGGAGAGAAAGGGAAGAGGGAGAGCAGAGTGTCAAGAGGAAAATGAGTGATGTGACATAAAACAAAAGGAAGTGATATAACACAAATGGGGGCAGGAGATAAAAGCCACGAACACAAACGACTTTAGGGACTTTGGGCTAGGCTTCTTGGGGATTTCACTTTCTTCAAGCTCACCACAGAGACTTTAGCGAGATGAGAAAAATCAGAGGATAAAACTCAGATCTCCATTATATAGTGAGGATGAGAGACTATGAGAGATTGTAAATAAGTATATTATAGTAGAATTTTCCTTCCTTGAACTTTTGTGGGCGTAGGCCCAATGTTGAATCACGTAAATTTATGTGTCTTCCTCTATTTATTTTTTTTGCATTTATTTACTATTCACCATTAGGATGTATGCACGAATATAGTATAGCTACACTGAACTACTGTCAGGAGCTCCACACAAAACCAATCAAGACCCAAAATAACCTTGGGGGCTGAAAATAGATCTTTCTTCATTTTCCTACTATTGCACTATTTTTAGATGTTAACACTCGTATTATTGAAAGGCGAATTGATAGAATTAACAAGTTTCTTTCGAAAGTTTCTACTGGGGAGGGGGACTATTGAGGCACAGCTTTTTATGGGAAGTGATATATATATATATATATATATATATATATATATATATATATATATATATATATATAGACACACACGGTATGGTTGTACAGCTGATACTACTGCATGCAATCAACAATATAAAGATGGGTAATGATACCCTTACAATTAGTTTACTACTTATTTATTACTTTAACTATATTTGAAATTTTTTATTTTTTTATCATTTTCTTTTAAGTATTTTTTTAATATCCTTAATTATTAAGAAAAAATTAAAAAAATATATAATTTTATTAATAATCACTTCCTTAACCATTAAGTAAAATAAAAAAATAATAAAAAAATTAAATAAAAAAAGAGTAGTAAAAAAGTAGTAGGATAGTAGTAATTCTATCATTTTCCTATAAAGATAACATTTCTTTCTTGGACTGTAGCTTTTAAGATAAAAGGACAACCAGATATGGCCCATTATTATTACATATACAGTTGCATTCATATTTTTGTTGGGCAGGTTTGGTTTTGTTAATATCCACCTCGAATTTTATGTGAATTGTGGACAATTTCAATGCTGGAACTCAAGCTGTGATAATCCAAGTCTCAATAAGCAGCTCGATCGAGATCATATTTGAAGGAAAAAGAAAAAGAAAAAGAAATAAAATATAGACCTTGAAATGCATCTGCCTGCCTTATACATTTTGTATAATGGGACATCGATCATTTTTGTCCAAAATGATTGGATTCAATCTATAATTTGGTACTATTGCAATTTTTTAAAGAGAAATGCTATGCTTCAACTATTATTCACTTTCACACTCTACATCTATCATTTTTTCATAGGGTGTGACGGTATTTTTTAGAAGGTGTACATGAAGTGTAGAGTGATCATGAATAATAGCTGATGAGAAAGATTATCTTTTCTAAATGACCAGTACCCTTCTATTTCTTCTTGCCCTTTGGCACAGCTAAACCTACGACAATAAATTAGTAGACTCATTAATTAATTTAATTAATCTCTCCTATAGCTCATTTAACCGCGCATATATAACTACTGTACGTGTCTCTCTCTCTCTCTCTCAGAGGACGTACATGCATGCATGCGTGTGTGTTTCCCTGTGTGCAGAAAATGGCACTTAGGTCCACGTACGTACTTGCATTCCAGCCAACATTGTCCTCTTTCACTTGAAGTAGTGGTGATGGCTGATCAAACAGCCATCGACAATATTGTATGTTTGAAGCATTCTTGGCAGCTCCATAGCATGGCAAATGGTCTGGTGCAACTGCCAAGTGGATCATATGCATGCATGCATGAGAGCAGCTAGACTACGATCATCTTAAGATCAATTAAGATATATATATATATATATATATATATATTTATATATATAAGATAAAAACTTATAAACTAATAATTAACTCATGATCTCTTATTTAAAATTGATAAGCCAACATCGATATATCGATCCTAATTGGTGAAAGAAGCAAAAATACTTGTAAATGAGGGAATTGGTTTTCAATTCCTCCGTAGGCCGGGGAACTTAACCACGTTGGATCCAGCTAATTTTGTGGAGTTAACTGCAATAACGTACGGCAGTGATACCATCGCTAGAATCGATGAAATCTAGGCGAACTTTCTGTACGTTCAACAGTATATTTTATCAAATAAATCTACCTGATGTGAAAGAAGATCATCACCAAGGAGAAGAGAGGAGGAGGCCGAGGAGGAGAGGCATGGCACAGCTTTCTACTACTCAGGTTCTTCTGAACAAATTAATGCCATATGATGACTTTTCAATTTTCAGGTTTATATACTCAGGTTGCGATCATTGCAGGCCGTAGCTTCAATTGTTTCAGTCATTCCACATGAATGATCTCCATGTTAATCATGAACCTTTCTGTTTTCCTTTGTTGGCATTGATATAGTTTGAACTGATCTTGTTGCTGTATATATATAATTACTCATTGTGTTCATGTTCTTGAACTTTCATGTTGATGACTCATGATGCATGTAGCTGGCTGGTATTTGTCATGCGTATCCCCGTTTGCACACGTATAATCGTACTACTGTAGATCAGAGCCCGATCCAGTCATGCAAAATGATCAATTCATCAGGTTCTAATTTACATTTCATGGAAACTTGATTTACATTAATCTCAAAGACACAAAGTAATTTGGCAAGTTTTTGTGCAAGCTAGCTGAAGTGATGATCAGCTCATGATCTCTTTACAAAAATCTCATGATCTCAATCTCTCTTGACTTCTTTTTTCCGATGCAAGAACACCCTCAGTCCAAACAATCCTTCCCTCTCTCCCGCATTCTAATCTGTCCCCACTACATACTATTTAGGCACCACCCCATATATAACGTACTCAATGCCTTTAATATTTGCTTAAGGACTTTGAAGATCAGTTAAGAAGGAAATTAATTAGGAAGTAAACCCATCAAAGTTATGAAAGGCGGTTCGTTAATATCATGTTAACGAATTATGCTATATATAACACTCTCATTTTTGTAATAAATGCTTAAATACTCGCCAACTTTAGCACGAAAAAATAGACTATATATTAAAATTAGGTACGTAGCAGCCTCACTCTCAGCTACGTACTTTCTGTAATCAATTAAGAATTACAAGGGTGGGCGAAGGTTGACTAGCATTAGCTATAATTTAACACTAATAAATTAGAACATGAAAATCTACTTTTTCTATTTTAACAAACATTTTTTTTTTCAATACACCATATATCAGTAATTTTTATTTATTTTAAATAATTTTTTTTTTCTAATTACTACGGTTAAATTTGTAATATTTTGAAATCTTTTCAATATTTTTCGTATATTAATGTGAATTTTTTATCTCTCTATTGTCAAAATCACATCAATAGCCCAATAAAAAAATGAAAAAGAAAATAAACATGAACAAAACTCATTCATCCTATTTTTTTGAACTGATCTCTATATATCCTTTTATCATGCATCATGTTGTGCAAAATTTTTAACATAAGTATTTTTATTTTTATTAAAATAAAATATTCTAATAATTTTGAGTCTTTTTCATGTTTCATAAATAAAAATGTAAATGTGAGAAACATAAAGAAAAATTAGGAAAATAAAAAATAAAAAAATGTCCTCCAAAAGATGAATAATAATGCTTGATAAGTATTTTACATTTGTTTTACATAATTCATGAATGGAAGCGTAATTTATTTCGATATATTATTAATTAGTTATTTTACATAAAATTGCAAAATAGAAAAGCATTATTAAGATCAGTGCTCTAAAGCCAAAAACAAAAAAGACAAAACAAGAAACTCTTAGGTACAATTTGCATAGGGATTTCCACTTAATAACATTATAAAAACTTTATATCCTCTCTCTTTTTTTTTTTTTTTTTTTTTGTTTATGTAGAAAATTTGAAAAATGAAAAGTTAGATACAGCTTCCCATACATACATATAAGAACTCGTGAAGGAAACGAGGGTAGCTGATTTTGTTGGCATGCAACCGTTTGAAAACAAAAAACAGGGATGATGGAAAAATAAATAAATGAAAAAAGGAAAAGAAAAAAAGAAAGTAATTGAGTCGCTGATTTGGCAAGCTTTGAACCACCTAATCACCAAGCCCTTTTGTCCCAAGTCATTGGAGGATGGAGCAAGGCGTGGCTTACCTTCTTCTTATATATATTACCACACAACACCAAAACCAAACTACACCAGAAACTCCTCACCTTCACTTCCTCACACACTCTCTCTCTTTCAAGGGAGTGGAAGAGGGCTTCATTTGAACTTTGAAGTTGGTTCTTTTCTTGAGCTTGTCTCTCTTTGTTGAGCTTTTGACAAGTATGGCTGGGACTGGAGTGTTCTCAGAGATTTTGGACGGAGATCATGTGTACAAGTACTACGCAGAAGGAGAGTGGAAGAGATCATCTTCAGGGAAGAGTGTTGCTATCATCAACCCAACTACGCGAAAGACGCAGTACAAGGTTCAAGGTGACCATCTTGCTTTGTTTTGGACTAGGGAAAAGTTTTTGGTTCATGTTTTCTTAGCTCGAACTGAGAATCTGTTTGTTAAGTTTTGGGCTGTTCTAAAGGAATCTGAGTTACACGAGTTTTAGGTGACCCATAATGTCCGATGCTATCTTTGTTGCTATTGATCTCGCAAGAGTTTGAGATATAGAAGTTCAATGGTGCAAAAACCATGTACTAGGTAATTAAAAGTGGGTAATATAAATTTGTTGTGGTTTTAGGATTGAGAATGCCAATAAGTTTGAGCATCTTCTGTGAATTATGACATAAATGTACCCATTTCAACTACGTACACTTCCTTTGGTTATTCAAAGAATGGTGGAAAGAAAAGTGTAACTCACTGAGTTAAAACTCCAAGCAGAATTATAGCAAAATTGTTAACTTGGATCCTCAAAACCAGTTATAACTCCCAGCAAAACTAATCTTTTCAAAGTTATTTGATTTACTTCAGGGGCTTATCTTCTCATGAACTACTCTTATTTTATCGCTACAGCTTGTACACAAGAAGAGGTAAATATGGTCATGGAAACGGCAAAAAGTGCTCAGAAATCATGGGCCAAGACTCCTCTTTGGAGGAGAGCAGAACTCCTTCACAAGGCCGCTGCTATCCTCAAAGAGCATAAAGCCCCAATTGCTGAGTGTCTCGTAAAAGAAATAGCAAAACCAGCTAAAGATTCAGTAACTGAGGTATCAAAATCATGCTTATATTCATGTTTAAATGATTGGTTTATGAAGGCATTGGTATGAATATTTGGATTTGATGAAGGTTGTGAGATCTGGGGACCTGGTTTCTTACTGTGCTGAAGAGGGGGTTAGGATTCTGGGAGAGGGAAAGTTCTTGGTTTCTGATAGTTTTCCTGGAAATGAGAGAAACAAATACTGCCTGACTTCTAAGGTAACCTTTTGCACTCTTTTTCCCTTTTCATGATGGAAATTTCTTATTAAATAATGAATTTCATGAAATATGGATTTATTTAATTAACACAGTGAGATGAGGTATTTTGTAGTTATTTCTGGCAAAATTATTACAAGCGGTACTCTTGCATTTGCAGCTCATACACATCCTTGCTTTCTTTGGATAAAATAAAGGCGGAGATACTGTTATTTATTGAATGCGTTCTTCTGTCTGACAGTGGAGATAAGAAATGGATGAGAATCTCTTGAAACAACCTCACTAAAAGCCAATCCTTTAAAACCATAAGTAACAAATTCTAATATTTCCTCAGCATACTCCTTCAGTTTGTCCTGAATCTCTCCTCTGATGTCATACTTCCTGTCATTTTTTGTGGAAATGTTGTTATCAATTCTACAACCCATTATCCTCATCTTTATCCGTACAACCTTGCTTATTATTATTATTTAATATGCAGTTAAATAAGCAGTCCAAGTTCAAACTTGTTCTTTGTCATGAATCATGATAAGAGACCACTGTCTGTTGGCATGCCACAGTCAACAAACCCTTCATTCCTCCATTTTTTTTTTCTGCATGTTATTCCACCAAATACATTTTGATTGCTTTAATTTCTAAGATGACGGTAAAATAAATGGAAATATTTACTCTTGGCTAAATTCCATATGAAATTTTCTTTCTTTTCCCATGGCCTGTCTGAAATTTGATGATTACTTTGGGAAACACAATGATAATAAGATCTTGATTAATAAACAGAATGGGCAGTGACAGGTAAAGAGGACAATGAAAGGTTGAGGTCCCACAAAAAATGCTGCATTGGACAGTAAATTAGGCATGATAACTCATGGAGAAGGATAGGTTTGATGAGATATATTTCTCATGCATGTGAAACGAAATCCAGAACGAACAGAGCGATGCCTTGCCCTGATATCAACAATAGCTCATGTCTATTGATGCGTATTAACGTTTACCTAAACAGTTCTTTGCGCAGGCAGAGGGCGATGCATGTGAGTGGAAGGAAGGCAAGAGGAGTTTATGATGAACCAGGATAAAACCAAACAAAACAACAATTAAAAATTACTGAACAAATGAATGTATATGCTTTACCGTTCAAGTTGACTGTATATGTTCTACATCATATAGCACATTCATGATTATGCTGCTGGGTGGATTCTGTTTACATGATGCTTCTTCCCCCAAAACACGAAAAGATACAGATATGTGAATGCATATATATACAAAGAATTGATATTGGATATGGTTTACATATCACATTTGCTTTATGTTGCAGATTCCGATTGGGGTGGTTTTAGCCATTCCACCATTTAACTATCCTGTCAATCTTGCTGTGTCAAAGATTGCTCCCGCACTGATAGCTGGAAACTCCATCGTGCTCAAGCCTCCAACCCAGGTACTGCATTTAGTCTTCGCAATAATGTATGTAACCTCCAACCATTGTCATCCGAACTGATGTATGCTTCTTGAATATTTTCTTTTTGCCATCTTTTTGTATCATATTGAATGGGGTATGCCTCTTAATCTCACCGTTAACTTCCTTTCAGGGTGCTGTTGCTGCTCTTCATATGGTTCATTGTTTTCACTTGGCTGGTTTTCCCAAAGGCCTTATTAGCTGTGTTACTGGGAGAGGCTCTGAGATTGGTGACTTCCTTACTATGCATCCTGGGGTCAACTGTATAAGGTAAATCCAGTTCCTCTTTCTTTCTCACTAAATTATAGCTCTCCATTCCCTTGTAAGGTATTTGATTAGTCATCACTAACTTGCATTGTTGTTTTGCTCAGCTTCACTGGTGGAGACACAGGTATTGCAATTTCAAAAAAGGCAGGCATGGTTCCTCTTCAGATGGAACTGGGAGGAAAAGATGCCTGCATTGTACTTGAGGATGCTGACCTAGATTTGGTAGCAGCAAACGTAATAAAAGGGGGCTTTTCTTACAGGTAAAAGGATTTTCCATGCATTTCCTTTATTTTACTAGCGGGAAGATGTTGGGGATTAGCTCCATGAAATCCCCATTGCTCTTGATACTAAAGCACAAGAAGATTGAAATATTTTTGCAACTAGATTCTATTGTCAATAACAAAGGAAAACTAATTGACTTATGTTTGCAGGACTCGGAAAGTCATTTTGTAGATATAAGCTGGCCATAAATACCTCATTCAAACAATATTCTAGTACTTATAGAGTGGATGCCCCATTTGACATAGTGACATAGTTTTATCTTTTGTCCATTGACTAAATAACCTTCCATTTGATATGGTGGGAAATATAGTCAGGAACAACTATGGAATCAAGTTTTATCATTGTGTTGCTAATGTTTGCTACAACATTCAAGATAATTAATACCTGAGATGCTGTTATTTGAATGGACTTGGCCAATGTCTTAAGGAGTCATTTAGGACCAGTCCTAAAGGGAATTATTCTTCTCGATTTTGATAATATATGGGAGTTGCTCGGTGTTGTTTCAAGTTTCTTTTATGATCTACTTCTCTGCAGTACCAAACTGAGCCTAATTGTTTATGCTCCCTGTGACTGCTAAGATATTTTCTAACGCTTGGTGCTGATGTTAATGACAGTGGTCAAAGATGCACAGCAGTTAAGGTCATCTTGGTGATGGAATCTGTTGCTGATGCCTTGGTTGAGAAAGTGAAAGCAAGAGTTGCTAAGTTGACCGTTGGGCCACCTGAGGAGGACTGTGATATCACTCCCGTGGTCTCAGAGTCATCTTCTAATTACATTGAAGGGTTGGTTAAGGATGCTAAACAAAAAGGAGCCACATTTTGCCAAGAGTACCGAAGAGAGGGCAACCTCATCTGGCCGTTGTTGTTAGATAATGTTAGGCCTGATATGAGGATTGCATGGGAGGAACCATTTGGACCTGTTCTGCCAGTTATTAGGATCAGTTCTGTAGAAGAAGGAATCCACCATTGCAATGCTAGCAATTTTGGGCTCCAGGTATACATCTCTCTTCTAGTTTTCTGAACATTGTGTTTCGATTCTCCTGAAGTTCATACTGTTTGCATTAATGTCCATCTTACACCTAACATGTATATTTACTCATTTGCTCATTAGAGGGCAATGAACAATCTCCTCATCTCAAATATAATTGAATTATCTGAGGTTTGACCACCTGTAACACTAGTTCAATCTACCCTGATTGTCCACATAGAAGTTTAGATGGAACTTAAAACCAAGGGATCAATTTAGGTATTTTAGCCATTATCGAACACGTATGATTAATTTTTCATCAGCCTGTCTGCATATGATTAATCTCTCTCCACACATTGTTTGATCAAAACACATGAATTATATATGCAGGGCTGTGTCTTCACCAGGGACATCAACAAAGCAATGTTGATCAGTGATGCAATGGAGACTGGGACAGTTCAGATAAACTCAGCACCAGCTCGAGGACCGGATCATTTTCCTTTCCAGGTAAACTAACTCTCAAGAAACCTGTCAGCTTGAGTTCATTATCTCAATGCACATAAACAAATTCTTCTTTCATGACAGGGCATAAAGGATAGTGGAATTGGGTCGCAAGGAATCACCAACAGCATAAACATGATGACTAAGGTCAAGACCACGGTCATCAACTTACCAACTCCTTCATACACCATGGGCTAGTAATAGTATATGGATCATCACCACTACTTATACTGCAGCTGCTTACAAAAATATGTAAACGGACAACGTTTGTAGACTTTAGTTTCCTTTAGTTTCTTTGTCTATTGGTAATTGTTGTCAATGGACAGCCAGATGAATAATGGGGATACACGAACTCAGACAATTGTAAGTGTTTTAAATAATGCAGTAGATTTTGCAGCAGTATTGTTTGGCTTTACTCGCTCCTGTTTGCCAGATAAAGTAATGCAGTACACAATATGGGACAGGAATTAAGCCAAACCAAGCCCACTCTTAAATCTAATGGACTAGGCTTGCACTTAAATGTGTACAGTTTTCAATGACAATGGGCTGGCAGCTAGGGCTCAATCGTGCCTAAACTTAGATTATAGTCAAGCTGAACCCATGCGCTGGCAGCTGGCACCATATCAATGATATGTCCTATACACCGACTTGTAAATATAAATTTGTTTTGACTTATTTTAAAGACGAGACTCATATTAAAAGCATAATATTGTGTGATAGTAAGAAAGTACTATCTCGTCGTCCATATGTCAAATATCTAATAATTTTTCCTAATTAAGAGGTATAGCGTGGAGTCAAGGTTAAGAATCAAGACTGCTGTTTCATTTTAAATCACGAACTAATCCAAAAGTCTAAAATAATTAGAAAATATTAGTTTTACTATCTGATGTATATTTCAAGATTTTCATGACAGTGGAAAATTCTATTGGAATTTCTCCTCCAAGAAAGCTTCCATATTGGAGTAGATGCAAGGGAAAAAGATAGACTTGAAACAGAAAACTGACAAGAAGTAGTGGAGAACATGTCTTCCTCCCACATGTTGATATCTATCTTAAGGATTGTGTGTGATAAGGTCAATCTCAGGATGCTTTGGATACTTAAGCATGCATTTCAATTAGTAGGTTAGCATCCACTAACCTAAGTTAATAATCATAGAATTTTTTTGGTCTCCAGCTGTCAAATATATAATAATGTATCCTAATTAACTTAAAATTAAGGATGCCTTCTCCAATGAAATGAAGTAACGTTTCACCTACTTAATTAATTAGTTGATGAACTTCATTGATTCACATCTTTTTGACTTGAAGTTTGAAGGCGATTTTAGTACCACTAAATTTAATAATTTTATTTATATATCCTAAAGGAAATAATCAAACAAAATGCTCAATACACAGATGCTCAAAAGGAAAAATAATCAAACAAAATGCTCTGTTTTAGCCCAAACAAGATGCTAAATCATTAGCATTTTCAATAAAACTGAAAAAGATTATCTTCAATTATTCCTGTTTCCTTGGTATATTCAAGGTATCTTGAGATATGTCTTAGCTTAATGATTGGTTGGTAGAAAAGAATATATTGAAGCTAAAGCAAAAGAACACCTCACTCACTAGAAGACTACTTCCCCAAACGCAACCTACTTGACTCTCTGATCTGTACATTACTATTGCTGATGGGGACTTAATTCATTTCTTAAGTAGGAAAATTAGCTTTAGTTGGGCTTAAATTATGAAAGATAAGAATTTAATGCTATTTGATCATAGAATTTTCTAAAGCTTTGAAGTAGGGATGGTTAAAGTGGTGTTTATAATCAAGAATCATTGATATAGACCCCCATAGCTTGCAAACCACAAGTAAAAGTTGCCAAGCCAATAATTTAGCCATTGTTGGCTTTCTTTGTGTGGAGTCTAGTTCTACTTGTGTGCGGGGTCGGTTTGATGACCCAACCTGACGAAGATTCGTTGCAATTTTTTGGTGAATTTTTAATGAGGCTTGGGCCATAGAGAGAAGGATTGGCCAGAGTGATTGGTTAAGGTTTACATTATATTGTATTAAACTATTGTACGGCCGCACCGTATCTTTGATTATCTTCTGAATAAAATCCTCAGCAGCTCCATGGATGTAGGTACGTTGCCAAATCACATAAATCTTGTGTCATGTATGATTGATTCCACATTTTGTTTTACTTTTTCTCTTATCGTTCCTAACAGTCATATACCCTCTTGATGATATTTAGAGAGAGTTTTAAGTTGCAATTAAAACAAAAATTATTACTTCTTTTTCTCTATAAATCATCTTATATATGAATTTACTGTCTAATGTGCGAGCACACTGTCAAGTCGATCGAGTTTTAAAGCTCGATTACAAGTGATGAGTTATAAATTCAAGAATCTAAGAACTTTTAGGTTGAATTACTCCTCCTGCACCCTAATAGTTGTTTGTAACTTTTTGTTTAAGAATATGAGAATTGCTTGTACTCCAAGTCATTACCGAAGGCTGCAAGCTTTGAAAGCTGAATCAACGGTGATGGGGAGGCGCGATTGAATGAATTTGATTCTAAAATTCTAAGATTGTGATGAATTAAGTTGTGTGTGGGCGAGGCAGAGACAGGGGAAGGTGCAGGGCTATGTAACATTTTGGATGGCAGACATTTTGGATGAAATCAATACAAGTTGTCCAGCTCGGTGGTAGAATGAAGCCATGTCTACGGGGAGATTATCTTGCCAATATGGGGCCGGCCGAATGCCATATATCTCTCTCTAAAATTTTGGTGCTTGGTAAATAAAACCATAAATTGAGTCTAAGTATTGAATGATATATTTTCTTTCATCTTTGGTGAACCACGATATCGGAAGGTCATCTGTTAAGAATATAATACAAATAGTTAAATCTATATCTTTCAATCAATTTAAACTTTTGAAATAAGTGTTGATTTCACATAGTATTAGAGTAGAAGTTCTGAGTTCTAGTCCTGACTTTACACTACTCCATTTAATTAAATATTTTACGTGTTGGTCCAATCATTGAGGTGATTTCACAAAGACAACATGAAAAGTCGACGAAACATGACTTTTTGAAATTGTTTGCGTCCATAGTTTCGAACCTCAAACTTAGAAGAGCATTCACCAAAAATCAAGACTCCTACCATTTGAGCCAACTCCTTAGGGATTAAATGATGAAATATATACTAATGATGTGTTCAAGCACTCAAGCTTGACTTTGAGCTCAACTTGCTTCATTAGTCAATGAGAACTCGAGCTCAAATCAATCCCAAGATTCAAACATTGCACTTGATTGCATAGATTTATGGCCTGATTTGGATGAATAAATTTTATCTTATCTCATTATTATAATTTTTTTAAACTTTCATATAAAATAATTTATTTTTTTAAAATTTTTAAATAAAAATTATATTTTAATAATATTTTATTTAATTCTCAACAAAACTACTCCTAACTGCGTAATCAAAGATTAGTTAACAATTGCTCACAGCCCTACTGAGTTTCTCACCAACTTTTATCCACTCAGCCCATGCCAACACGTCATTGAGTGGTTGACTTGATCCCCAATCCAGATTGCTCTTGGACCAACCAACCCACAAAGCAAGTAGCTTTAGCAGAGTACAAAAAAAAAAAAAAAAAAAAAAGGAGAAGAAGAAGAAGACAAAAACCACATAAAACTTTATCAAAAGACAACCTCTGATCCATAAACAAATCACAAAATCAGTACTTTGTTATTCTAAAGCTAAAATTCCAATAATAACATAATGAATGCGTATTTAAAACGCTTTCATTAGAAAAGTTTAGGACATAATAATATAACCAAATTGCATAAGATAAAATAATTAATTAATAAATAAAAAAAGTGGGACTTCTTGGGATTAGGTGGGCTGTTCATGGCGGTGAAGTTAGCTTTAGCCAAAAAAAGTCTACGGAAATACGGCGTCGTTTAACGACTCCAAAAGCTGAGAGGGCCCCAGAGGCCTTATTTCCGTAGACTTTTCTTCTTTTCTTCTCCTTTTTCTTTTTTCCTTTTTGAAAACTTGCTTTTACATGACCAAAAAGTCAGTCAACGCCGTCAACTCACGGCTTGGAAACGGAGGTAGCGTCCTTAACGGGAGCCTCACCGGAACCGTTACCCACAGTGACCGACTGGACGGTCAACACCGACATGCTGGGGGAGGAGGGGCCCTCGCCACCGTTGGATTGGAGCACCGAGTGGTGATTAATGTTGCCGATCATGGGATTCCTGGAATGACACGTGACGGTGGAGATCGCCGTGGCAAGTGAGATGGGCATGAGGCAGAGACCTTTACCTTGGAGGTATTGCATGGCAGACCCCATGTCCTCCTCCATCAACTTCGCCACCTGGTGTTCCGTCACCGTCAGGCTGTCGTTAGACGACGCCGTTTGGTGGCCATTTGAGGAGTTGCTGCGCCCACCGAGGGACCCACCATTGCCGCCACCACCACCGGCTTGAATACAGTCACCGCCACCCTACAACAACGACAAATCAAACTCATTTCGTTTTGCGTAAGATTATAGAGAGGAACAGTCGTACGTATAAAGAAAAAGCATTCATATACACACATAGATATAGATGTAGATATAGCGGAGGAAAAAGTGGGCGAGAGAGAGAAAGAGGAATCTGAGAAAGTGAGCGAGCACGCGTGCTGCTTTTGTTTTGTCGTTTTGTAGTGATTGAGAATTAGAGAAGAGACTTTGACGATCATGATGAAATTATATCATTCAATTTGTCTGTATTTCTTACCGAAATGATATATACAAGTCTATTCGCAAAAGTTACATTTTTACAAAAACACTTACAAAGCTTATACATGAGTTTGTACCTCTCGTTATTCTTTTTGAAAATTTTTATATAATTTATATACTATAATTTAATTTATAAGATTTAAATTTTTAAATTTATTTTTTAAATTAAATTATGATACGTGAATAGTATAATATAAAAATCTTAAAATTATGATTCAAAGCGGTGGTTTTGAATTCAAATTCTAAATTTATACTCTATCAAATTTAATTAAATATATCACATAAAAAACATTGAAATCATATTATAAATAATTAAAAAAAATTATATTTATAATCGTGAAGTGTGCAAGTGTTACGTAATTTTTTTTAAAAAAGTGACTAAATATAAAATTTATATAAAAAAATTAATTTTTAATAATAAACTCTATTTTTTTCTATAAAATATTTACACACTATAAATATGTATAACATTACTCAATAATTATAAATTTATCTAATTTTTTTCTGTTTCAAAGTACCTCAGGTGACATATCAGCAACAAGGGGAGCGACGGCAGCAGCACCGCCCAACCTGCTCATGCTCAGAACCTGTACCAACAATGGAATATTAGTTTCAGAAACCCCTGCATTTTATTAAAAATTGTCGATATTTCAGAAAAACAATGTCAACCACCAAAAGAATCCTTCCCCCATTATTATTATTTAACAAACTCCAGTACAGAACATGTAATTTAAGCGCAGAGAGAGAGAGAGAGAGAGGGAGTTCTCTGTACCTTGACTTGAAGCTGGAGGAATTTCACGTAGTCTATGATCTCATCCAGCATTGAAGCCTTGTCTGTCTGTCATTCCAAAACCCCCCATAGATATATATATATATATATATATATATATATATATATATATATATATATATAAAACGAACATATAATATATTAGAGAAATGTTAGACAACTTCCTCAATTTTCATATATCATATTTTTTTAAGTTTTTAAATTTTTTAATATTTTTTTTAAAATTTTTTTTGAGTTTATTTAATTTAATTTTTCTATTCATTATTTATATATTAAATATTTGATAAAAAAAAATGTGATGGGTGGAGGTTACGTGAATAGTAAGAGGTTGAGTAGAATTTTTGAATATATTAATATATGTTTTTATGCGATCACATAAATAATCTTTCCCCAATTATGAAAAGGGTTGCTCTTTTTATTATTACTTTATGGTTGTACAACTAAGTGGGGTTATGGAACAATTACATAACAGAAATGCTACAGTTAAAAATAAATTTTATAAAAATAAACTTATAAATTTATATAATACTTTAAATTTATTTTATAATAAAAATAATTTTTTAATCTAAATATAACATCAAATCACGTCAATTTATAAATTTATCTTTATAAATCTCTTTGTAACTAAAAGATTTCTTTCATGCTAAAGACACATCCCAGACTTACATGCTGAGTCTTTTCTTTCTTATTAAGTGTCGTTGGTCGACATAAGTTATTATTATGCACACGTAATTTCATACTATTGACCTCGTCTATATATGTATGACATGAAGACATTAACAAAGACCATGCCTATTTCCCAACTCAAGAATACTTGGTGTAGTTTTCTTTTAGAAAGAGACAGACACTTAAAAAAAATGATTTTCGAATAAAATAATCTCTTCATATGAATATAATAAATCAATCTAAAATTGACGAGAATATTGATTAATTCATCTTAAATCAATTATTAATAAAATATTTTTAAACTTCTCGTAAAAAAATTAAACTCATTTCAATATATTTCATTCCTCTCCTCCTAAAAATTTAAGATTTAAGATTTCCATTTTTTTTTCTCTTATAAATCAGGCTGATAATAATAATAATATATAATTTTCTGATTTTGTTGTCACCTTGTTGGCATTGGGAACCAGTTCCTGTAGGGCTTTCATTCTCTCGGCGATTCTCTCCCTTCGTAACTGCCACATATCGAAATCACCCCCAGTCATTTAAGAGAATAAGAAAACGAATACAAGCTTAATAATATGTAACTGCTTCCGTTTGGTTGCTCGGAAAACGTAAGAAAACAAACAGGGCGTGAAACAAAACAAAAAAGTAAGTCCACAAAAGTCAAAAAGGAAAGATCTTTACTCGTTCGGCGATGCTGTGTGGGTCAGTGGCTTGGCCTCGCCGAGCCCTCACCCTCTGTCTTGGTTGAGCCGGTGCAGTCCCGGCCGAACCACTCGCCGGAGTTTGGTTCATCACGGCACCAGGAGCCCCGTAGTTTTGGCCCTGGACAGGTCCGCCCCGTAAAATAACCGAAAAACAATACCCTACGAATTAAATTCTCTTTTTTTTTATCAAGTTTCAGCTGAAAAAAACTACCTGAGGATGGTGAAAATGCTGAGCCTGGTTAGGTGTTTGACCCGGTGCGTGAATAGATCCAGCGAACCCGTTATACAGAGCTTGAACAGAACCCTCACCTCCCTGTAAAAGAAAAAAGAAAACACCATAAGTCACCATTATTAAAGCAAATAACTCTCACAAGACGGTTTCCATTCTTTTTTTTCTGTAAAATAAATCACCGGATTGGCAGATTTGAAAGACGAAGACCCATCAACAACGTCGTCTGACCCCAAAGATAGCGGCATCTGAATCAGCCCAGACTCGCAGGCTCCGGTGCCGGTCACACCCCTGGACATCAAGAGATGCTGCTGGAGCATCAACGCAGCAGCCGCGGCGGCAGTAGCCGAAGCCGACTTGGTAGAGCCACTAATCTGGTGGTTTCGGAGCTTGGAGGCGAGGGTGGAGTCGTCATCGAACTGGAAAGCAACATTGTTGCTGTCATGGTTGGACGGAACCGACTCGTCGGAGAGATCTCTGGGCTTGAGTTCCCAGGCGGTCTTGGTAGGGTTGGTGGGGTTGAGGTCGGACCAGGAACAGGAAGGAGGAGAGATGGTGGAGAACATTTGCTCCAAGAAGTCTTCATGGGAGGTGGGGTCGAAGTGGGAGTTCTGGACTTGGTGATGCTGGAGTTGGTGAATCTGAGAGTTCTGGATCTGTGTCTGTTGGTTATGGAGGTCTTGGAGAGAGATTTGAGGTGGGTTTAAGAGAGAGTTCATTCCCTGCATTTCTCTGCTACAAGGTTGCATATCTTGCTGTTTATACGAATTGGGTACTCAGAGAGAGAGAGAGAGAGAGAGAGAGTTAGGGGAATGAGAAGTACTTGAGAAAACAAAAGGAAAGCATATATTTATGGGGGTTTACGAATGTTTGGAAGCTGATGAAGTTGCTGTGTCTCTGTGCGTCTCTGTTTCTTTCTTGTCTCGGAGGTTAATGTCTTTGGGTTATATAAATGCGAAAAGTAGGGGTTGTTTGTTTGGAGGTTGTTTGTTTGTTTCGTCGTGTTAGCGATT
Source organism: Cyclocarya paliurus (assembly GCA_029856935.1). Lineage (NCBI taxonomy): Eukaryota > Viridiplantae > Streptophyta > Magnoliopsida > Fagales > Juglandaceae > Cyclocarya > Cyclocarya paliurus. The sequence continues at coordinate 40,409,535 of CM056947.1, forward strand.
CGAGCGCGTGAAACCCATTGAAGCTTCAAAATGTTTGGGATCTCACTCTATGTGGTTGTAGTTGTAGGGCTGGGATGTTTGACCATGATGATTCATGAATTTATCATATGATGCGTCAAGCACCAAGAAAAAAAAAAAAAAAAACAATACTTTGAGTATGTTATGAAACTAGATCTTGAAATTTCGGTAATATTAATGTTTTTCTCATCTTAGAGCTGTTCAAAAAATCAGTTTCTTTAGACCAAAGTTGGCTTGATGCGTCGATTTTAGATATATATTCGGTAAGTTTATACGATTTTGTCTTTGCTCGATCAGATGTCCATAATGCATGGATAGACTAGATTATGACGACCTGAATGGGATTTGAAGGTTGAAGGAGAGGTTCTTCATCTTATTTGATTGACAACACTTCTAGTTAAGGCTCTTTTTAGGGTCGGTTTGGATTGTAAGCTGGTTTGTTTTCGGAGAGGAGAAGAGATGGGTTGAAATTAAAGTGAAAAATAGAATGTTAAATATTTTTTTTTAATATCATTTTTGTTTTAAAATTTGAAAAAATTAAATTTTTTCTTTTATTTTGTGTGAAAATTTGATAAAATTGTAATGATTAGATGAAATGAGTTAAGAAGAGTTGTGAAAATAAAATAAGATCTCAACCCATTTCATTTCATTTCATTATTATAATTTTCACAAATTCTCACATAAAATACAATAAACAATTTAATTTTTTTAAAATATCAAAATAATAATAATATTAAAAAATAATTTTTTAACAATATTTTATTCAATTTTTAACTTTCATCTCAATTCATCTCATCTCAACTCACTATCAAACCTAACCTTAATCTTTCAAAAATAAATAATTCAACCTTGATCATGTGCACTAGATCTCTTATTATGCATGGGATTGAACTGAAGTCGAGTTTAGATGAATTGAGACTTCATAAACTTGGCATGAAAGCTTTAAAAAATAAGATTTAAGTTTGATAGCACAACAATTGTTATATAAAAAATTCTATTTTCAATCCGATGTATAGAGCACGACTAGTAAAATTATTATATGTCATAATTTGGTTTAGAAGATAAATTTTAAAATTTAAATCTTACAATTTAAGTAATGTAAATGATGTGCTTTACATATTAACTTGGAAATATAATAACTCTTGTTAGATAATACATTTTCGTAATCCTATTTGGGCTGAAAAGTTTGCTACACGTATAAAACAATGCTGATTTTGCTATGATTTGAGTAAGCTCATGATCAAGCTCGAATCTATCAATTTATCAAAGTAAAATCATCATTAGTTTGCCACATAGTGCCATGCTCATAAAGTCGTATAGAAGTCATTCATCAATATGACAAAATTTGATTTGTATAAAGAAGTTTAATAACTTATCGTAAATCAAATTTTATTAAAAAATTCTACTCAACAGACTATACATCATACACATATTTTATTTTTTATTTTTTTTCAAGATGTATGGTGTAGGACTGCTAAATAGAAATGACGTATTTACTCTTATATCAATAATGTAAATGACGTATTTACACACCAACTTACAAGTAGCCTAACTCATATCTTGAATCCTGAAATATAAATTAATCCACCACAGAGAGAGTCTACAAAAGTATTCTATAAATTGACGTAGTTTCATATGATTTATAAAATTTATTATACAATAAATATAATTTTATAATTTTATAGCCAAAGTATTTATCCTAGTCCACGCTCCTACGCATCGGTGTGAATCAGGATTTTTTGCTTCTTTCTCCGCTAAGGTCTCGTGCGGTCGGCCAATATCCCATATCTTTCGCTTTCAGTTCGCTACAATAGTCCAAAGTACACGCCTATCATCTCCCCAACACCGCCACTCCCTTAATAATTACCCTTTCTCTCATTTCTGCACTTTCACCATCATTCTATATACATTTTGCATATGACATTATATATCAACATGTGTTTCTTATCATAAGAACTTTTTTTTTTTTGGTCATAGCTAATTGTCTAGTTCTCACTTGAAATGATAATAAAAAGAAATGAAATTTAGAGTGATTACTCCATTTAATGAGATGTGTTATATTCACAAAACTTTCTCATCAAATAAAATTTATAAACTAATGTGAGTAGATCATGTGATATATATATATATATATATATATATATATATATTTACAATAAAATGAATTTTATAATAGCCTCGTTTGTTTTTAAAACTCCTTTAAACTCATCTCTTCTAATTATTATAATTTTTTTAAATTTTCATACAAAATAAAATAAATAATTAAAAAATTTTAATTTCTAAAATAAAAATAATATTAAAAATATATAATCTAATAACATTTTTTTTAATTTTAATTTTAATTTTAACTTATCTCATCTGTAAAAACAGATGAGGCCAGATCAAAATAAAGACAAAGTTGTTGTCTAAAAGTAAAATTGATTCATAAGCTTGACCCCATTTTTGCGTTTAAGATTTCAGTACGCATCTAATTGATAAGGTCAAGCAAATCCAACAATTTTCACTTAAAAAATAATTAAGAAAAGAGAAGTGTTCTTATTAAAAAGAGATTTTATAAAAATAAATCTATAAATTGACATGTTTTCATATGATATATTAGATCTCTTTATAATAAAAATATTTTATAATCTAACGTATTATATCAAATTATTTTATTTTATAAATTTATTTTTATAGAATGTTCAAATATCTCTTAAAAAAACAACAATAAACACAAAGTTTGCGAAGAGTAAAATGTCAATGTGTAAACGCAAAGTAAACCGGTTTTCACCATAATCGAATGCGTGGTGTACGCAGAGCGTGACCCACTTCCCATGTATTTAGCCGCCACATTTTTAACTTTATTTTAAATTTAATTATTATAATAATTATTATTTTAACTCATTAATTTTGCTACAATTGCGGCGAGTTCGTAGGTACCTACTATTAAAGTAGTCTCTATTAAGGCGAGAGGTTGGTTGAGACTTGAGAGAGCGACTTTGAATTTCAAAAAATTAATGGATAATACTGCCAAGGCCCAAACATATTAGAGTTGTGAGAGAAGGCACCCAACAAAAACTCTAACAAATAAATAAATAAATCGAAAAAAATTACTGCAACTTCCTCACATTTATTGTTATTAATTAGGATTTATTTTTGTATTCTTAAGAGTCAAAAAAGTTGTAGAAAAGTGGCCTTTCTAGTTGAGAAGTGGGGGCAAACTATTTCAACTATAGCATGACGACTTAAAATTAGGCAAATCTCAGATAAAACTTGTAAGATAGAGTGTTAAGATGTGTAAGTTTTATGCTAATTTGGAAAAAATAGAACCCATTATAAAAAAATTCTTTTTTTTTTTTATGTGGATCATATATTTCTTCTGCTTTTTTAGTGGGTACTTACTTTTTCAGTGGGAGTATTCAGGACCTGCACACTCGAAAGTACGGTTTGGACAATGAAATAAGATGAGATTGTTTTATATTAAAGTTGAAAGTTGAATAAAATATTGTTAGAATATTATTTTTTAATATTACTATATTTTTAGAATTTGAAAAAATTGAATTGTTTATTATATTTTATATAAGAATTTAAAAAAATTATAATAATGAGATGAGATGAAATAAAACATTCCCGCTATTCAAACAGCGTTTTAAGATTGTATAAATTATTTTCCATAATACCAACCCATCAATCAAGTAATATTCCTTGTCCAGCTCATTTCCCAATGAGACACGAGGTTGGTCTACATTTTATTCCTGAATGGCCATGACTCTCTTTGTTATCTCATTATATATGATGCAATCATGCAAGAATACAAACTATATACAAATACATTACTTAATTCTGTCGGGAATTTCAACGGCTAGTAAATCAAATATTGTTTGCTGAAAAAAACATTACACATGAAGTTTGTCAAGCCAGATAGCTTGATCAACATAAAAAGGAACGTCTTCCCACCACATTGGATTAGTGTCAACCTTCCAAGCATGGCGTGCTAGCCAGTGTGCTGCCTCATTCCCCATCCTAGGAACATGCTGAATCTTACTCTTCACCTCTGTCACTAGATTACCAAGGGTTGAGAAAGAAGTACCTGAATCTTGTAATGCATTCATCATCAACATACTATCACTTTCAAGGATCAAATTCGAGAAACCCAAATGTACACAAAGTTGTAAGTTGCCTCTGAAAATTGCAAGAAGTTCAATAAATTCAAGATCAGCCACTTCATTTTCACTTTTACTGGTAGCTATTATCACATTTCCATGCTCGTCTCTTAAAATTGCTCCCACACCAACCTTTTGGAGATCAAAGAACATTGCTCCATCCACATTAAGTTTTAGATAACCATTTGGTGGAGGCTGCTTCTAGCAAGACTGATTCCTTGGTTGAGCAGCCTTGTCGCCCTGATCATCACCAAATCCTTAAAAATTTGTTGTAGGGCAAAAGCATAATCAATCACATGTTTTGGTTCTAAATACAGCTTCTCAGCTATAACTCGGGTGATATTATTAATCAGGTTATCACTAAAGAAAAATTTTACTTATCATTTTCTATATCACATACTAATATATGATTTTTCATTTTTACCATTTTATTTAAACACATATATTGATGTATAAATATATGTGCTTAAATAGAATAACAAAAATGAAAAATCACTTATTGGTGTGTGGTGTGGAGATGATAAGTAACATTTTTCATTACTAAACGTTTTATTTAGTTAAAAGAGAAATGTTTTAGTTACAAAAGAATTATAATTCTAATAAAAATAGTACTCGACTCTCTTCTTTTGGACTGACCACACCAAAATAAATGTACAATGGCCACAAAATTCTTTCCATGGTAATAAAGAATTTATTAGTGATTCCCAATTAACATCATCATGTCCTAATGTTTCAACACGTAGACTCTGCAATATTCATGATAATAGAAAAATAATATTCTTTATCTTAAACTCTATCATCTACAATCATCACATAATTCATGTTCGGTCAAGGAAGTGACAATATAAGTCATTTTGGAATCATTAATGTTAATTTACTCAAAGACAAGTCCAACAGAAAGAGAGAAGGAGAGCAGGAAAATGGTAAACAATTGAGTTTTATTGCCCTTAATAACAAGATTCTTTTAAACTTTATTTATTTCTTAATTCAGAAAAGGCTTTTTTTTTTTTTTTTTTTTTTTTTTTTGTCTTACCAAAAGCTGTAATGAAGTTGCGTTGTATGTAAAATTTTATTTGACATGATAGTGAAAAAAAAAAAAAGAATTAAATCAAGTAAATAGAGATAAGCAGTCCTCTATATCTGCTTGAAAATATAAATAATTTTTAGAAAACTTTTGGCAAAGCAAAAATAAATAAAGAAATTGTTGGTATATGTCCTTATCTTGCATCAATCACATCCTCCACTTTTCTTCAGTTGATAGGATTTCTTTACACCTCATCCCACCCATCAACTAACACATAATATGCCAAACCAATTCAAAATATATGATTATGTTGTTTGTTTTATTCTTAGATGGACTTCTCACAAGGATAGACCTATTCTTCGTATACAATATAGTCTCATCTCTAATATATCTAAGCCGGCATTTAAAAATTACAGCATTAATCTAATAGTTATAAGAGTAATGTTAGGTATAGTTTTATTTATTATTTTAAGATCATGTGTAAATTTCGCGTATTCTTTTTGAAAAAAAAATTAGAGTTTACCCTTAAAAAATTAACTTTTTCATATAGGTTCCAGATTTATCTATTTTTTTTAAAGAGAGTTTGCAGAATTTACATGTCTTAAGACTGTAAATATCATTTCTCTGATTATAAACTATGTTAATACTCAAGCAATGTTTTTATCATGAACTTGTGATAAATTAGAACATTTGATAAGATCATATCAAGGAGATCAGAATTTAAGGAACATTTTATTACCATTAGTGTGGGAAGAAAATCTAGAGAATTTTGATATATTTGTTGGCCCCTTTCTATCACTCAATCACCCCCACCATGCCAAGAAAAACTTGAACACAATTACGTGTCAACGTTGCTAGGTTGACTTGGTAAATTAGTTTCACTCGAAACAAGGGTTAGAAACAACAATCTTTTTTTTTTCCCTTGATGCGAGGAAGGATTCGATTGTTGAGCGTTAACCAAACAGGTAAAGGACACCCACATAACACCACCGATGTGGTAAACACAAAAGTTAATCATGTCTTAGAATCGATGTGACAGACATTTCAAAATTTATCACGTCAACGATGTAACACAGATGCTACACTCTAGGATTACAATATCTCGTTTGTTTTTAGAGATGAGATGAGATGAGATAAAAACTTTTGAGATGAGATTAATTGTTTATTTTATTTTGTATTGAAATTTGAAAAAGTTGTAATGATTAGGTGAGAGAAGATGAGATGAATTTGAAAAAGTTGAATTATTTATTTTATTTTGTATTGGAATTGAGAAAAATGTAATGATAAAATTGAGATGAGATGAGATATTTTCCGAAAATAAACAGGCAATCTTTTACAAAAATTGACATGATCCTACCCAGAAATTTCACTACCCTCAAATACATAGTGAGAGAGAGAGACATAAAATACTATTTTACAGTATAGTCAACTCTAGGAAAAATGTTTAGTGGAAAAAACGTTTTATCTATCATTAAGGAAGAAGAGGATAAGAAAATAAATTTATAAGGGTATCGCCAAAAGAAAAAGCATCCTCCATAAAGTCCAAAACTCTACGCATTAATAATTGATTAGAGACTAATGATAAGCTTAATCTTGATTCCTTACCCCATAAACAAATGAAATGAAAGCCTCATCTCTCTCTCTCTCTCTCTCTCTCTCTCTATATATATATATATATATATATTTCTATATACATACATATCAGGTATCCCAAAAGAAGACCTACAAAAGGTCTGCATTCCATCCAGTGGTTAAGAATCAATGGATAAAAGTAATCAGCAACTGGGCTCCACAAAAAGGAAGATGGGGTTCCCATCTGACCCTTCAGCAACAATTCAATGAAAATATTACCTACTGGTTTAACAGGGCATTCTGAATGCCTTCCCCTACATAAATTGACCTATGCAATTTCCAAGACCTCATGTTGACTCTCCTACAGCTAAGACTCCTCCAAATGTGTATATATTATTATAGCCAAGTTGGATTCTGAAAAGGTTTAGACCAATTATGCGGAATTAGGTAGTAGCAGTTAATTCTATCAATTCTTTATTGGTACCGAGTGTTCGAGAACAAAGTTTCGATTAATCTTAAAAGTACATAAGCTCTCGACAAGCAGTTTTTTTATTTGTGTACATTGAATAATTCAAGAGAGAATTCTTCCATTCCGGTGATCCTAAGAAATTATTTATACTTGATATGATTCGAACCTTAAAAGAACTAAAAGGAACATACTACCAACACCCAGACCCTTATCATTTGAGTCGACCTTTAAGAATTCTACCAAATTTAACCATTTGAAGGTAGTATTAAGATTTACTCGTTTTATATATCTTACTGATCATATTTTCATTGATTTAAAGAGTTGGATTTTAATCGATCGAGTGAGTAAATTGCTAGAATTAATTATTTGCTAAAAAGAAGCAATTATTTAAAGTAGTTATCCTAAAAAAGTAGTTCTAATAAATTACGTTTGGTATGATGTTGAAAAAAAGTAGCTCTCCAGTCTCCAACCTGAAAAAGTAGTTCCCTTTTTTAATTTTTTTGTGCTCTGATTTTTTTTAGGTTCTGATTAAAGTTGGACTTGTTGGGAACTTATCAAGTAGTTTCTTTTTAAAGTAACATGAATTATAGATAAATGTTTTAGTTATAAAAAAATTTTAAAAAAATAAATTTATAAATAAGAATAGTTACAGACATAGAACTTACACAAAATAAATTCACAAATTGATGTGACTAATCCATTAGATCTATTTTATAATATAAATAATTTTACAATCTGACGTATTATATCAAACCGATCAGTTTGTGAGTTTATTTTTGTGTAATTTCTTTATGATTAAAATATTTTTTTTTTAAATTGACGTAACTTAGTTATAAAATATAAATATAAATTATATTGACATCGTGAAACACATTATAGACATAATTGCACTGTTAATAATGTTAATCAGCTTTTAAGTGCGGTTGTGTTAAGGTCTCAGCCTGAGCCTGAGATAGAAGACGTAAAGGTCTTTTTCTTTTATTTTTTTTTTCGTGCTGGAGGCTGGAGCCCGAGCCCTAGTGGGTGGCCTCCTTTGAAGCTTCATCATCAAACATTATCTATAGTCTGCAGAAATTAAAAGGAAAAGGTACCAAAGTAGTGGTAAAAGGGTACAAGAAAGGGCATGCTTTTCTAGCAGATTAAGCTTCCAGTCTTCGACTTAAATCTTCAAAAGCTAAAGGTATAACTAAATGTTTAACACGGTTGCACATAAATAACAAACATTGACTTGATAAGCATGCGCACCAAATCTGCATATAAAACATGCTTTTGCATCTGTCTGCTGCATCATTTTGCCAAAGAGGAAAAAAAGGCATTGGTGAAGAACAGATTAGTAAAAGCAAAATCCCATTTTGATGATCATAACAAAGTGGGATTGACTTTAATACTATTTGTCCGTCCCCATGGTTCGAGAAAAACAACCCCTTCACGGCTCCACTGCTGATCCTCAACCTAAATAATACAATTTACAAAGTACGTGCATTCCTTTTTGTTTTCCAACTGTTCATTTGAAAGGAAATGCGGCCTACCAATTACATTATTTTGGCCAATTTGCGTGGTCTACATCACAATGATATGACTCGAAATATGACTTATCACGTGAAGACATATCAGTTTATAAAAGACACGATTGAAACAAACCGAAAAGAATTCTTTGTACCAATTTGCTCACTGATATGAAATATCTTGATCATTTTTACCAAAACGGAACGTACTTGATAACTATGATGTTAACTAGGCAAGCTTGGTTCTGAAGATTGCCTAACTGGGTCGATATAAAGCAGAGCCTAGAGATACAGCAGAGACCAAGGGGATGCAATTGGTGACATATGAACCAAACACAATGAACATGGCTGTACATTTATGGCACTCATTATATATGGAGATCGAATCCAAAAACTAGTGCAATGAAAATCAACTAATCAAGACAATCAAAACATGGCAATAGAGATTGGAACTCTCATATGTAGGGGTGTAACCGATCTGGTTCTGGATAAAATTTAGGACCGAACCGATATATACTAGTTTTGCATTTTCAAAAACCGATTATGCACTGGTTACCCCCCCTAGACCGATACTTTCAGTTTTATCGGTTCCGGTCCCGTTCAGTCCAGTTTTCCTGTTTTAATAAAATGCAAATTTGTAAGAAAAAATAAATCTGTTTATATATATATTAAAAAAAAAACTGCTTTAAAAAAATTTGTTTTATACTTTTATTCCAAAATCTGATCAGTACAAAAAACTCTGAAGATTGATGTTTAAAAGAACTCGGAAGATTGCAATATAAATGACAAGAAAAGAATTGTAATATAAATGCATGATCAGTACAAAAAGTCAAATCGTATATATCATATGTTTTCTAAACATACATATATATATATATATATATATATATATATATAAGCAAGCTGCAGGTTTTAATTGTTAGGGGAATACCCAACTTGGGAAATGGCTGTTTGCCTGGCCCTAGCTAACTTGTGAATTGGTTTGAAGACCAAGACTTGTTGAGACTGATGAGGGCCTATGTTGTGTATGGAAATGGATGGAGGGAATGGAATGAGTGTTATGTTGTAATCTGCGCTGTTTATGGTTTAACATTCAGTAAACTAAATCCAACATTCATGTTTATGGTTTAACATTTGCTACTTGAACCTTAGAACTTGTAGAAATTAATTCCTAGCAACCTCAAAATGTTGTGCATTGCTACTAACATATTATAAGTAATAAGAATAATATTCATATAATTATTTGACAACTTAATGTGATACTTTCATTTCTTTAAAAGCATTAAAATTCAAATTTATTTAAATTCAAATTTTACATAACTACCCTCCATTTGGAACAGGGTTGTAAAAAGAGTTATAGCAAAATAACTTACCTCTATAACTAAATAAAGGCAGCTTGCAATGTGAAAATTTGAACAGCTACCATGCAAACTACATCGGATTAATACAAACATTTATAAAAAGTAGCATCCAAGTTCATGCAAAACAACTGACACTTAACATATATATATATACATACATATACAGATATTACAGATCACTAGCTACATATAAAGTCTGATTGTGGTATGAGATATACACATCCAAGATTGTTCCAAAGCTTGATCATATGATTCATACCAGATTTCAAAGCTTGTTCATATGATTCATACCAGATTTCAAAGTAATTTCAAATAACTTAAATAAGTGAAATGAAAAAAAAAAAAAAGTGTGAAAAATTACTGTTGAAGATGGAGACGTGATTGAGGGGCTGTTGGCTGCGTGAGAGTGAGACGATGAGAGACAAAGAGGGCAGCGCAGTGTTGAGAGAGGGGTCGAGGGGCTGTGTTTGCAATGGGAATGGCTCGAGAGGTGAGGCCGTGAGGGGAGGTGCAACGGGGAGAGAGCAGGTCTGTGTTTCTGAGGGGGCGACGGCGAGAGGGAGGGCACTCAGGCTGAGGGGTCGATGGCGAGATGTGCACAGTGCAACGGCGTGGGCCGTGGCAGCGTGAGAGGGCAGAGAGGCTGCGAGGCAGAGAGTGAGGAAGAGAGGCGGGAAGACTAGGGCTTTTTCAATTGGGAATTTGGGATACTGGAGAGGAAATGGCGCCGTTTCCTAATGCAATAATGTATTTATCAAAATTATTACTCATAGTCTAATACTATAGTAGTAATATACTATAGTCTGATATATTATATAATAGTATTAATATTAGACTATTAGTATAGCTATATATTAGTATTAGTTATATTGATTTAGTATAACTATATTAGTATAAGTATAACTACAGTCTATATTAGACTATATATTAGTATTATTTATAGCTAAATAATATATTATACTATATAATAGTATTAATATTAGACTATTAGTATATATATATTAATATTAGTTATAGTGCACGGGACCGGAGTTTACTCTGCAGGAGTAGGTCCAAAGGGCCCTGCCTTGAAGAGGTTCCCCGACATAAAAAAAGAAAAAGAAAAAGTTATAGTGATTTAGTATAATTATATTAGTATAAGTATAACTATAGGCTATATTAGACTATTAGTATTAGTATATATATTAGTATTAGTTATAAATATATAAGATATTAGACTATATAATAGTATTAATATTAGGTATTAGCAATTTAGCATAGCTAATTAGCTATATATTCGTATTAGTTATAGTGATTTAAGCCTCGTTTGCTTTCAGGCATGAAACTAAAAACTCTGAAAATTTTTCTAAGTTTTGCACAATTAGACTGTCTCTGAAAACAAACACTCATTTTTTATCTCATCTTATCTATTAGTATAGTTACATATTAGTATTAGTTATAAACTTATAGTGATTTAGTATAACAATATTAGTATAAGTATAACTATAGTCTATATTAGACTATTATTATTAGTTATAAACTTATATATTACTATATTAGTATAGCTATATAATATATTAGACTATATATAATATAATTTAATATATATTTTTATATTAAAAGCATATGATCAATTAAATTTTCATCTTTAAGATTAAATTTTTATTTTTTAAATTATATAACATTATCTTATATATAATTATAATTTATATTAATAACATATGATCAAACAAATTACAAATATTCATATTTAATATTAACATTTTATGTTATAATTTATAAATTATAATATGAAATTATTTCATAGATGATATATAATTATATATATTATATATACAACTTTCAAATATAATTATATATTATATATAAAACTTATATATAAAAAACATTTTGTATAATATTAATTTTGCATAAAATTTATACATAAAATATTAATTTATATATATATTTTTCCAACCAGTTTGGTCCGATTCAATCCGGTTCGAGAAATCGTAGAACCGGAACCAGACCGATTCCAACCGGTTTCCCTAATGCAAGAACGGGTCCCGGACCAGGCCGGTCCGGTCCGGACCGGTTTTCTGGTTTAAATTTACATATCCATATGTAGCAACGACACATGGAAATGACACGTTAACATGTATTCATGGATCCATTTTTGTAATAAAGACTACTAGCGTCTTGGTGGGAATTTCCAAGACAAAACACAAAGGAACTGCACCATTAGGCAAGAAAGAAACATGTTTCTTCACTGTTCAATACAAAATTTCCATAACCACGCAAAGAAAAAAAAATTATATGGTGAAGTGCAGAAGGGTCTGGAAGGAATCCAGTAATCACAACTTTTTAACATCTATGTCAATGTCAACATCATTATGAGATGTTTGAGGATGAGGTTCATATCAAAATGGAGTACGCAGAGTAACTAAGTATATTCACATGACGATCAATTTCCCCTCTAAACGATGGGGACGCTCCCTCCCTAATCTTTGCTCTGGATCAATCCCATAATTCCAGCAACATCCATTAAAAAGGAGCCCACCAAGGTAATTATCATATTCACACTTCTCCTTCGTATCACTAGCAAACATTTTAAAAAACCTAACTAGAGCATATTGATGATACTCAAATACTTACAACATATCCAAATTTTCACTTGCAACGAGGAGTTTACTGCCTTATATTTGTCATCTGACAACCAAATCCAACACTCAACCATGTCATTCGCTAAGTTCCCCCCTCTTATTGATAATGAAATATTGCAATGAAGAAGATTGACATCACGACAAACCACTAAGGGCTAAATAACATAGAATCTTTCAGCCAAAGAAAAGGTCAACTGCAATGCAAGTAGACTGGGACAAGATTTATGCAAAGGATGAGACAAACAATGAATAATTAACTTTAAACCATGCTCATTGGTGACACTTCCATTGAGCATCCAGATCATTGACTTCCAAGGAGAAATTTTTAGGCTAAAGCTAGCCAAGTCACTGGATTACTTTTACCTACCAAGCTTTTTTCTTTTTTAACTCCTACTTTGAACTACTGACACTACTGGAAAGAATGGAGGGAATAAATATTTCTAGACTGAAACAATTTTCACCCACATTATATCATCGGCAAAATTAAGGCAAACAGTCCCTCTTTCTCCATCTAAATAAAATGCCTACATTGGTCTTTATTGGCTCTTCTACTAATATTGATAATGTGATTTAAATTCCCACCCAAAGTACTTGATAAAGAGAACATTTTAAAAGCAAGAGATTAGAAAAAAAGGAACGACTCATCATGAGCAGAATAATGTTGAAACAGTGCACTCACCTCACACTCACACATATGATCAACAAACACAACAAAGCTACACAACTTCATGGGAAGTGGAAATATGCCATTTGGTCTCAATTCATTTTTTCAATGCCACAATAGGTTGTTTGCACTAAAGACATGGAACTATGGAAGAATGGAAAATATTAACCTGCTCAACTATCCATGTATTTTACAAAAATAACATCATCAGATGCCAATGCCCTTAATTCTGCATGGAAAATATGATTAATATAACAATGTTTTGCACTCAGGGAATCAGATTTAACATATACGAGTATCCCACTTTTCTAACGCCAACAACAAATGACACCAAGCAATAACAGGCCCCTTCTGCAGTAACACCGCCACAGATCTTACAACCATTCTAGAGCCTTTGCACGAAGTTGAATGTGGTATGCAAAAAACCTGTAAAATACCATTATGATTGCCTCTTTTGGTGCCAACTGAACCTTTACACCCCTGCCGATAGACTCAACCTAAAAAGGACACAGTTCACACCAAACATTCCCACACGACTTTTGCTCCTAAAGCTTGACTACTGATTTTCTACAAGCTAAGGACCATCAAACAATGGTAAAATCAAGGATAAAGAAATCAAATTAACAAAATACCCGCAATGATTTATAGTGAACCATCATAGATTTAGATTTCATACTCAAAGGCAATGTATACTATACTTTGATTGATAGCTGTACAAGTGAAAATTCATCAATGCCGGGAAAAACTAACAGCTTTAAAACACCCAGAAAGCCAAATGCTCATAAAAACTCTTAACTCGGAGGCTTGAAAGTGTAAGGCTGCGGAAGCGTCAACGGACCTCGTCTCGAGTCCTTGTCATCCAAAAGCCTCTGCACCCTACGGTTCCGACAGTACTGCCTATCAAAATGCTTCACCTGCCATTTTTCAAAAGCCACAACAAGAGTTCTCAAAACCAAGAAGTAAAAGAACTAAAATTTGACAAATCTTTCAAGTGAAATCAATGTTTGCAAGAATGGGATCTGTCTTACCCAAGATGCCCGGCAGTGTTTGACAAAATCGGCCCTCGATCCTTTGCAGTCAGATGGGTAAAGCAGTCCAACCGAAGCGATCTCCGTGGGTGTCTTGTTGGACTCCTTTTCCAGACACGCATAGAAAGCATCCCGAGCCTGAGTTTTTATTCATCCAACAACAAGAACGAAGAGATTAAATACGAAACAAAAGGAGAGGATGAGGAAAGAGAAGAAGAGGGAGAAAAAGAAGGACCTTGTAGCAAGCTTGTCTGGCTTCAGAGAGAACATCGGCGTGGACTGTGTCTGCGTTTCGTGAAGCGTAGGCTTCCAGAGCCATGGAAGAAAGAATTCTCGAAGAGGAATTGTCGAAGCACTGCTTCGTGCTTTATTTCGGTTTTGCCGAGGCATTGATTTAGCCCATTAATGGACATGGTCCACGAGTTAGGATAGCTGGGCTGAAACAGGAAATGGGCCCAAAAATGTCACTATGGCTAGTTGGGCCTTAAAGGCTATGCTCTTTTTTTCTTTATTATTATTATTATTAATTAATGGAAGAGAATGAAGGAGCATATGTTGGTGCACTGACCTCGATAACGTTACAAGAGATTTGGCAACAAGTGTTAATTTTATGATCGGGTGATGAATATACTTAATTAAAAGAATTTCAATTTTACTTAACTACTAACCTTCATTTTAAGTAGAGTTCTGGTAAACTAGTTGTATACTAATTGTATGTTTATCATCACTGGGTACGATGTTGCAAATAGAGGCATTCATGCAGTAGCTAAGAGCACTAGTAGTGAGATGGCTATAGTCAAAATTTGGTCAAAATTTAACTAAGTTGCATAAATTCTATCTACACCAAACTTAATAAATCTACAGTATTTTTAACCAACCACCATGGTCACTGGCCAAATTTGGTCAACACAAGTTGTTGGCCAAATTATATTTTAGACATAAGATATTCATTCCCAGTAAATCTTCATCCATCTTCATCCACGACAAATAAAAATTTCAGAAAAATCCACACCATTCTAAAAAATATGTTGACTTCTCCCATACAAGTGTTGTAGGATGTAAAAATATACACCATTCCAAAAATCCACAATCAAGTGTTCCCACTGTAGGGTGTAAACATTTGCAGGTGAACATAATAAGAATCGAGCAAGGTAAATATATCCTAGTGAAAACTAGAGAGTTTATTACTTTAATAGAATAAAAATTACAATTAAAATTAAAATAAATGAAAATGTCAAAATCAATATTTTAATAGAATAGTGATAGATTTAGAGCACTAGTAGTGGGCTCAACAAAGTTAAATTTTAGCTAATGAATAGCTAAGGTGCAAAATAAAGTGCAATAATGGACTCAACAAATAAACAGTGATTTTAGCCACAGATTATATCACTGATCAAATTTGTTGAGCCCCAAGGGCTGGTCAAATATTATTTTTGGACTAAAAAATTATCTTCCCGTGCGCTGCTGCTTCTCTCTCGTGCGTAAAAGAAAAAGTGAAATAAAAAACCGCTGTCTGCTTCTTGCCTCACTTGGCCACAGTGAAATAAAAAGTGAAATAATACATGTCAACCTTGGCCCCAACCTTCCCACCAATACACCAATATCAAAACTTTCGACTTTGGATGTAGTTTTTAATGTATTAATTTTTAATAAAAATTCCTGATGCAGTTTTGAATGCAGTTTAATGTGTACTTTTTAATAACAAATAAATATTCAAATTATAATTAGAATTAAAATAAATAAAAATTTTAAAATCAATATTTAAATAGAATAGTGAAAGATTCGTTGAGCCTGTTATTTGATATTATTGAAAAATAGCTAGCTAAATTTGTAAAAGTGAATTTTTTAGTCAAATTTTGGCCAAAATTTGTTGAGCCCACTACTAATACTCTTAGAGAGTTTTCTATTTGATGTTGTTGAAAAGTAACTAACTAAATTTATAGAAGTGGATTTCTATGTTAAAATTTGGGTAAACTTTAGCTAGACCACTATTAGTGCTTTAAACGAGGAATATGTTGTCCTTTGATAGCTACTATTTCGAGCAACTAGCGAAATAAAAAGATCATGCTATTTAGAGCATTCACATTCATGAAAGATTTCCTTCTAACTGCATATTGGTTCTAGAGTAATTAGTTTGCATCTATTATTTTCAATAATGGAAGAAGGTTGCAATGGTGTAGCTTAATATTGAGGCCTGATTTGGATATATAGTTCAAATGAGATGAAATAAGATGAGATATTTTAAATAGTAGTAAGATTTTTTGAGTTAAGATGAGATGAGAAAGTTTGAAAAAAAAAATGTGTTTGGATGGTTCGATGAGATGTGATAGTTTTTAATTTTTTGGATTTGAAAAAGGTGTGGGTCCCATTGTTTTATAGAGTACCCAAATTGTGCATTGTTCACGTCAGTTTTTCACTGTTCATGTATTGTTCACGTCAGTTTTCATGTACTGTTTACGTCAGTTTTGGCACTGTTCACGCATTGTTCACGTCAGTTTTCAATGTTTTATATTATTTATTTACTGTTCATTTAAGTGAATATTTTCAAAACTAAATAGATGAAATATTGTATTTGGATTGCCAAAATTACTGTACAGTACAACTCCAGATTAGATATTTTCATCTGTATTGGCTGACCAAACTGGGCCTGCAATGCAGAGGGAGCATATCATAAGCAGAGTGGAGATAAGGTAGCAGAGGGCAGTTTTAGCACTTGAATGAGTCAACTCGTGTGTGCATATATGTATATGTGAGTGTATATCTGATAAGTGATACAACCACAAATAGATCCTACAAAAGTAAATCCACATATTAACATAGTTTCATTTAGATCTATTTTATAATAAAATAATTTTACAATCTAACGTACCACATCAAGTCACATTAGTTTGTAAATTTACTTTTATAAAATATTTTTATGGTTAAAACATCTCTCTCTATATATATACACCCTTTTATACATTAGATGCATATATAATTGAAAAATAAATGTTTGGCCCATCAAAATTAATAGTCATCTTCATGAATTGCTAAAAACTCCAATGCATTTCACCTACAATCTATTTATTTTATAACCTACACACAAAAAATGGTCTAGCGTATATATAATATGAAAAATCTTCCTCATTTGTATATCTTAAAAGTTCTCAAATGAATTTTGGTCTTATTGAATTGTTTTGTTTTGATCACTGTATCATAAATGTAATTAAGTTTAGATACTTTAGACAGGAGTTGATTTTATAAGTATTTTTAGAAATTCTAGATTTGATTGTAAGCACGTTGCATGTACACATATACATATATATATATATCTATTCTATTATAATAAGTGGCTATCTAATTGTTTATAGTAATTTTTATTATTTTTCTATTAAGTCCTGTTTCATCAAAAGATTTTTAAGATTCTTGATCATTTGATATGTAACTTCATTATAGAATTTAATGAAGGATTATGTTTCACTAAAAGGCTCTTAAATTAGATTTTTTTTAATCTTAATTTTTAATCTTTCTTTAATCTTGTATTTTTTTTTCTAAACAAAAAAATTACTGATTTTTTATTTAAATCATTATATTAAATACAGTTTAAAATTAATGTACCTGAAGCCCTTCTCTAATATATATATATATATATATATATATATATTTATAGAACTAGGGTTTGGATGGTAGCATCATGTGATTGAGAGAGGCAGCTTCAAGTTGGTACTTTTATCGGACCCCGTGCATTTATATGCACTGAGGTAGACAGTAGTCACAGTACTGTAAGAGAAATAATGCAAACTGATGGAGCTGGGTGCATGCATGTGGTGCCATATATGGTGCTACGTACCTACCTGTCTATGCCAATTGACCCCAACCCCTTCCAGCCTTTTCCCATTCTTTCCACCAACACAGTGGCTTGATATACACATAAAGTGAGTTATTACTGTTATTTATTGTTATTTGTGTGGATTGACAATAAATGCAGTAAGACCCATTTCAAGTACCTACCTTTATTGATTGAGTAGTGCTACCTACAACCTTACATTTACTTCTAATTTTACGTATAATAAAGTTTCGTTTGGATTTTTAATTTATCTTAATTCATTATTATAATTAATTTTTTAAATTATAATATAAAATATAATAATTAATTAATTTTTTTAAATCTTAAAATAATAATATTATTAAAAAATAATATTCTAACAATATTTTATCATATCAATTCTATTCAGTTTAATATCTAAACGCAGCCTAAAACTCATTTCTTTTAAAATTTTTAATTTTTAATTTTATAATTTTCAACCTAATGGGTTTCGTTTGAATTTTTAACTCATCATTATAATTTTTTTAAATTATAACACAAAATATAATAAAAAATTTAATTTTTTCAAATTTTAAAATATTAATAATATTAAAAAAATATTATAACAATATTTTATCATATCAATTCAACTCAGTTTAACATCCAAACGCAACCTAAGACTCATTTTGACAGTTTTATTTTAAAATTCAAAATTTTTAATTTTTAATTTTATAATTTTCAACCTATTGACACCGAGAAATATTTTTTTATAATTTTTTTTAAGTACATTTAACATTTTTTATCTTTATTTTGCTTACAATTGTTAAGTTTGAATAAGAATTTAGAAAAATATTTTTCCATTTGAAAACAACTCATCGAATAAATATTTGAATATGCCCTATTTGGATATAGAGATGGTTTTATCTCATCTTATTATTATAATTTTTTTAAAATTTTCACATAAAATATAATAAATAATTCAACTTTTCAAATATCAAAATAATAATAATATTAAAAAATAATATTTTATTTAACTCATCTAAAATCATCTTATTTCTTTATCCAAATAGTATTTTTGTTTTCTCTTTTGAATTTATAGAATCAGTTATGATTTTTTGTTTCTTGAAAAATGATTTAAAGAGAAAAATAGTCTCCAAATTATCAAAAGAAGACGTAGTGATTAAAAAAAAAAAAAAAGGCGTCGGCTCAAATTGGACCAATACGCGCCAAGCCGACACTTCGAGGCCGACAGCAGGCATTGGGGGCAGGTACCATGCTTTACGTAAAAGAAAAAAGAGAAAAAAAAAAACACTGTTTTATTATTATTTTTCTCTGTCTGTTTTAAGCATATCGTCCCCTACGAACTTGCCTACATTTTGAAACCCTATTTTGACAAGAAAAATTCTACTCATTCCCTTCACACGCCATATCATAAGTAATTTTTATTTTTATTTTTATTTTTAATATTATTAAATGTGTAGTCTATAGATAATAAATAGAAAAAATCAATTAATTTATGAAGAGTAAAACCAAAATAAAAAATAAGTGTGGTAAATAGTGATAATGAGTAGAGCTTAGAAGAGGTGACGGATCATGCTCAAAGATGTAAAAATGTTGGCTCTTTTGGTTTCTAATATGTTTTTCTTCAGGTGTACCTCGTATAAAGTTTTTAATTAAAATATGTCAACTTGAACTATATGATCATCATTGGAGATACTAAAAATTAAGATTTAAGAGCATGTTCGGGATTGTATTAAGAGTCTTAAAAAGTATTTAAATCACTCTAAAAGCTCTTTAATAAAAAAAAATTAAGTTATTTAGATGTTACATATTAAAGTATTTGTAAACCCAAAAACAAATATGGTTTTATATGATGCATTAGATCTACTTTACAATAAAAGTAATTTTACAATCGAACGTACCTAATCAAGCCACATTAGTTTGTAGGTTTACTTTTACGCGATCTATCTGTAGCTAAAGCATTGCCTTTATGCAATAAGCAGATGAGCGAGCATGGAGTACAACATGGTTTGGTACTTTTCATGATCCCTAGAGTAAATTATGGTACTTTTGATTTATTTATGTTTTGATTTCTCCCATTGATTTTGCAATAAAAAATTATTTGGATTGTTTATAAAGTAATTCAACATGAATACCATTATCCTGATATAGTGAGGTGATATCTATGCCGGCCTGCATATATCTCCATCATGTGCTAAATCTCAATTTGATTTATTGGGTGGACTGTGGTACTCAATGTGTATGCATATACAAGTTCTAATGCGAACTAGATCTAGATAATGGGTGCTAAATACCATATCGATTGTGTTAAAGGATTCCAAACAGCTCCAAGTTTCAATTTGACAAGTATCTCTCATGAGATATATAGTCTCTCTCTCTATATCTCTCTCTAAATATATATATATACATATATATACACACTTGAGTTGAGGTTTTGAATTAATTGGGGGGACCTTTAGGTTACGATTTATGATCTTCTGTGCATGGTTAGGAGTTGGGTTGTAGGAAATATTAATTGGGGATTCATGAATAAACGTGAAGATTCAAGGAAAGAGGGATATATAAGCCTAAGAAAAGAGGAAAAAATGGAATTACGTTCTCAAAATGCAACCCATTAATTAATTAATTACTCTTTAAGTGTTTATTTCCCAATTGGCCGAGTAAACATCATTTATACTTTCAAATATGTTTTCAGGCAATTAACCTGTTGAGATACAAGAAACCTGTTCTGCAACAGTGGTACTTCTAACTAAACAGCTTAGACCAATTATGATCTTAAGGGAAAAGGAGAACAGAACATGAATAGTTAATAGACAAATAGGTAAGCAATTAACTAGCATAAGAGCATGATCATGTCTAAGTACTGAGTATATATATAATTAGGCCAATCTGTAAATTAAATCAAACAAGCACACGGCCACCAGCCATAATATTGTTTGTGAATGGAAAAATAGCAACAACTTATATATAATCAAGCCACATTAGGATTAATCGCCATCTAATTTGATTAACACACAATAATCATGATACATCATGAGTCAATTAATCTACAAAAATGACTCCAAATTCTTTTTTTTGATTGGCACGGACTAAATTCCAGGGGACACATGCCCTCGAAAAGGAGTTTCCTGTAAGTGCACATCGAGTAATTTAGAGAAAAAATCCCTAATTCTGATAGCCCGAAGAGATTGTTTACACTTAAGGGGATTTGAACTTTAGACCAGCTAGGGAGAGGATACTCCCAAGCCCAAAGCCTTTAACACTTGACCCAACCATTAGGGGTTTACAAAAATGACTCCAAATTAAGCTATGTTATCCACTAATAAGATCACGGTTATGCCGAGCATGGACGTACCCATCATTAACTTACTCCTTCACACGCATGATAGATGATCAAGAGACAAGTACTATATATTATGTTCTATTTTTTGCGCATGTTTATCAAATCTCATTAAAAAGAAAAGTGGAATCGAAGAAGTACTAAAACATCATGGGAAGTTATAATTAGATGGAAGCTCCCAGCCAAGAGAGAAATGATCAAGCAATTGGCTTGCTCACAAATACGTGATTACTAAATAAATCTTCTTTATGATCAGTACTTGAGAGCAGTTTGACATTACACAGCCAGCCATCTTGCGATTGGAAAAAAAAAAACAACCAAACCACACAGGTCAAGGATTCATAATCCTTCAAAGAATAATCACAATCTCTGTGATATAATATGCACATTCAATTAAACACCATGATCAATAGACGTCTTATGAAGTACAAGATCATCAAGTATCACGCCAGACTATATATTCAACAAGTACATCATGTATATCACGCTTAGTATGGATCCATTGGCCGCCAATTCCTTTCACACACATGATGATCAGAGGCCAATTAGAGACTGGTTTTCTACTTTTCTTATGGAAGAAAACAAAACTTAAGCTGAACGTGCAACCATGGAAATTAGAAAGTAAGGTGGAAGGTCCACCAAGAGGCAAAGCAATTGGCTTGCTTGCTCTCAGATACATGATTACACAATGAATTTGCTCAAAGAATGTTAATTTATTGACTTATAATTACACATCATCGAAAATAACCAGCAAGCTAAACCAGTATCAATGACAATAATTGAACCAAATTCCTATAATTCAACAACCTTTTCATGACAACAATTGAATATATCATGCAAGTTCCTATAATTCAACAACCTTTGATCATGATGATCAATATCTATATCGAATTCTATCATGCATGTATGATAATGATGATCATAATTATGGAGATGGAGATTTGTTTACGTTTTAATCCAATGAAGAGATAAATAAACCAATCATTCATGCTTAAAATAAATACCAGTTTTGAAGAAAGAGGAGGAAGAAGAAGATTTTTAAATAGAGACGTCTTTTTCCTGTCTCTCCCAGTTGATCACGCAGTCCCCACTCGATGCCATCCTCAGAAAACCCACACTGTCCACAAAGCTGGGACCCTACCACAATGACAATCGACGGTCCAAACCGCTCCAAAGAGAGGCAGTCAAATCAACACCGTTAAATCGATTTCCCAAAAAAGTCAATCCCACCTGTCCTCCACGTAGCCCCTTCTATCCTAGAACTTCCTTCGTCCTTTGTTTGTCCTTTGCCTTCGCACGCTAATTAAGCGAGGCGAGGCAAGGCAAGTTGTGACAAAGGCCCAATCATTTCGATCTCCTTCGCTTTTTTTTTTTTTTTTTTCCTGTTCTCTGGGTGTTACCGGCTGCAGCACCGATCAGGGACGGAAAAAGGCAAGGTTTTGGGAGGGGGCGTGCGTGTGTGGAGAGCACAAAGAGAGAAAAATGCAAAGAAAGGTCAAAGAAAGAGAGACTCGAGGTTTTGTTTTGGGTGGTTGGGGATTGGAAAACCCTAATTATTGTTTATCAGTTGGGTTTAACCTCAGAAAAGGGTAAATGGGTATGTGAGTGTTTGATTGCTGGTGAGTGTATTTGATGTTTCTTTCAGATCTGACCTATAGTGATGAGCCTTCATGATATACCTTTTAGAGTGAGGATTAGTTCGTTGGGTGATTATTATTTGTCTTTTTTCTCGATGAAAAGCAACGAAAAATTCAAAGGAGGAACATGGAAGAGACTGACAGAAGAGAGTGAGCACACGCTGCAAGCAATTGTATGAGGGCATACCTTTGCGAGTGCGTGCTCACTTCTCTTCTGTCAGCTTCCCATTCAGGCCGTGTCTTCCTCTTCCTCTTCCTCTTCTTCTTAGTCTTCCCCTTCATTCTTCTTTGTTAGCCTCTAGCTTCTCTTCCTCTGGGCGTTTCTCTTTCACCCCATAAGTCTCTTTGCAGCAGCTGCCTTTTCTTATCATGTTTATCTGGATGTTTTTCTTTCATTCTAGTTCAGAAGCCACTCCCTCCAATCTGTTCAAGAAAAAAGAGAACGAAAGGTACAAAAGGCGAAAGAAAAGCCGCACCCAGAAATGACACATCACGCTGTATATTCCTACTTATCTATTTGCTCTCTCTCTCTCTCTCTCTCTCTCTGATGTATTACTCCATTTAATGCCCTTCTGTATGCGAAGTTTTTCAGAAGTATGCACTCCACCATATTTATTTTAGCCATTGCTTTCTAGTTTCTACCGCTACAGATTTGTTGTCATTTTTTTGTACTCATTCCTTTCCCTAACATCAAATATTTTATTATTATTAGTATTATAATTATTATTATTCTTATTATTATTAATATTAGTGTTGATAATACTGATTGAGCTTCAAGAGCGTGACTTTTGATGGTACTCTTTGGTAGCGAGGACGACGGAAGTGGGATCCGAAGGTACGCCAGGTTACTGTTCTTGCTTTAACGGAAACTCATATTGTATAAATCACAACATATTAATGCTTCACGTTATTAGCGTTTCTTCTTCTTCTTCTTCTTCTTCTTCTTCTCGTCTCAGCTGTGGTCGATCATGCGCGCAAGGCAAGGCACATGTTTGGATGCGGTAAAACTCTTGTCTCATCGGCCTCTGATTTTGGGCTATTTTGATTTCATGTTCTCCCTGATTCTCATCCCCAAACGCATGCTTCTCATAAAAACCGCTAAATTTCTGTATTATTCATCTGTTTGGTAATTTTATTTCCTATCAACGCAGTTGTTGACCATTTTTTCGCCTTGGTCTAAAGAATCTCGTACCTTTGTCCTTGTTGATTCGTAGAGGAGGTGTCTTTTGGAAGTGGATCTGAGCAGTCGGTGCTAAATATGGCAAGAAATATTTGTTTACGCTTCGGGGAAGATATGCATGACCTTCCTAGGACCAGTATGAGTAAAGCCTTTGAAGAGGGGATTTTCCTTTTTCGGGTCAGTGATTGATTCAATTTGCGTAATTTCCTGGATTATATTTAATGACCTTTATTTTGAAGATCTTTCTTCATCATCACCAAGATGCGTGGCTTTGGTTATAATATATTCAAGTAATATATATATATTATATAAGGTCTTAATTGTTTATTGCAGCTCTTATTATTAATATTGCTTGGGGTTCGGGGGCAAACTGCGGCTTCCGTCTGTAGGAGGCTAATCACTCAGGTAATTAACTATTCCTTCAATTAATTTCTTCGTTTTTATTAGTTTGGTCTGAGTTTTTTGTCTGTTACTAGCTAGCTAGTCCTCCTGATTTTATGTGTCTTTTTCTCTATTGATGTTATATGTGTTTTGTTAATGACTATTTCTATTATATATGCTGGTTTGATTTATGGATATTTAATTAATATAGTTGGAATTCGTGTCTGGAATGGCATATTATATAGTTTATATGAAGGCAGTTCAGTAATTTAAGTAGGATTTATTGTCTACTTGTTTGGCAAAAAGATTATTGCATGAGACCAATTTCCTGAACTTGTGATGAAAGAAAGTTTAATTGGTCGTAGAGTTTCTTTTCTTCTTGTTTGTAGAAATTAATTTATAAGCTTATATATAGTACTAGTGGTTAATTGTGGTTCGAACCACATCATGAGGAGGCACTGCCAAGCTTTAATTATCTCCTTGCTTGTTTGTGGAAATAGTTATAAGACATAGGCAATCACTTTCATCTTTCCAAACCTGAACCCATTAAGGAATTGGACCATATATAGGAGGGAATTGAATTGATGAATCTGTGCTCTGTGGTGATTTTAATTATCATGTGATGTTGTTGATATTTATTTCACAGTGATGGTTGAGATTCATGTTGAAGAAATCGTTTCAGAAGCTGTAATTAAGTGATGATGGTTTCAATTAGGGATTGATCTTTCTATTGAAACTTAACTGCATGGATACATATATCCTGGGGTTAATTGACTCATAGATCATGGATTTCTCATCTAATTATATCATTGGCCGAGGACGGACTTAATTTCTCCCAGCATAAATTACCAGCTAGCTAGCTAGCTAGCCTTTGTTTTATATAACCAGCAATACTCTAGCTATTGAGATTATTTCGGATTTAGATGATTTTTGGCCTAGTAATGAGTGCTGAGGCCGAAATTAAAAGACGTGTCAATTCTTGTCCATTGACCTAGCTAGCCATAGCTAGTTGTCTGTCAACATCTGCATGCAACCATTGTGTGTTCACGATTAATGTATCAATAACTTCATGGCTCGTTTTATGTTCAAAGAATGAAACCGAGTACTAACTTTTCTTCTTCCCAAAATCTTTTTACCTACACTTTCTTATTCCAAAGATACTGTCCTCAGTCGTTTTAACCATTACCTTGGTATTTTTGCTACATATGATATCAATAATTAAGTGGTTAGTCCTAATTAGAGATTTTAGATGAACTATTATCATACCAATATTGTATCTTTTAAATTTTAAAAGCACTACTAAGAATTGCAAGAAATAATCATATTGATCTATTTTGTGGAAGAAAAATATTTATATTTTTTAAAAGAATGTGATGGGCAGGAACTAGGGAGTGTCAAGTTGTTCTTTTGCATGTAAAAGTACTATGGTTTGATACTTTTATAGATTCTTAGAAAGAAATGATCATCTCTCTAGCTAAAACTTGCATTAAGGGAATGTTTGAGGAATGAGATGAAAAATTTGTGAATAGTAATGAAATTGTTTGAGTTAAGATGTTTTATTGGGTTTTGGAGAAAGTTGAATAAAAATATTATAAAATTAAAATATTTTTATAATATAATTATTTAATATTATTTTTGTTTTGAAATTTGAAAATGTTGTATGGTTTTTTGTGTTTTGTTTGGAAGTTGTGAAAGTTGTAATGATTAGATAAAAAAGTTGAATATTTGAAATTAAAAAGTATTTGTATTTAAGGAAATTATAAAAAATTTTAAGATGAGATGAGATGGTTTCTATTTCCAAACAAGTCTTAAGACTTCTCTTTGGGGATCTACTTATTGCCAATTTTGGCTTCAATGCCTTTTCCATAGGATTTGTTCATCTTTATATAGGGAGGAATTTACAAAGTAGTGCCTGAAAATCTGGCCATGTTTCCTGGAAACATGTCTATACACTAGTGTCATATTTCCTGGGTCACAAGTCTGTACAATAGTTAGTGGGTGACATGTACAACAACTAAGTTCTTAGTAATCTTATCTTAGTAACACTTATTACATAAGAAATATTAGAGCTAGTTTTTTCCTTAGCTATCTTCACCTCTCAAATTAAGCTATGCATTAAGTCTTCTCTAGTTCTTTTCTCTTCTCAACTTCCTTGATCCTCATCACTAGAACAATGTTTTTTTGGCTAGAAGGTAATTATTTTGAGTACAAAGTGTAGAGGCTAAAGTGTTATGCTTACAAATGTGCACATTTTGGAAATTTGGAAGTAGTTTTTTTTTTACAAAATCAAAATATGAAGTAATTTCCAGTTTTGACTAATTTGTTTGGATTGTTAATGATGATGGTGGTGGTACTATGCTTAAAGATGAAGATGATTTATATATAGGATTAATGCAATATTGTATATATTGCTCATCTTTTAGTATATATAGAAGTCAAAACCTACAATGTTCTTGTGCTTTTTCGGTTGTTCCCTTGATTTTTCAAACTTTACAAGTTTACGATATGAATACTTTTTCTTACACATTATTTTTTTTTAAATTGAGCTACATTCCATCCAGTTTTGTGTTTGTGTTTTGCACTTTGTGCCTAAGTTCTAACTAGGCGATTGTGCTTGAGTATGGATGATACTTTCACCAACATTGATCACATCCTTAAGACCCAATTTTTAAGTTTTTACTGCCAAATTTTTTACGATGTGAAACGGAAGGGTTCTGTTAGGAAAACATCCAATAAGTTTTATCCCATTACCTAAAACTTTTGGCAGCATTTTGTAACGCCCCAATGGAAGGCCCAAACCACATGGCCTATATTTCAAAAGAATTAGTCAATGATACAATTGGAGCTCCATTGGAGTCTTATAAAGGGCAAGAACTTTTCCTTCCCAAGCAATATGGGATCTCATTCACTACCTATCATTATCCTCAATTCTCATATGGTGTATCACAATAATTTTTAATGCCCCAATAGAATGCCAAAACCACGTGGCCTATACTCCAAAAGAACTAGTCAATGATACAATTGGAGCCCTATTGGAACCTTATAAAGAGTAAGAATTTCTCCTTATCAAACAATGTATGATCCATACACCACTTACCCTTATCTTTATCATATGGGGTATCACAATCTACCTAGCTTAAATTCCTGACTTCCTCATCAAGCCAGTCCGTCGTAGGTAGTATGACTCAAGTCCCACATTTCTGGTTGGGATAGGTTCTGATACTATTTGTAACGCCACAATGAAAAGCCCAAATCACATCACTTATACTCCAAAAGGACTAGTCAATGATACAATTGAAACTCTATTGAAACCTTATAAAGAGCAAGAATTTTTCATTCCCATGCAATATGTGATCCTATTCACCACCTACCCTTATTCTTTTCATATGGGGTATCACAAATAGGCTCTAATACTATTTGTGATGCCCCAATAGAAAGTCCAAACCACATGACCTATACTCCAAAAGGACTAGTCAATGATACAATTGGAACTTCATTGGAACTTTATAAAGAGCAAGAACTTTTCCTTCCCAAGCAATGTGGTATCTCATTCACCACCTACCTTTATCCTTCTCAAATGGGGTATCACACATTTTCAAATAAGATACCGTACACAAATTTTTATTGGTAGTCAATTGTTAGGAAACATGCGTCAGTTATTTAGTCATGTTAGTATTGTCCATTGGGAGTATTTAGTCATTAATATGGTCTAAAATTGGGTAGATCTACCATCAAATGATAGCTTGCTTTATCTCAAGAGGATTTCAGCTATTCAATCATTTGATTTAGCTTGTTGTCATTAATATTATCTTTTTTCAGCTGAGACCAGCTCAATCTGCCATGCTGAAATAACTATGTGATTTACAACTATTATATATGATTGGAGCTACAATTTCTCTTACAAATTTGAGGCTACGAAATTGAAGTAAGGCTTAGTTGTATGTATTAATTTTCCAATGAACTTCGGTCTTGCTTTTCATAAAGTTATGGCCTTGTTTACACAAGTCAAAGCTAAATCGTATTTGAATAGGAGCTTTCATGAACACGATTTTGTGATTCATGGATAATTATTTGGTTTGCCTCAAGCCTTGAGTACAAGCCCCACAAATTAATAAGTTTTTAAAAAATAAAACAGTTTTTTGTGTTAATAATTTGGCGTGCATATAATGTTGTCTTTCCTTGCATATTCAAATGGAACTTTCCATATTATTATTTGAACTAAATAACCCCTCATGCTCTAACTTTCTTTTTTGTGTGCATAACTGGACGTTGCCCCCGCTACCATTGTTATTTTTTGTATAGCTTTGATTGTTTGAACTAATGCACACTTACGTTATCCAAGAAAGCCCTTTTGTTTTTTATCTTGTTGTTTTGTTCTACTCTTGATTAGGTAATCCCTATAATTAATTACTTTAACGTTTAATATCCAATTTCTTTCATGATGATTAAAGGGATGTAAACAAAAGTTTAGCATCCAAAATATTTGTAAAGCATTTTTAGAAGGCAAAATTTTGGCCTCTCAAAGTTTGTAGAAGCCAAAAAAAAGCCTTTTATAAAATATAAGTTGTGTTGTATTATGCTATCCTCACATGAATTCTTTTAGCTCCTCGTCTTATTTGCTTTCTGCTTTGTTCAAGTTCTCAAATTCAAAGTAAAACACAAAGTTTCCAGTTCACCTAAAACCATTAATCCATAAAACTGGTTGAGTTACATCAAATTGTTTTGATTTGCTTTTGCTTTTTTTCTTTTGGTTATGTTTTGCTTATGCTTTTGGACTAGTTATAGGGATTCATGAGTTTATACAGTTAGGAGACACTTTATCTTACAATAAATGACAGTCTTTAGCAAAAAGATCAAGAAAGAAAAGGTTTCTATTTTTGGCTAAACATATGCTAGAAACTTGCTCTATCTTTTCATTGCTTCCCCCCTCCTCCCCAAAAAAGAAAAAACTAAATCAATAAATTCCAGCTCCTCTACTTGATAGTGGTGGGGAATCAAAATCCTTAACTAAGCCGTGCTTGGAAGGTTGAATATGGAGCAATTTCTATTTCATGCACCCACCCGTGGGTAGCCCAAGTGGTAAGGGTAAACTCTTGTGCATGAGCCTCATGTCACAAGTTTGATTCCCCTTGGGATCAAACTGTGACTTAAGTGGGAGGCCATGGCGGTGGATTGTTGTGCTAGTCTCCCCAAAGGTTTAGGTTCCATAGGTGAGTCCTAAGGGCTCTGCCATGGGGTGGTTCCCCTATCATTAAAAACAAAATATCTGTTTCATGCATACATATTCTCAATCAACGATGGCTAATCTCCTTACATTCACGGTATTAGAAAACATTAGTGATGGTCTTGCTCGAGATCATATGGTTCATGTATCAGAGCTACATAATGGCTCTAGATCAACCCCTAAGAGAGAGTTAGGTAGAACTTGGTGTTTTTAAAGTGTTGATTAGTTCTGTTGAGAGTTTTTGGTGAAGGAAGTGGTTGTAATCGAAAAATTATAGGGTCTCATCCTCTTCTGATGAAAAAGCGATAAACCCCATCTTTCTCTCTCTTCTCGATGACTTTTCTTTTCCCATTTCTAGTGGTTTCTATTGGGAATGATTCTTAATCTTCATGTTTGATTCTTCCTTTCTTTGGATTGGTTGTGTTCCTTTATTAGTTAGTTGTTATCTTAGTAATGGACCGGAGTTTACATATAGAAGCTAAGGTGTTTCTCCACTGGGTCGGAAAATGCATGGTTTATTACCAATCATCAATCTTTAAAACTTATGTGGAGCTACTACCAAAAGACTGCCAGGTCGTGTGTAAGTTTCACGCGCTACCACGCATTGCGACCCCTGTAGACTATATGCACAGCGTGACTGAGTTTGCTACTTCCAAATCCGGCACTCGCTACCACACTTCTCTAGCCATGGGCCCTACAAGTCAGCATTGCAACGAGAGGCTTTGGTTGGTCACCATGAATCCAGGCTGTTTGATTCTAGCTATTAGACTATGTGCTAGTGCTTTCCCTAACTGAGTTTGAAGGAAGACGATGTGGAGATATTTGTCAACGATCATTTCTTGGTTGCATCTTGAAATTGCATTTGACTAGTCCATCAATTGGACTACAATTCAGTTTTTTATTTTATTTTATTTTATTTGCGACTCCCTCCTTGGAGTCAAGGAACTTGGCCTTAGATCCAACTTGCATGTTAGATCTTTTTCCCTTTTTTTATGTTTGAATAGTTGCATTGCATCTATTGCAATGATTTTTTTTGCTGGGGTCTCCCACCATTTTTCTTGTATATATTTAATTTTAATTTATTGCTTTCCTTGATTAGAAAAGAAAAAGAAAAAAAGGAAATGAAAAACAGAGGTCAGGGTTTCTAAGGGGATGTATTTTTCTCTTAAAGATTAAGGCTCCGTTTGGATGTTGAATTGAATTGAGATGAACTGAGTTTTTTATGGATAATAGTGAGTTGAGATTGTAGAGTGAGTTTTGTGGGGCCTACCGAAGATAAATTTAGATATGTTTGGATGTTAAGATAAGTTTAGATATATTTATGGGAAGTTAAAAAAGATTATAGGTCCTGTATGTAAAGAAGTGTTGAGTTGAAAAAGATCGTAGGTCCCAATGTAAAGAGGTTTTGAGTTGAGATGAGTTTAGTGATTTGAGAGTTGGGTGTTTGGATATCAGACTCAGCTTAAAATTAAACTGAACTGAGAAGATCTAGAAAGAATTTTGATTGAGTAGAAAATCAGGGTTTAGAAAGTTAGAAACTAATTTGGCAAGACATATATAGCTGAAACCTTCTTTCTAAAACATTGATGCTTGTTGGAAGTTTCTTGAGTTCTTATATTATATATATATATATAGTTTGATTTGTAATGCTATTCTAAGACCTCTACACCATACATCATCCACATGGCATAATTGGATTTGTAAGACTCAAATTTTAAAATTTATCTTCCAAATCAAATTATACTACATGGATGTTATGTGACGTAGAGGCCTTAGAATAGAATTATATATATATATATATATAATATTATATGAAACTTTTCAATAATTTTTTAATTACTGAGCTTGACAATTTACAGTGCGGGTTTTTTTTTTTTTTTGGTGACGTTGGGCCAGTTATTACTTGTAATTTATATTTTATTTTGATTTCTTAATGGATCTCAAGTCTGCTTGCTTTATCAAAGATTAATAACTGAGCTTATACAAGCAATGTGTTTGTATGTATTGATCATGAACAGAAGTATTTGAAACCATAAATGCTTCTTGATGTTTAATGCATCTCTCCATAGGTTGTGCCCTTAAATCTTTCTTCCCCCCTTTTATGTGATTATCGGAGTCACATATGAGCAATCTGTTTCCTACATACACACACACATGAAGCTGGAAATGCAGTACACCCGGCCTTATGTTTCATGTAGCTGGAAATGCATCCCAAAACATGATCTTTTGTAGGTTTGGTGGGTGCTAGTTACTCTCATCACTGCTTCAACCTGACAAACCTCACATGAAGTGTTCTTTCTACACCTTTTAACCAATTATAGGCAGCCAAACATCTGAGAGAGACCTTTATGAGTTATTTGTCCTTACAGATTAAGTGAGAGTATGTTGTATAACATTTTAACCCTCATATAGGAAGATGTCTTTTGAATGTTGTTCTATTTTTGTCATTGATATAAAATTACTTAATTACCAACAAAAAGTCATCAGTATAAAACTGGAAATAAGTATTAAAAATTTTGTTTGTGTTTCTTGATTCCCCCAAAATTCGTAGAGGAAAACATCAATAATATGGTCTTCTTTCCCTTTTTGTAACATGGTGATAAAAATGGGAAAGGAAAGTGGATAACCATGTAATTTTATTTATAGGAAAAAAAAGTTACCACTGACCCCAATTCAAAACTTTTGAAAATCCCAAAAGAATGTACCACTTCGATATGGGAAGACCTAGACAAACTAACAAATGTACAAAAAAACAACTTTTAAGTTTTTGGGTGAAGAATCTTGTAAGGGATGGAAATATTTGTAATGATTTATTTTAGGGCTCGTTTGGATGGTGAGATGAGATGAGATAGTTTTAGATAAGTTGAATAAAATATTGTTAAAATATTACTTTTAATATTATTATTATTTTAGGATTTGAAAAAGTTGAATTGTTTATTATATTTTGTGCGAGAATTTGAAAAAATTGTAATGATGAGATGAGGTGAGATGGTTTCTATATCCGAGCTCTTAGTACTGATTTTGCTTTAGCTTGCATTTAGGTGTATTCACTTGTATACATCTTGTGTACTTTGACTATACCTATTTATTTGAAATAAAATCTCTTATTAACTATAAATAAATAAATAAGCTATTTTGGGAACATCAGCAAGTACCTGAAATTCTCAAGTCAGAAATTTCGTACACCAGTGTGTGAAAATTCATGGGCCTGAACTTGGTGAAGTCAGAGGGATTGTCCTCCTTACGAATAAAAGAGGAAGAATAGCAAGCAGGTAGGGGGCACCAAATAACTGTTCTGCTACTTCAAACAAATCCTCATTCATAATATCCCAACGCTCTGAGCAAAAAACATCCAAACTCATCTGGCCCCGGATTGCTACCATTGGAATATGTTCTAAAATCTCTGTAATCTTCTCCATGGATGGAGCGGCCCTTCGGATTCTCATTATCCAAATCAGTCACCAAGGAATAGTAGAAGACCAATTAAAATCAGTAGTAGTCCCATTAGAAGTACTTAACAAATCTGAAAAATAATTGAAAGCTGCATTATGCATGAATCTCTCCATTGGAGTCATACATGTAACAATCCCTTCCTCCTTTTATGGTTGAGGACAACATGAAAATTGGTGCAGGTAAAAAAATTATATCCAGTACACGTATCTTTTGAAAAATTAGTCAAGGGGGATTGGGCGTATTCCATATATCTTCTTGCCTCGATGGGTTTCTTATATGAGATTGCAAAATTTTCTGTACCGCACCTTTAGATTAGGTTTGGATAGTGAGTTCAGATAAAATGAGTTCAGATAAAAATTGAAAGTTAAATAAAACAATATTAGAATATTATTTTTCAATATTATTATTGTTTTGGAATTTGAAAAAGTTGAATTGTTTATTGTATTTTATATGAAAATTTGTAAAAGTTGTAATGATGAGATGAAATGAGATGGATTGAGATTGTTTCACAATCCAAACTGAGCCTTAATCTGTTCCACCTCATCTTTATAAGGAAGAGAAAATCTGTTTCATACAATAATTTTTTCAACTACTTGGATAAATTTCATTCGTTGCAATGCATCTCTTTACTTTAATGTGACACGATAATTCTTCAATTTACTATTACAAATATCCAGTATGCAAATCTAGAGAGAAACTATTCGAGTCTAGGGCAGTCAAGGGGGTTGGGACCTTATTGTTCAATTTGTTGTCATCGTCTTGTTGAGGAAAAGAAAATCTGTTCCATCCCATTAATAAGTGTTGCTGCTGCTGATGAATTTCATTTGTTGCTATGTATCTCTTCACTTTGATATAACATGATAATTCTCTACTGCAATCTACTATTTCTGCAGAAAAGTAATGGATGTGGACATGTTAAGCGCCCTGATATCAAATGACAGAGTGAATGCAGCTACAGAAGAGTCTGATTCAAGCAGTGCGACTCATGCACTTCCTGCAAGAAAGTGTGCAAGACGTGGTAGCATTGTCTTTACAAAATTCAAAGGTGTTGTGCCACAGCAAAATGGGCACTGGGGCGCCCAAATATATGCTAATCACCAAAGGATTTGGCTGGGGACTTTCAAGTCCGAAAAGGAAGCAGCCATGGCTTATGATAGTGCAGCTATCAAGCTTCGGAGTTTGGATTCCCATAAAAATTTTCCATGGACTGACATCACAGTTGAAGAACCAAACTTTCAAAATCTATACAGTGCCGAAGCAGTCCTCAACATGATAAAGGATGGTTCCTATCGATCCAAATTTGAAGAGTTTCTAAGAACACGTTCACATGCGGAAACACACGATGGTTTGAACTTGGCTAGTCTGCAAAGCAGCGGGGGACTAATGTGTAAGCAACTTTTCCAAAAGGAACTTACACCAAGTGATGTGAGTAAGTTAAACAGACTTGTCATCCCAAGGAAATATGCCATCAAGTACTTCCCACGTACTTCTGAAACTGCTGAAGATAATAATGCAGAGTGGGGCACCATGGAAGATGTGCTGCTGACTTTCTACGACAGGTTGATGAGGCCATGGAAGTTTCGCTACTGCTATTGGAAAAGCAGCCAGAGTTTTGTATTTACAAGGGGTTGGAATAGGTTTGTGAAGGAAAACCATCTAAAGTCTAAGGACACCATTACTTTCTATTCGTGCGATTGCAAAGAAGCAGCAAAAGACAATCACTCATTCTACATGATTGATTTTAACCGGGTGGAAAACAGTGGCCCCTTGGTTGAGCAGTCTAGCCTGCAGTGTGTTGGGATGCAACTGGAACCAACACTTGAAGTGAACTGTCAAATTGACCATTATGTTAAGGAGAAGAAACTTGATGATCAGGTAAAGGAACTGAAGCGACCCAAGCTAACACATGACAAAAAGACAGGCTTTAGGTTATTTGGTGTGCTTATTATCTGAACCTGAGTATGGATTTCGTAGGTTTATTTTTCCTCTTTTTCTGTGGGATTTAGGTTATCACAGATTTCTAACTATATCCCATGATATCTCAAAACGTTTTGCTTGAGGTTTGTTTTGTGGGAAGATTAGGTTTTAGGGTTAAAAAACTATTCTTGAGGAGGATGCATGTCCGAACAGTACATCCAAATAACTATTTTTGGGCTTTTTCAATCGACATTGTACCGATATATCAAACATGAACTCTTTTGATAGTTAAGAGAGATTTACAGTAATATATGCAGCTTTGTGCCCTTTTTGATCTTGTGCTTATGGAATATAATTCCAGGAAATCAGCCATTCTGACCCACAAGGCATTTTGAATTGGCATAAATTGCATTAAATTTTTAGCTTCTGTTTTGAATGAGTGCTCTATATACATACATACATATACATGATATATATATATATATATATATATATATATGTATGTATGTATATTATTAATTACGGAAAGGGTTAAAAGCAGATTTCCAGGAATCAATGTACCCAGTGGACAGTTGCTCTTTCTGCCAAAATCGGCATCAACCTGCTGAAACAGATATACTACTTGCTGAGTGCACCTGATAAATGTACTTAGACCCAGATATTTTGATGTTCTTTAAATTCTAATCCCTTATCCTAAATATCACAATGGAATGAATGCGTATGTATTATTAGATTGGCTGATTTGGATAGTGAGATGAGATGAGATAGTTTTAGATGAATTAAATAAAATATTGTTAGAATATTATTTTTTAATATTATTATTGTTTTGAAAAATTAAATTATTTATTATATTTTATATGAAAATTTGAGAAAATTATAATGATGAGATGAGATTAGATGGAATGGGTTGAGAGTGTTTATATATCCAAATGGCAAAAAAGTTGAATTAATGGGTGTTCGAGTCTTAGACTAGTTTATTGCCAAGTCATGATCTTAATGAATGTTGCTAGGCCTAGAACAGTACTACCAATCACATAGGTTTGGGAGATGAGATGAGAATTTTGTGTTTTGTTTTAAAGTTTAAAATATTATTTTTTAATTTTAAGATTTGAAAAAGTTAAATTGGGATTTGAAAAGTTGTATTAGAATTTGAAAAAGTTGAATTTTTTATTATATTTTGTATAAAAATTTGAAAAGATTATAATGATGAGATAATATAAGATAAAAATTTTGTATAAGATAAAACATCCAAACCTATCGGACATATCAATATTCAAAATGCGTAGTACCTGGTCTGATTTGGAAGCATGTTCTGGGCCTAGAATCTGTCCGACTCTTTTTCGAAAATGATAGTACCATGGTTTTACCTTTTTATTTTCACCGTTCATATTTTTTTTAATTTTTTCTTAATAATTAAAAAAATGACTATTGATATATTAGTTAAGTTTTTTAAAAATGTTTACAAAATGTTTAAAAAGAGAAAAAAAAAGAAGCATAATTTGTACAATGAGACACGCCCTATGGTCAAAGCTAGACGACATAGTAGCAGCCTCACTTTTCCATATCTCAGAGACCAAAATTTCTATGGTGCCAAAACCATAAAACCTCAACATTATGATCAAACATGGGCGCCCACTGATTCATCATCCTTTACGGCCTCCATCCACAGATTTGTCCTTCCTAGGATCTAATGAGTACGATAATGACCATAATTAAGGTGGGTTTCCCTTTGTCACATGTGATTTAAAGATTAAGAAACATTATTAATTATGGACCATAGACATAGTTCATACTTGTAGTTGGTAGGTAGAAGAGATTATCAATTGTGAAAGCATAGTTTAAACTATATTCCAATACTAATATCATCAGTAGTGCTAGCTTTGGGTGGAAATCCTATTTGTATAAACGAAGATTATCGTCCATTAATGGATAGCTCTACAGCCACCGCTCTTACTGTTAATTATATTAATAATATATATATTTAATATTTTAAAAAAATAAAAAAAATCACAATATTATTAAAAAAAAATTACTTCATTAATCACCCAATAAAAAAAATTAAAAAATTTCAACAGAAAGCCACCAGCAGTAGCCCCTAACGAGAATAGTAGCTTTTTCCTCCATTAATTTTCCAAACCCTCCCAACTCTATTTTTGTTTTTTTTAAATAATGTCATTTCGTACAACAACAATAATAATAAAGCTGATTAAAGAAAAGAAGTGGGCTGTCTGTCACTCACCACTTCATGATTTGAATCTAAAACCTCCCCCACATAATTATGAATGAAAACATTATATAAATATCTAGTATGCATCCAATATAAATATCTATTATCCATGCATTAATATACCTGCAATTTTATAAACTCACACCATTTTCAAAAGAAAATTATTTTCTGCAAAATTATATAAGTACGCGGGTTTCTACCTTATAAATTGTGGAGGATGTTTCCTCCAACTTCCGGATTTAGTAACCTCATAAATAATATTATAAAAAAAAATTTATTTGTGACTAGTTATTTATTATAAAAATAATTATTTTTTTGTCCATATGAGTCAATTCTTCCCACAAATAACTCTTCATTATTATTGATTTTTCTTGTAATATATAAAGATAAATAAATCGTAAAACCATTTGTTTTGGGGGTGCGCCAACAGAGACATGCACAAAACCGACAATGAGAAATTTTCGAAGTACAAGGAAATGTAAAACGCCACAAATTAAGTACTAATTAGCAGCTTCTGTCATCTTCTTGAACCCTAATTTACTTCAATATATCTGTATATTAATCTTTATGGAGAAGGGAAGGCGAATCCCTATTAGAAAGTAAAATAGAACATCAAATCGTAAGCTCCCAAATCGTAAATCGTTTCTCTATCCAAACGGTCCTTATTCTTAAGCAAACTGCACATTGAATTAGGAGCTTATTCATCTCATCATATAATTACAATTTTTTTAAATTTTTATATAAAATATAATAAATAATTCAATTTTTTTAAAATTTAAAATAATAATAATATTAAAAAATAATATTTTATTCAACTTTTAACTTTTATATAAAATCACTTCATCTCATCTCACTATCCAAACAGGACCTAAATGGACAATAACTAAATTTTCTCATGAACTTGCATATAAAAAAATATCAGGAAAAAGATCAAATCCCATTAAATACCTGCATATAATATATTGTGAATGTCAAGGTAGTCCCTGTTTTGTACATCAACAATTCCCCTCTCTCTCTCTCTCTCTCTCTCTCTCTCTCTCACAATTTTCATTTCTATATAATTCAGCTGTTCTTGTATATGTAATTTCCCCACCATTTATGTATTTTTTTCTTAATCCAAATCAATATTGTGATATTGTCGAGGCCAAAACAGAAAAAGGTTGGTCATGAGAAAATAATGCAGAAATTATTCACACTGAATAATTATTAAATCTTGATCGATCACCTTTGTATTAGACACATATTAGTCGTGACATGCATGATGGGACGTCGTATAATTCAATTATTATAAGCTTGATAAATTATTAGTCAAATTAAAGACGATTGATTGTATAATGTAAACTAAAAATTAGAAGTAGTGCTTCTGCATTGGGTGTGCACACATATTGCTGTATTTCTTTCATGTTCTCTTACTTCATGCATCAGAAATATCATAGGCTAATCCATAAATTAACTCAAAAAAATCCTTCCAACTCATGCCTGGTTTGAATAGCAAAATCCTTCCAACTCATTTTATCTCATCTTAATATCCAAATATTACAAACACAAACATTTTTCAATTTCAAATCTTTAACTTTTTTTTATATAATTATTACAACTTTCTCAAACTTCTAAACAAAATATAAAAAAACAATTCTAACATTTTCAAATCTCAAAACAAAAATAATATTCTAATAATATTCTAACTTTATAATGTTTTTAGAATAATTAATGCTAAATACAGTCACGAGTTGTGCAAGTGATGTATACTAGTCCTTCTGAAATAGAGTGAGATTCACTATTAAAAAATAATTTTTTCATATGAATCCCATATTTATTTATTTTTTTAAAAATGAGTGCACGGTACTTGCGTACTATACTGCAAATATCATTTATCATATTTTTATTCAACTTTTTTTTCTTTTCTAAAATCTCATAAAACATATTAACTCAAATTATTTTACTATAATTTATAGATCATCTGATCTTATCTTCCTGTCCTAGGGATGGTGGAGCTAGAGTGTATATACCGCTATCTAAACCCATAAAAAACAAGAGGGGGGGAATGCAGAATGAATGCCACAGTCCCATGTGCCTGGCTGGCCTGTTAGCAACTGTAGAACATGCCACAAACACTGGATTGACGAGCTCCTTATTTTCATGTGAATCAAGCTGACCGACATAAATTGTCTTAGTCCTACCTGACAGGACCACTTGTACAGCAAAAATGTCTAGAATATCTCCCCCTCCATATGCACCCAGCATCATCCAAAGGCTATTAGGGCATCAGCTAGCCCTCTTCTAAAGGCCGCCATTATGCAGGACACTGATCTGTAGCTTTCTGGCTTTAAAATGCAGTAGTATTTGGCTGGTCTTGACATTCTGTAGAAGACTATAAATTCAGCATGAGATCAGTGAAGACAGACCAACTAAAGGTATCTCCAGAGCTACCGCATGCAAGCTGGCCGGTGGTTAACCATAATGAGGTTTCCTTAATTTCCTAGATTGTTAAAACAAAAGTTGAAAAATATAAACATTTTGGAGACAGAAGTCGAAAAGGTCAGAAGTTAATTTAATTTACCTAGCTAGCCAGCTTGGAGATGATGTAATCCATCCGTACTACATAATTAATTTACCAGTAGTAAACAGATTAAAACGTTAATTATTACCAATTATTGCTTAGAATATGGTGTTCTTTTGATGATTATGATGCTACATTTCAACAAAATTTATCTGGTTTATGCGCTAGCTGCTGCTGCTGCTGCACACTGCACAGCTCTCGAAAACCAGCCAAAATCAATTATCTAGCCAGGGCCAACAGTACTATATACCATTTTCGCCCCAATACCATATAGGCTAATATTTTATCATAATTTATAAGTCTTTTAATTATATATTATCATTAATTTCATCCTCCTTGATATGAGATTTAAATCTGTTCTTAATGTGATTTATCTCCACTTACTTGATATCTCCTTCACTGTTCCAGTGACTCGAATGCAATATCCAATATGAGAAAGAGAGCTTTTTGTGAAAAAATTTACTATACATCAGCCGCTATTCACTCTCTACATTCTACACTTATAACTTTTTCATAAGATATGAGAATGATTTTCATAGAATATAAAAGTATTTTTTATAAAATGTGAAGTGTACGATAATAAATAATAACTGATAAGAAGAATTTTTTTTTGTAAAATCTTTATATGTATAATGGAGATCATTATAATATGTTTATGATGCATATTTCCGTGAAAACAAAGTACTAAATTGAGATGAATATATGCACACGATGAAAAAATTGAATTACTTTATTTTACTGTTTCCTTTCTGTTTTAACAGGAAGATTGATAAAAGACAAGTAAAATAATTGAGGAGAGGTGATAAGTATATACCTTTGTCTTTTTTACAATGAATGCCCCTTGATGGTATGCAAGACACCTGTCTTGTCTTGCTTTCCATGGGATAGGATGCAATCAATTAGTCATGTGAAATAACGTAGGAATCAACTTTCATAAGATACTTTTACAATTATCTATGAACAGATCTTGAACCTTTGATGCCATTAACTTAAAAAAAAGTTGAGATTGTACGTTGAGATTACAAAATTCAAAGCAGTTTATAGATAATAACAGCCAACAGGTACTCTGTAATGCAATTAACTTCAGAAAGCTACGGACGCTGATCTCCCGATGGCCTGTAAAGTATGAACCGAATAACTTTATTGGATGCAGAATGATATATATGATAAGAATTCACTGTAATCACTCTTCATATGATTGTATTTATCAGAAAAGAGAAAAAGGAGAAGGAAAAGGAGACTGCAGTACCATGTGAGAAGAAACCAACGCCAATCCAATTGAACACTCTCAAACAAACATGCAAACATCAGCATAGATGAATCGAAAGCAACTCGGGATGCTATCTATATTCACAGGGTCAGTCACCTTAATTTTCTCGTGATGATCCAAACCCATCACAACAAACATTAATCTACATATGGATTTAAGTCTTTCGATTTTCAACGTAATTGAAAGCAATAATAATGTGAAATAGCTTAGCAACATCGTCAACAATGGTCTAAACAAGAATCACCCGACATGCATGCATGTCACGTTTATTAATTATGCGAGTGCAGAGCTTTTTGCAGGAGAGGTCCAGACGATGTCCTTGAGCGCCGGCCTGAGTTCCTTGGTGCAGAACTGGTTGTACTCCAGGGTATCGCCGTTGTTCTTCTTCACCTCCACGACTAGAAACGACGGCGTGACGGCGAAGATCTCCGCCTCTATTGCCAGCTTCCCTTTACGCCCGCTCTCGTGGCCTTGCAGCCTGACCCTGGACTCACTCTTCTTTACGCTGAACTTGCCGTCCTTGGCCGCCACCTCTTCCAGCTTCGATATCACACTGCTCGCCGGCCTCGTCGTTGCGAACCTAATCTCTTCCTTCTCCTCCCTCTTCTTCTCCTCGAACAGTGGCGACAAGTCGAACCCTTCTGACAAAGATATGATGTGGAACGCGTTCAGGGACTCGGTTTCTTTGCCTGATTTCCCGAAAATGGTGTCCTCGAATTCAAGCTGGTCCTCCTTGTTACTCGTTTTCATGCTCTTGGGGACCGACTTCTTGAACCAGGAACTATCCATGATCTTTGAGATCGTAATTCGGGTACTGGGGTTCGGGTCGAGAAGTTTCGTGACGAGTCTACGCGCTTCGGAGGAGAACCATGGCGGGCACTTGAAGTCTCCACGGTATATCTTCCGGTACATGGCTACGATATTGTCGTCCTGGAATGGCAGGAAGCCGGCGAGGAGGACATAGAGAATGACACCACAGGACCAGATGTCGGCTTTGGCACCGTCATAGCCTTTCTTACCAATCACCTCCGGTGCGACATATGCCGGCGTACCGCAAGTGGTGTGCAAGAGCCCATCTTGCTTCAAGTGCTCCGAGAAGGCGCTGAGCCCGAAATCTGTGACTTTGAGATTACCATCCTCGTCCAAAAGCAGGTTTTCCGGCTTGAGATCCCTGTGATAGACGCTGCGGCTGTGGCAGAAGTCGATGGCGGAGATGAGTTGCTGGAAATAGACTCTGGCCAGGTCCTCTTTCAGCCGGCCTTTGGAGATCTTGGAGAAGAGCTCGCCGCCCCGGACGAGCTCCATCGCGAAGTAGATCTTGGATTTGTCGGCCATCACCTCGTGGAGCTCAACTATGTTCGGGTGCTTCACCATTTTCATCACCGAGATCTCCCTCTTGACCTGCTCCATCATCCCCGCCTTTATCACTTTCTCTTTCCCCACAACCTTCATAGCCATGCTCTTTCCAGTCTGAAAGTTCCTGGCATGGTAGACTTTGGCGAAAGTACCATGACCCAGAAGCCGACCAAGCTCGTACTTGCCGTGGAGAACAGTCGAATTGCCATCTTTGTTCTTATCACCCATTGCAGCTGGCTACTTTCACTCACACAAAAATTACTAAATCAAACAAACAAATTAAAAATTCCCAAAATTGGGTTCGTAAATTTACAGAGTCGCCTGAGATTGCAGCTCTACAATAAAACTGAAGAATATTCAGAGAAGAAGAGGATGACCAGACGATCACCCGTCTTCCACGTGTTTCCGGTGGCAGGTTCTGCCGCCGATGCACCGCTTGCCCCGCAAACACAACTCAGGTTTTGTCACCGAAGCTCCTACCATCTCTCTGCATTCCCTACCGACCAAGCCAGTCTCTGTGAATCTAAAATTTTTCAAAATCGCAAAAGGGTTTCAAAGGATTTCTCAGAGCCGCAGCTGCAGTGTTTTGCTTCTCTCTCTTTTCTCAGGCTCACAGCATTGCTTACCCTTATATAGTGGTTTTCGTTTTTGTGGTATCCCAAAGCGGCGTTTTACACCTCAGTCTACCTTTCCAAGGAACCTCTGATCTGACGGTGACAAACCCAGTGATTGTTAAGTACGTGTCAAAATCGAACGGTAGATTACGAAGTTTGTCCTCATTTTTAAACGGAGAAATTTGGTAGTAGAAAGAGTCAGTCAGGTTCTTCTCCATCATAATACTTGTGGGTCCCAAACTTTTTGTTGAATTTTAGTGGAATATATGATTAATTTGTGATAAGCTCTTTTAGGTGTGATGACGATCAACCCCTGACTAAAGTGATGATATGAACAAGTGATTATGATAAAAATATAGTGTAGCTTTTTTTTTTTTTTTTTTATCGGCTTCTGTATATTTTGTTTTTAATAAAAAAAGAAATTAATGAGGATATCGAGATATTCCCTATTTAGTTTCTTGATTCTATCAGTTATCGATCTCTTGGAGTGGTGTACAAAGGATAAGTTAAGATAATTTATTTATTTTTAAAGTAGTTATTATTGATATTTATGTTCGGAAAGAAAATATATATGAAAGGAAAAATATTTGTAAGATGGAATTTTAATCAACATGTGACCAAATTTGTTCAAGAAATCAAAGTTTATATTTAAGAGAAGACAAGAGAATTATGTGCCAAATTATAAAAAAAAAAAAAAAATGTGTACTGATTTAGTTTGGATTCTCACTAAAATAACATATCTACTCGATCAAGTACAAAATATTAAAATCGGTTATAAACTATCATTTTTGTTGATAATTGTATTTTGGAATTTTTTCTTTTTTTTTGGTCTTTGTTAATCCTTGTTATAATTAAAAACTATAAATTGTATAAATAAACCACCTACAAACCCCAAGTTTTCAAAAATCCATCTGCCCCTTTATATATATATATATATATATATATATATATATATGTATGTATTGGAGTGGATATTTGGATCCTCTTACTGCCAAGGCCACGACTGGCAGTCAGATCCAGTTTACTACTTTGACCTACGAGGCTCGCAGTTGAAAGATTCATAGAAGCATGTTATCAATAAGGGAGCAATATTATTTACAAAGAGATAACATTCCAAGATAAAAGTAGTTATCCTGGGATGAATAACCAGCATAAATCAAAGTTGTTATCCTTTCTTTCTTTATTAAGGGATAATTAGAAATAAACGCATGGGATAGATGGTTATCATCTCCCTTGCATCTGTATAAATGGTACATGAAGGTAACAAATATTCCCTTGAATTCTTGAGATATTTTATATTGAGACTGCTTCTTTAATTTAGGCATTGGAGCTTATCCTAAGTCTCAATACCGTCAAATTATTTATTGCAAGTCATTCAAGTGGTTAGTGGTATAAAACACGTTCTTTATGAATTTAAAATTATAAGTTTCATTACGTCTTTATA
The DNA here is from genome assembly GCA_029856935.1 of Cyclocarya paliurus. Classification (NCBI taxonomy): domain Eukaryota; kingdom Viridiplantae; phylum Streptophyta; class Magnoliopsida; order Fagales; family Juglandaceae; genus Cyclocarya; species Cyclocarya paliurus. The sequence goes on from CM056947.1 coordinate 40,454,347, forward strand.
TAAATAAAGAAATAAATTTTAGGATAAATAAAATGTAAAAAAATTATGTTTTTATAATAGAATTTACATTAAAAAGAAAAAGTATGCAATATTTAAACATTTAAAACTTGAGCTATCATTACTTTCTGTATATTTTCATCGGAGGAATGCTACATAACTTCCTCAACCTTCACACATCATATTTTTTTAAATTTTAATATTTTTTAAAAATTCTTTTCAAATTTTTTTTGAGTTTATTCTTTTTAAACTAATTTAATTTTTTTATTCATTATTTATATATTAAATATTTAATAAAAAAAATATTATGTATGAAAATTATGTGAATAGTAAGAGATTGAATAGATTATCTAATTTACTGTTTTGATTTTAGTAGAAGGTAGCACCGAAATTTATGTTTAGTGTACTCATAACAGTGACGTTTTTCTTGCCGCGTGCAACATTAGAAAAGGTCGTAAAAAAGGGCGGCTGGAATTTTATTTTATTTTCCTTCGTCAGAGAGTTATGAAAGTGCTTGGAACTGCGCGAATGGGCGGTTGTAGTCAGCTGCAGACTGTTGTTGAAGTTGGAAGAAGGCAAGTGGGAGGAAAATGATGTCAGCCAATACAAGATGCCTCTCTTGTGAGAAAAAAATTTTATTCATTATTTTTTATATTACACATTAATTAATTATTTTTATTATGTTATTTAAATATACATATTAATATATAAATATTTGTGTTTAAATAAAAATAAAAAATTATATATTAATGTATAATATAGAAAATGATAAATAACATTTCTCTTAAAATAATTGTGTGTGATAGTGTCTTGGACGTAACAAGTCTGTTAAATTTGTAAAGATCTAGTTGTATAGAAATTTATTTATTTTATTAGAGTGATTGAGTCCTAATTACCTTATGAAACTCTTTCTCTTACGAATCGAGTCAACTTATCTTATCACTTATTAGCTTTATCTTTAAGTTAAATTTGTTACTTTATCTATTTTCTTATTATAAGTGATAGGTTTTAATAGGCTAGATAACTTTACTCCTAACATATATAATTTCATCTTATAGGTTAATTATATTTTATAACAAAAATGTTTGTAATTACAATTGAATTTTCACATTTTCATGGTCACTAAGAATTTGCTATTATACTAGCAACAAAAGGAGAGATTTTGAGAGGGAGAGAGTAGATAAAAAATGAGAAGTAATACATGTATAAAAGACTTAGGCCCGTTTATTCGAATTGTAATTTTTTCAAATTTTTTAAATAAAATATAATAAATAATTTAATTTTTTTTAAATTTTAAAATAATAATAATTTTAAAAATTAATATTTTAAAAATATTTTTTTTCAACTTTTATCTTTTATTTAAAATTATCTCATTTTATTTCTAAATCTAAACTAGCTCTTGTATAAAAATATTATTATAAATTAATATAATTTTACGTAATTGTTAGATTTATTTTATAATAAAAATTAATTTTATAATAAAACGAATTATATCAAACTTCAATCCTGACGACGGTTTTCTGGTGGCGGTGGATGTTTGTCCATCAGTCGATTTTTTCTCTCTTACTATTTATCTATTTACTATCTAAATATTTTTTAAATATTTTTTAAAGTTTCTTTTAACGTCTTTAATCATTAAAAAAATAAAAAATATATATAATTTTATTAATATTTACTTCTTTAATTATTAAATAAAATTAAAAATTAAAAATAAATCAAATAAAAAAACATAATAGATTGATATTAATAAGATAGCAACCTATCATTATTCATTACTTTTAGTAGGTAAAGTAAATTTCATTCAGTCCCCACCCATCTTGACACCCTCCTCACGCCTTTCCAAGCCATCCTAATTGACTTGCACACTCAACTTCCTCTCTCTGTATCTGTATCTATCTGTTGCGAGTTATGCAGTCTACTCCCTCTAGTGACATGGCAAACACTAATTTGTAAAAAGAAATTTTTATAAATCAAATTTTATTATATTAATAAAAAGAGCATAATTATATTCACAAATAAATTATATAAAATAAATTTATAAATTTCATATGAAATGGTATGTTTACTTTATTGTAAAAATAATTTTTTAATTTAACGAATTATATCAAACTAACAAATTAAGCAAGCGAGAAATGTTACATACGTAAAGAAGTCGTATAAAAATAAATTTATAAATTGACGTGAATTTATATGATCTGTTAAATATAATTTAGGATAAAAATAATTATTAAATTACGTCAATTTATATATTGACTTGCGTGTAATATTTTTGTGATTAAAATATTTTTCTAAGCACAAATTCGCTTATGAATCACACATATATATGTATATAATATGTTTATATATGTGTAAATTTTTAAGCAAGGAAAAAAGAGAGAGGTAAACTTAGACTTGCTAGCTCTTATATGCCATGTTGCTTAGGTAATATTTGAGCACGTGGGATTATCCAAGAAATTAACAAATTAAATAATGTGCTGAGGTATCAACGTACAACCATTACCATGTTGCTGACTCAGAACTGCCTAAAGGGTAAGAACAAAGTTGCAGAAATATCGTCGGGTTGAAACTGATGAGAAGAAGGATAAGATCACATGGAGTTGGTGACTTTTATTGTGGGTCTGTGCCAATAATTACCTCAAAAACGATATCACAACAGTGATCAGTAGTACTGTACTAACACACTTTTTTTTTTTTTTTTTTTCTCGACAAGTAAAGCTTTTATAGATAAAACTAATAGATACAAGACATAAGTTTAGTAGGGTGGAAGTCTCCTACAGTCTTTCCAAAGGGAGTGATCGGAGCCAAAAGATTGACTCCCATCCAATTCCTACAATGGAAGACTGCTTGGAAACGGTTTTAAATAGTCTGATAAACAGATTATAAAACTGCAGCTAGAAGCCGCAGTACAAAGAGGTGTGCTGCAACGTGTTGGTCTGGACTGGCTGGAAGGAACTGTCACATCCACTTTCACTTGGTCCTTGGTTAGGAAAAGCGGGAACATAGTGTATCAACCGAAAACAGTGACAGATCGTCGGCGAGGAGGAGCTAGTAGCGGTGGCGGCGCGTGCAGGCCATGCGCCACAACTGGAGTGAAAGTAAATGAAAAGAAAAACTCTATACGGAATTGGTGGGGGGCACCGTAGAGAAATTGTATCCCACCTGGCATATTGAAACTACGCCGTTTTCAATTTTTTTAAAATTTTCTTCCTTTTTCTTTCGTCTTATTTCTTTCCAGTGAAATCCTTATTTTCCCTTCGTCTTCTAGAGCTCCCTCGAAATCCCTCTTTGCTCCTTCATCTTCGTCTTCATCTTCCATCTTCCCATTCAACAGTTCCCATTTTCCCTTTGATAATATTGCATAGGTGATTGTGACAATGATGATTATACCGAAATCGATAAGATGAAAATCAGGATCCAAGGTTCCTCTCAACTTTGCTTTAATGAAATATCTCTCTCTTATCTTATTTTTTTTTTTTTTCAGACTTCGCTTTTAAAACCTTGCCCCACTGTGACCATAAAATTCACTAAAAATAGGAGTAATCAACAGAAACCTAAGATGACTAAAAAGGAGGGAGACAAATGGAAAATAATTTTTGGTTATGCAATGGAGCTTCACTTCTTTCACTTCTTTCATGGCAATCGAGCTTCACTATTACCCACTATTTGCAAGCCTTCAAATGGTGCTGAGCTTTGGAAATGATTGAGTAGTGTCTTTGATACCATCATTAATGAAATTATGTTGTTAAAAGCTAGAGGTAAGCATGGAAGCGATGGTTGGAGTAGTGGTAGTAGTAGAAGCTGAGGAGCCGAAGATGCAATAACTTAGAGGAGCTGTACCAAAAGAATTCTGAAACTTTCCAAGGGTTTCATTGTAGTAATGGAGCAGTGGTGGGTCCCATCTCTTTTGTGGGTCCTCTCTTTTTCTTAATTCAAGAAATGAAGTAAATAATAGCCGGTTGCATTGCGGCTCTGCAGGCGGGTACAGGCCGGTTGTACCTGGTAAAGCTGTTTTATTTATATTTTTATTTATAAGATTCATTTTATTAGTTTTCTTTGAAAATTTAAATTTCATGATTTTCAGCATATCAATAAATAACATGCGAAAAATTCAGTTTTTTATACATTTTTCTTTAAGTGCATTAGCATTTTCCATCTTAATTTCCAAACGTTCTAGCCGAAGGGAGACCATAAGAGATGGATGCGGGATAATCATTTCACATGGGTGACAATTAAGATTCTCACACCATATATACCATAATGTATGATCTTCACAATCTTTGGATCAATTGATCCGATCATCACATAAATAATTAAACATAATATTCACAAATATTTAAGAAAAAAGTGCAATATATCATGTAGTACTATATATAATATATATATACATAACGTGCATGCTGAAAAGGATCAAAAGGAAGCAAGGGTATATGGGAAAAAATAGTTTTGTAATCATAGATCATCACATATATTGAGTTTATCCCTTAAAATTGGAGAAAATAGTATCATGCATGGATATTATTCCATATCGCGTACGTACGCGTGCACATGACATGTATATAATTAAATTATATGTGTGTATGGTCTGTTTGGATGTGTAGAAAGTGGAGATAAAAAAACTAACTTTGAACGGAAGCAATGATGAATAGATCCAGCAGAGTGCATTCCTTTCTCATTATTTGCAACACTTCCAACTTCGCCTATAGCAGCAAACAAGGCTGGCTCACAGGGGTTTTGCCCCATTTACACTTCAGACTTCATCTATAGCAGTTGATCATTTGTAGAAACTGTGCATTCAATTCGAATAGCAGGCCCTATTTACACTTTGCCATATTCCCATCATCATACTCCAAACATATGACCAAAACTTTTTATATCGCCAGAAAGAAAATTTACACTATATAAATATTAATAGAAATTAGCATCTTGATTTACCCTGAAAACTACAACAGATTCCACCAAACAAAAAGAAAAAGTCCAAAAAAGCAAGGAAGTGGTGGGTCGGACTCCATTATACCTCTGTTCTTTGTCTTCACTGGATCATGTTTGTCTTTTGAGTTTGTCATGCTTTGTTGGTAATCAGCTTTGTTCTATGGGATTGGGAAATATTTATATTATCCTAGAATTAGAATCAAACAGTACTTATGAACTGTGTGAAGGTGGGTTTATGAATTGTGTTTTCGAGATGCAGGAAGAGGGGAGGGAGAAGAAGGTAGAGATAAGTTTTGGAAGAAGGGAGATGTAGTAATGGGCATTTTTTATTCTATTAAGTCAGCCATCTGGATGCCACGTCAAGCAGGAAGCTCAAGCGGGAAAGTCAAGCGGTGGGTTTAGCATTTTCCAATTTCAAATTCCAGTTCTCTTTAAGTTGGGTTGTCACCTTTTAATTCATGTATTGAAATATTATTCCTACAGTTGTATCTATAACTTTATCTGAAAGAAAAGTAACTTATAAGCGTCTCAAATTTTTCTCCAAAATAATGACTTTTAATGCAATAGCATGAATACAAAATTTGGTGACAAAAAAAAAAATAAAAAAGGAATATTTGAGCCACCTTGGTCTGCATGAGCAAACATTCTGGGTTGACACTAAAGCATATTTTTGAGAAAACAGATTTTTGTTTACTTTTTTTTGGGGTAGCTAGTTGGTTTTTCTTCATATAATTAGCTCATCAAACCTATTCTTTTAATATAATTGGATTTATTAGTTTTCCTTAACGTTGTGCAGTCTGTTGATATTGTCAAATACACGGATGAGGAGTATGGGCAGCAATGTGATATATATATCGATGGTGTTTGCCAACTTTCTTGATGAAAGACGATATGTAGAACTGTGGGTGCCAATGCCGATGAACGGTCCCACTTAAATAGGGTTAAACAATGTTATAACAGTGACGTTTATCTAGTATTTAATTGCAATATTGCTCAGTTTGTACTTGATATGAGAATATGATGCACCACCTTAGTGTGTAAATACATATTTAAGTGGGATGAGTTGATGGAATTTATTTGGATTGGATGAGTTGATGGAATATATTTGTATTAGATGAGTCTACTGTATTATTTGCTCAATGTGTACAGGAATGTTCAATTTGAATGAATGAAAGCCGAGTTAAGGCTTGAATGTTGTTTTTAGGAACCAAAAACGAGGCCCGTAGAAGCAGAGGCTGGACATATTAAAATTGACTTTTCCCGGCGATTTTAAACTCGTCGCAACTGACGAAGAGAACAAAAACTCTATGGCAGCGAGTGTAAAATCGCTGGTAAAAACCTTTTCCTGGCGATTTTAAACTCGCCGCAACTGAGTAACAAAACCAAAAACTCTATGGCAGCGAGTGTAAAATCGCTGGTAAAAATATTTTCCCGGCGTTTTTAAACTCGCCGCAACTGAGTAACAAAACCAAAAACTCTATGGCAGCGAGTGTGAAATCGCTGGAAAAAAGCTTTTACCAGCGATTTTAGACTCGCTGCAACTGAGTCACAGAACTATAAACTTTATAGCAGCGAGTGTGAAATCGCTGGAAAAAGAGCATAATTCAATTCCAGCGAGTGGATAATCGCTGCTATAGATCTTTTCCAGCGAGTACAAAATCGCTGCAAATGAGCATAATTCAATTCCAGCGATTTTTTTTAACCGCTGCGAAGAGTTCTTCCGGCGATTTTTGTCTTTTCGCAATGCACTAAAATCGCCGGCAATAATCTTTCCCAACGATTACTAACTGAATCGTAGACAGCAAATGCGGCGAGATAGTTATTAATTGCAGCAAACAGAAATCACCGGTAAAGATAGACTATTCCGGCGATTTTTGGTTTGCGTTGCCGTAGATCATAAGCAGAGGGTTAATACCGGCGATTGCCCAATGATTAATAAATCGCTGGTAAATGTCATAGGCGGCAAAAATGCATTTTTTCCCAGCGAAATTAATCGCTGGGAAAGGGCTACTTTCTTGTAGTGAATTCATAGATCATCACATATATTGAGTTTATCCCTTAAAATTGGAGAAAATAGTATCATGCATGGATATTATTCGATATCGCGTACGTACGCGTGCACATGACATGTATATAATTAAATTATGTGTGTATATGGTTCATGTATATGATATAAAAGATGGTTAATGAAGCACTTCTGCGGATCCCCAGATAATCATGCATGCAGAGAATATTATATACACACGCAAATATGAAATATACATATATAAATACATTCATACATACACAATACATACATATCTCTCTATATATAAAAAGTGTGTATCTAACGGAAATTGTTGGTTTAACGGTTTATTTTATTTTTCTGTTAAAAGTTAACGCCATTCGTTTGGCTGGCAGCCGCTTAATCATGCATATACTTCAATTCATTATTAAGGACATCGATAACTGTGTGCCAAAGCACCATATTTGAGCACATATTTGAGCGTGAAAACCCAAATCCAAACCCATAAATGCGTTCCTCAGCCATAACTGCTGAGCAAACCAGCCCACCGAGATGATAATTGATGATTGAGTTTAACAAGATGATTGAATTTGCATCATAAATTAATACACAAACAGAAATATATAATAGAAAAACAACTTTCAGATCTGAAAAAAAAAACTCCCATCAGATCTAAGAAATAAATTTTCAAGTCTGAGTTCAGAAAAGAAAATGGCAAGAGATAGAAAAGGCTACAGAGAAATAATATAACTTAAGAGAAATAATACGCCAAAAAAAAAATCATCAGTCTTGGCCAGCTTTGAGCTTCTCAAGTCATCTTCAGAGTTACCAGATCTCTGCTGCTTGAGCAATCCAGCTCCGTGCCACGTCTGCTTTGTTTTAGGATCTAACGCAAGAGAAGAAAAACCACTGTCACCAAACCACTAAGCTGAGGAAATGGAACATTGGGTCATTGCAACAAAAAAAAAAAAAAAAAGACGCAGACTCGAAGGGTTTGGTGGAGGCATAAGCTTAAACAGAAACTCAAAACCAGACAGGTTTTATTTTTGAGTTGATGTTTTGAGAAGCATAAAATAATTGGGGCGGGGGAAGAAGAGAGAGACAGAGAGAGAGAACTACCGAGAGAGAGAGGATTATATCTCGTGCAGATTAACAAAAATATCTGAATTTTCTTTTTAATAATACTGAATTGTTAATCGGTCTAGACTCTATATGGTCTTCAACCGTTGATAGTAAAAAGCAAAAGTTTATTTATTTATTTATTAACTTTAAAATTTAAATGGCATGGGATAGGGAGGGTAAAGAGAAAAAATTTCCATAATTTTTTATTATTCACACAATGTTTACATATCATATTTTTTTTAATTTTTATTTTTTTATCAAATATTTATTATATGAATAATGAATAAATAATTTGAAATAATTTAAAGAAAAATAAACTCAAAAAAATTTAAAAAATTTTTAAAAAATAAAATATGGAATGCGGAAGAAACTATGTAGCAAAACTAGGGTAAAGAACAGGGTTTATTGCCTTACAAAATTTGCTAGCGGTAAGGGTGTAAATTTAAATTGAAAAATTGAAAAATCAGACCGAACCGGTTTTACTGATTTTGAACCGGTCTGGTCCGGAACCGGTTCTTATAATTCATAAACCGGTTGGAACCGGTCCGATTCCAATTTTAAGATTTTTCAGACCGGACCGAACCGGTTGATAAAAATATATAAAAAATAATATTTTATATATAAGTTTTATACAAAATTAAAATTATACAAAATATTTTATATATATTAATATATAAGTTTTATATATAATGTATAATTATACGGGAAATTTTTATATATAATTATATATAATATATGAAATAATTTCATATTATAATTTATAAAATATAACATAAAATGTTAATTTAAATATGAACATTTGTAATTTGTTTGATCATATACTATTAATATAATTATATATAAGATAATGTTATTATAAAATAAAAGTTTAATCTTAAAAATGAAAATGTAATTGATCATGTATTATATAGCTATACTAATATATAGTTTATCACTAATACTAATATATACTAATATATAGCTATAATAATATATAAGTTAATAACTTGTACTAATAGTCTAATATAGACTATAGTTATAGTTATATTAATAGTCTAATATAGATTAATAAAAATATAACAAATTTTTTTAAAACAGATTTTTTTAAACAGATTTTTAATGATAAAATGTCAAACTTACATTCTAAAAAAATCGAAAAACCGGACCGGACCGGACCGAAACCGGTAAAACCGAAAGTACCAGTTTAGGAAGGTAACCGGTACGTAATCGGATTTAAAAAATACAAAACCGGTCGTACTGGTTCGGTCCAAGATTTTGTCCAAAACCAGACTGGACCGGACCGGTTACACTCCTAGCTAACGGTTTCATAGATTTCTCTAAAAGTAAAAGGGCCAAACGAGTGGTGGATAGCATGAACAAAGATGTACCCGCCACGTGACATAGAACGCCACTTAGAAATTCTTACCCTCGTCTCATTTTGTCTTATTTGACTCCGTCTGATTGTAACAATCAGTTAAACTTTTAGTCTAATTTTAAATTAAATTAAATTTTTAAATATTAAATTTTTAAAATTTTAAATTTTTAAATTTTTTTTAATTCAAAATCTCCTAACACGTTAGATTTATAATCTTTTTTAATTTAATATATTTTTATATGTGAGATTTATAATATTTTTTAACTTCTCATAAAGAATATTAAACTCATTTTAACATTTAAACACATTTTAAACTCAATTTAAATAAAAAAGTTCGGATAGTCCTTTAATTTCTTTATTATTCAGTTGCCGTTTATTTCTTTTAGAAGAACGTTGGGCTTTGAAGGGTTATTAAATAGGGTTTTTTAACGTTGGCCATTTATTTCATTTGAATTCTTTTTCCGTTTACGTCTTTGTGCATCCTGGATTAGTCTTATATATTTATAATGTTTAGTTCTTTGTATGGGACTATTGTGGAATATATTTTAGAGAGTGAAATAAGAAAAAACAATATTTTAGAGTAAATTTTTAAAATTTTTAAAATCTTTATATATTTTAAAAAACAAGCTTGATGATATAATCTTAATTTTTTTTTTCATATCATTCTTTTAATACTTTTAAATATTTTTAAAAAAAGAAAAAAAATTCACAATATTATTAAAAAATATTTTCTTAATCACTAAGTCAAAAAAAAATTTTAAAAAAAAACAATCGAGCAAAAAAATAGCATTTTTCTTTTGTTAGATTCGGAGATGTCATTAGGAATGGAGAACTGTTTTATTGAAGGAAGGAGTTGTAGCTCATCCAATAGTTGCATATAAGTAAATTAAACAAATTAATGATTATAAAGTTCATGTTGTATCTGCCAAGCTCATCTTCTCTGTCTGATGAAGTTTTGGGATCCGAACCAAATTCTCCCATGTCGGTTATCTCCACTACGTACCTCCCCCACGCCCTTTTTTTCAAAACATGTTAGTACGTATTTTTTCATAATTTTCATTAATTCTTAATGGTTCCTTAATTAAACAAACAGTTAGGTTGATTATTAATCATAATCAAATAATTTATTTATTCAACTATAAATTAAGACCACTTTTGATGCTGTAGGGATAAATATTTTGGTATGCAATGATCTATTTTATTTGTGATGTTTATTTATAAGACCATATTATAGCTTTTATCAATACTCATCTTTTATAATATATCATAGCATGTAACTATTTATAGATTATATAAACATTATATTGTTATCTAATTAATAAAAAACATTACGTCTTTATATATATAAATATAAACTAAGCAAACGTGCATTGCACGTTGCTTTCACCTAGTATATATATATATATGTATATTATTGGAGCGAATATGTATGCATGAATTATGTTGTGTTTTGTCGTTTCACAACATATATATATATATATCTATATGTATATATATTGGAAATAAGATAATTAAGAACAATAGAATGCAAAAAAGAGATTTTAGACCAACGAAATCGCTCTAACTCGAAGTAATCTTTTATCTTCTCATGTCAAATGTGTTTGTGGAAACTTGCAGTTCAAAATGCTACAAAGTTTTACAGGGTCCCCCAATAGATATTGATTAATTCATAGCCTCACAAATTAAGCACTCGAAAAGAGCTTTATAAAGCTCTTTTCGAGTGCTTTGATCTAATTCGATCAAAGCCATGGGCTAAGTAGCTGGTTTCCACGATGTTAGGGTCGATCGATAAAATGGGCTCCACTTGCCAATAATTAATAGGGATTACTTATAATAATATTATCTGTATGGAATATGGATGTATTTGGGTAGATTCAGAGTATAACTTAAATTATGATATCATCTGATTATTACAAGCATTTTATTTTATTTTATTTTATTTTATTTTTTTCTCTATAATAATTAACTTTTTAATCGAAAAAAAATTAGATGAATAATACTAAATATAGTTTTAAAGTATATAATTCTTACATTTATTTTAAAAAAAATAAGGTTCACTATTTAAAAAATAATTCTTTTCATATAATTTTCAGATTTATCCATCTTTTAAATATAGTACGCAGAACTTACATATTCAAATACTGCAAATATAATTTCTCAAGTTGGATATATATGATGGCTAGGATGGATTATTGGATCAATGAATAGAAACAAGACCAGTACTATAAGAAAAAAAGGAATATTGTTCTTCGAATATAATCACGTCTAATTATAATATTGTAATTAATACGATACATTTTAAGTGATGGTAATCTATTTATCTATTAATATATAAAATCACTTAAAATATGTGACATGGTTACTACTTCCATTAATATTTGATAGATAGATAATCCTTTTCTCTCCACATGATTGTTAAGGTATATATATATGTTCATATGATCATGACTTAATTTGGAGCGAAGCGCATATTATATGCAGCGCATGCACTAATTGGCTAGATAATCATGAAGAAAAGCGAGCTATATATTTCTATTGATGCAATTAGTGTGATTTGATTTTGACTATATTATCAATATTAGGCCTAATAAGTCCAAAGAAAGCGTGTGCGTATATTTTAATTAATTAAATTTGGGGCACTTCCACCAGATATTTTCAATATTAAATCAACAAAAATTAGGCAACATGAGTACCCACTAATGAGTCCAAATTATTGCTAAGCGCAGCACATTATACTACTTAATTTTCTTCCATATTGCTAGCTTTTGTAACTTTATAATATATATATATATGTGTGATTATTTTTTCTTTTGACTTTGTTGGACATTAATTAGCTATATAGTTTAAGCACTATTTAGTTTAACATTAATTGGGAGCACAGTTGTAATTAATTAAGGCCGGCCAGGTTTGGAGAAGATCATATCGATAAATGAACAAAGAAAGAACATCCACACATTAGAGATAGAGAAGATCACAGAAGTTATATGAACCATCCATTAGATTCCAAACCTCACATTCCTTTATTTTTTTTATTCATTATATATATAATTTTAGAAAAATTCTTTTCATCATTCCATTCATCGAACTTTTTTTTTTCTCTTACTATATTTGTGGTATATATAGATGATGAGTAGAAAAATTCAATTACTTTAAAAAATAATAAAACCAAAAAATTTAAAAAAAAAATTATGGTGTGTGGGGATAATGAATAGCAAAACCCATAATTTTATTTATAAGCAGACGTAGATAACTAATCTAATAAAATGCTTATATGACATAATTTGATTTAAAATATAAATTTTTAAAATTTGAATTTTACTATTTAAATAATGCAGATAATACACTCTACATATCGACTTGAAAATAGAATAATATATATATATATATATATATATATATATATATATATATAAATATAATTGTATATATGACACTTTGCATTGGTGATGATATTACCTTTAGCTCTTGATCAGTACTGTCAAAATTATAGATTCAAGTTTCTTTCTTAGAGAAGAAACATAAGTAATTATACCGAAATTTATATGAGGTAATGAAAATAAAGGTATAATATTATATCTTTGTCGTCAAAGCGATATATATAGTAGAATGTTGGGATTCGTCGCTCCAATTAGAGTTGTAAATAAACAAGTTATTTGACATGAAGCCACTCGATTCGAGATTGTTTGATCAAATTAACTCATCTTTAATTTTATTTTTTATTCAATAAATTATGAATAATTATTAAACTATACAACTCATATAAGTTTCAACCGAATAACTTATTACGTATAAGTTACTATTATTTATGATATTATTTTCAACTTTACAATGATAATATTTTTATGTATTTAAAAAATCATCAAATGAAATCATGTTCCTATTATATTCGTGTTGCTTAAAAAATAATTCTATTTGAAAGCTTTTATATCACACACTATCCACATGGCATGATTTGATTTAAAAAAAAAAATTAAAATTTGGATATTACAAATCAAATTATAACATGTATGATGTGTGGTGTAAAGACTTTCAAATAGCAATATTACTCTATAAGTTATTATGCTCATAAAGATTTAGAGTAGTGATATTTAAAATCTTTTACACCACACACCATCCACATGTCATAATTTGATTTGTAAGAGTCAAACTTTAAAATTTATCTTTCAAATCAAATCATGTCATGTAAATAATGTGTGATGTAAATGTATTTATAAGATTGCCCAAAGATTGCTTGTCAAAATATATACATAAATAAAACTATAGATATAATGTAGATAGTTTAATTTGCCAAAGATATATATATATATATATATATATATATATATATATATATATATTATTAAGTAGTTTGAAAATAAATGATATTTTACGACACTACAAGAAAAATAGGCTTTTGCGATCAATTTATTACAACTAACAGACTGTTCGCAATCAAAATACAGACTATTTACAATCAATTCAGTCTGTTGGTTGCAATAAATTGATCGTAAAAGCCTATTTTTTTTGTAGTGCGAGCATAAAAAGCACTTCTTGTAATAAAGCTCAAAGTACTCGAATAGATCGAGCTTGGTTTTGATTCGTTTACACACCCTTTAATAATTTTGACAAAAAGATAATACTAATAATAATTAAATAATCAAAAGAAAGGCAACGATGACAATTATATATAGCCATATCATGAATACGTCCAAGCCATATTTTGTTGCTTAATTAAGTAGTTCTCTTGAAAGGTGGAGTGCATTTTTCTACCACTAAATATATATATATATATATATATATATATATATGTATGTATGTATGCATAGTTTATATTTTCAGAAAAAAGTATAAACACAAAAATACAAATACAAATTTCCATTAAAAAAAAAATTAATTATCTTTATTTGAGTTATTCTATTTTTAAACCGATATGTAGAGCACGTACACAGCCATGATCTATATCATTTAAATGGTAAGATTTGATTTGTGAAATTTAGATTTTAAAATTTATCTTCTCAATCAAATATTTATGTCTTGTAAACACTTTATTAGATATGCTCTACATACTGGCGTGGGAATATAATTTTTCTTTTTGATTAAATTTTGTGTTTTTTCCGTCTTTTGACAAAGAGTACTGCTTCTATACAGATACATGTTTTTGGTTGTTACTTGATTTGGTTATCGACACGGCCTCAAGTAACAAGATGATCATATATATTCTATCTCGTCTTTGGGGCAAGACTAGATCTTCCTATTATTCGATCTGCTTAGGTTTAATTTATTATGTTAATGGGTCTGTTTTTGTTTGCCTTATATGTTTTAGTGTTTATCTGGTTTTCTTGGTTAGCTCATTCAGATTTCTGGGTATATGGTTCAGTGTTTGGTTTGTTTATGATCTTTTTTTATACCTAGGTTTGGGTCTTTTTGAATATTTGTAACCCCCATATATTTGACTTGATTTTGGTTTGGTGTCTAGGTTTTTTTGAGGCCTGAGTTTTGGTCTTTCTGAATATTTGTAACCTCCAGGTTCCTGGTTGTATCCACAATTTTCTTCTACTATAAGTGAGGACTATCAATAAAATTAGAGTATCATTCTCTTATAATATATATATATATATACATCAATTAATTAATGTATGATGAATGAGACCTCTCTTTGGCAAGTTAAAGCTTTAAATTTGCTGCCTCATACAATATTGTTTTTATTTTACGCCACAAAATAAGGAGATGGAAAAGGACATCTAACCTAAGGCTCTCCTCTAATCTCTAATTCAATTGACACATCTGTATTGGTACAAAAGTTTAAAAGTTCCTGAATACAAACCAAAATTTGTCAGTTTGTGATAATTATAAATTAACATCACATATGCCTTCAAGAACAGTATTCCCACAGCTTCTATCAAACAGTCAAACCTAGAAGTAATCTTCTAGCATGATCCTTAATTTCATTATATATATTTGAAATATTGAGGGTGGAGACATTTGTACCACTCATCGTTTGCCCATATAAACAATTCACTTAAAAAAAATGATATTTTTTATTATATTGCGGACAGTAAATATGTCCATTTCACTTGAAATCGATCTTCTCCATTTCACCATAAATGAATTATATCGATTTAATAATTAGTATGAAATGCGAGAAGATTTACCCGCTTGGATATAAGAAATATTTCATCTCATCTCATCATTACAATTTTATCAAATTTTTACACAAAATATAATAAACAATTCAATTTTTTCAAAATTTAAAATAAAAATAACATTAAAAAATAATATTATAACAATATTTTATTTAACTTTCAACTTTTATATCATCTCAACTCACTATTCAAATGGCACCTTAATTTTTTTTACATTACATCGAGCAATATTGAAATAACCAAAATACCTCATGTTTTAACTTGATATATATTTACTATCAATTCACTTGAAATGTAAAGTGAGGATCTTGTCATGAGAAAGAGCTCGATCAGAATGTCTAAGGCTGCATTTGATTTTCAAACTTAATTTAGCTGAGTTCAGTCTAATTTTAAATTGAGTATAACATCTAAACACCCAATTTTTAAATTATTAAATTCATCTCAACTTAAAACCTTCTTACATGTAGGACCCACAACCTTTTTCAACTTAAAACATCTTTATACATGGGACTCACAATCTTTTTCAATTTTCTATAAAAAGTACTAAACTCATCTTAACATCTAAACATACTTTAAACTCAGTTTGGACGGACCTCACATAATTTCTTCTACTATTCAACTCATTACTATTTATAAAAAATTCAATTCAATTAATCTCAACTCAACATTCAAACACAACCTAAGAGGAGAAGAACAAGAATTTAAAATAATATTTAGGTTGAATTTATATTATTAGTTGACAATAATATTAAAGGTGAAAGGTACACCTTTTTTCTTCTTCTTTTTTGTGTGTGTGGTGAAAATTACTTCATGTACAAGTA
Organism: Cyclocarya paliurus; assembly: GCA_029856935.1. Taxonomy (NCBI): domain Eukaryota; kingdom Viridiplantae; phylum Streptophyta; class Magnoliopsida; order Fagales; family Juglandaceae; genus Cyclocarya; species Cyclocarya paliurus. The sequence continues at coordinate 40,470,697 of CM056947.1, forward strand.
CTTGGTTTGACAAATAAATATGTGAGATAGTAGCTAGCTAGAGAGCAAGAGAGGGTCGACTTTACAGAATCTTTATATGCTATATATATATATACGCATGATGTAATAATATATATATATATATCGATCTTCTGATCATCATGTTTTAGATAAGCTATCATGCATGTAGCAGCACACTGACCACTCAAAAATTCAACTCAATATATACATATATGTATATATATATATATAAATATATATAGTTATGGATGATAGATACATTTACTTATAATTACCAGCTCATGATCAATCAGAATTGAATATACGTCTCTCTATACAATTAGTAACAGTTTAATTGTCTACGTACATTATATATTGCTATATATTAATTCTTCTATCTCCAGATCAAGCCTCTAAATTAACATATTTTATGTACAGTACTCGTTTCTGGATTTTGACATGATGGACGCTAACGCGTGATTAGTTTGGCGTACCACGTATCCCATTGTACGTACGTAGCAAAGCATCTGATCATTATCATCGATCATCGCCCATAATTAGTAAACCTACCTGTCCACACAGCTGAAATATTTGTTTAACCTACAGCTAGCTGATATTGTAGGCCGAATCTACCGTCCTGCAAATTCTTCAGTTCATGACTCATCATCATGTGTACGTACGTAGCTTCTGCATAAATCCAAAGAAAGCTTGATTCTTAATTAAGTTTTTGTAAACCTAAGTATATATACATGCTTTAAGATGATCTTTAGATCAACCCCTAACAAATGCCAAGCTGCATGCGATCATGTCTGCATTCCATGCATGCTTTAATTTCCTGCATGCAGTCATGAGGACTTTATCCATGCATGATGATCTGCTCTGAATAATTTAGTCCATGTTTGATCATGATGACTAGCTTGTCTATGTGAACCATAACGAATTGACAAGAAATATAATCATGTGAAGGGCAGGATCATGTAGATCAAGTAGAACTAACCCTACAACAACTGCAGAATAATATTGTCCGTTAATCAATTAATTGTCACAGTTAGCAATATATAATCATGTATGTACGTCTCATAATTTCCACTTTGGCTCGCATTTTATGGAGCAACCCATAATGATCCTATATTCCCTCTTAATTTCCCAGTACATAGTAATTGATAGTACTACTTAATTGTCTGTCTCATGATCATTGTCGTCCATGTGTTGAATGTGCCATGCACTCATTTTAAAGTTTTTTTTAGTGCTCGAAACTTCAAGAGAATCCTACACGCATCAACTTAATACGTGTCTTTAATATGAGTCTTGTTAGATACAAGCGGTTTGGCGTATCAAACCACTTACCGACCCTGACATAGTTTTATTATTATTATTATTATTGAAAAGAATAATAATTTTGAGAGAAGAATAAGGTCTTTCATCTCATGAAAATCATTTCCGTCTTCAATTCGCATCATTTCATTAAATGGATGCCTTACACGTCAGTAACGGCCAGAGGTTTGTTTTGTTGTACCATACTGACTGGCCTGATTGGAAGACCTAATTTGTCCTGTCCCGATTGAATTAATGCAGTGAGTAGTATTTGTAATGACCTGCTAACAGATGAGAACCTAACAGTCTTCTTTAATTCCCAGCCATGCATATGGTTCTAAGGGACCGTTAGATAAGGGGGTTGCTTGATAAAAGGTAGTGTTGATGATAATGTCAATACATTCTTGTCCAAAACCTCATCACCCTTGACTCAATAATTGAAGGCTTAATTTACAGATATCATTTTCTAATTGGCTATCGTAAACCTCAGTACTAATTATGCCTTTGGTATCAATCAATCTGATCGATCTGGTCACTTTACCAAGCAGAAAAGCATATATACCCCTAATAAAGGGAATGTTTCTCTGGTGTAATCGACATTATTGTGAGTTTTACCTGATCAGTCGTTGAGGTTTTTTGTCTTTTCTTTCAAATACACATAGTCATGAAAATTCTGCATCTGATCGTGTTCGTAATAATTGAACATGATAATTTCAATCGTTGCATACATCCAAAAGCTCAAGTACATGTTTGGAAAATGAGATGAAATATTGAGATTAATTATGTGAATAATAGCAAAATAGGTTGTGAATAATAGTGAAATTATTTGAATTAAGATTTTTATTAACTTCTAGGAAATGAGAAAAAAAAATTGAATAAAAATATTATAAAGTTAATTGTTTAATATAAATTTTTTAAAATTTGAAAAACTTGTATTTTTTTTTTTTATATTTTGTTTAGAAGTTTGAAAAAATTGTAATGATTGGATAATTATTTGATGAAAATTTTAAATTTTAAATATTAGAAATTAAAAAGTATTTTGTGTTTAAGTGATGTTTATGAATAAAATTATGAAATTTTTTGAGATGAGATGTAAAAAGAAAAGTGCCTTATTCATCTCATTTCCCAAACATGACCTTATTCAATGCCTTTGCTTAACTATTGGGAAGGCCCAAGCAACTCATCTAATAAGAAAATTGCTATTGATCACATCTTTAACTATCATCCACATGTCATCAAATTATTGACTGATAAATAAAAAAAATTTATTCTATTACCAAGTTAGTATGTAGAATACAACATCTACATCATTTAAATTATAAGATTTGATTTGTAATATTCAAATTTTAAAATTTCTCTTTCAAATCAAATTATATCACGTAAGCATTTTATTAGATATGCTGTAGATATACACCGGCTTGAGAATACTTAATAGAATAACTCAATAAAAAATAAAAATAAAATTTTAATCGTTTAATGTTACATTGAAAAATGATGAGAAGATGATTGTTAATAAAATGATGGGTACCACTAATCCAATAATTTTTACATGCATAGTCTTCTTGCATCGACTGAGATTGGTGGATTCAGGATTTGAAGGGGATATAAAGCAAGAGTGAGTTCCTATCTAAGTAACCTTGCAATATTTTCTGATCCAGTGGCCTCGGATTATCCCCAAAAGATTTGGTGAATAAATTCTGAAATCCCAAGCTTGAGGAGAACATTCTCTTTTACTTGGAAGCATAGAGTAAATATTCATGGAAAATAAACAGAGACTTCTTGAAGAGTTTAAATTTCTAACTCATTTTGGAAGTATATGGTAACTGTTCAAGAAATTAAAATTTTACTAGGGTCATATTGACCTGTCTCACAGAAAATACTAGATCAGGATCCAACACTCAGCGTCCAAATCAATTGAACATTAGCATTTTTTCTAACCTTGTAGGTGATTTGAAAATGATCAAACCTAATTCCTACAATCTATGAAACAAAGTTAGCCATTGATAGTCTACACATGAGCTGGAGAGTAGTCAGTACCTCAAACCAATACAGCACTACCAAGAGTTAGCATTGACATTGAACGGTTAGTTATTGGTTCTTCGTTTGGTTGACGGTATATTTCTCTTCAGGCTGCTTTTGCCACATATAATTAGCAGCTTCTATCCACCGTGGATGGACCAAAAACTTCATATGTTTCACTGCCCAATGAGATTTCTCTGTTCCAGCATCTGTTGAGACCACATGTGTCACAGACGGATCAAGCTCCATCGAACAAGTAGCTCCCAAATCCTCTGCCAGCCTCCAGAGATGGTGATTATCAGCCTGGAATCTAGTGGGAAATACATGACTAAAGACAAGCTTACACCCCTTCAGGACTTCCTTCTTAATCAATTTCAGCACCTGCAGAATTACATATAAAAAACATCTTGATTATTATTCAAAATCTTTGTAATTAATAACCATGAGATAGATCACCTTCTCAAAGTTTATCGGGATGAATTAGTGGGAAGATATTCAACAATCTGGACGAGAAATTAAGGCATCGACAAACATAAAATACAGAAGCAATAAAAGGACTGATTAAAACTGATTCATGGCCACAAAATGGGGACGTGCTGTCCATTCAATATTTAGAATCATAATCAGGCCGCCTTATGTAGTATTTTTCCAAGAGTGGATCTTCACCACCAATCTGGCAAGATGTATGACTTCAGACTAAGTACTGTTCAATAGGTCAGAAGTCATGCCAGATTACGTGGAAACCAGCAAGAAGCAGAAGAGAGGCAGAGACAGAGAGAAGGTAGCAGTAGCTATCTATCTTACAAACATCTAAGATAACTTAGAAGCCAGGTTTAAATAATATAAAAAACATTTGTTGCACACTCTTTTTGAAACCCATAATATGGGACTCAATTAAATCATCCTTGTCGAAGTAATATTAGATTTTGAAGTATGTGTACAGGTGCTTGCTACCGCTTAGAATAAAATGTGGGCCATGTTTTAGTTGTTGAGAAGATGATCACCTTCCTCACATCTCTGTCAACAAGAGTCTCCTCAAGTTCCTACAAGAAGGTTCCCCTATATTAGAATTTATCACAATAGCAAACTTCAGCAACTATTACCAATTCAGAGTAACGAGAGGGACATACATCAAAAAACATCTTGTGCACTCGCTTAAGAACTTCAAGAACAGTTGCAAGCGCTCCATCTGTCTCACTTTCATCATTCTTCAACTCAGAAAGAGATTTACAACTGAAGCCAAATTGGTGACAACTTGAAGCAAAGAAATGATATCTTTCCATCAATATCAAATTTTCCTTGTGCTTCAGCCACGCCTGCAATAACACACGGCAACATTTTAACAGGATGGCTGTAACCCACAAAAACCTAAAAAGATAAATTGCAGGGTCAAAAGAAACTGAAATGACATGGGTTGCAAAACCTAAGAAAATTAATTGCAGGTTTACAAAAACCCAAAAAGATAAATTGCAGGTTCAAAAGAAATAGAAACAGTGTATCTAATGGAACAGTGGGTACCATTTCCGCTTCAGCAATCTTATAAGTAAACCATATCAAAGAAGCTTACACAACACAAGGAAACTTCAAGACTGGTTTGCACATGTAACAAGTAACATCAGATTAACATGAAAATAAACTGGTTAAGCAAAATTGGTTTGCTGGTCACAAATGTACCTACATTTTCTGTATCATCAAGAATGAGAGCAGCACTTTCTTGCCCCAGCACAACATCAAGACCCTTTTGATGTGTATGGGTGCCATCATCACGTGAAATCACCCTAGAGCTGAAGTACTCTCTTTGAGGATCAAGGAGCTTAGCCATTTCCAACGCATAGGGTCGATCACCCATTGTGTAGATATACATCTCAAACATTTCACTTGCTTCTTTTAAAAATGTGCGAACAAAGGGCCTTAACTTGGTCATCATATGCATAAAGTCCAACATGAAGAGGCTGCCTTTTGAGACATCTGTAAATTTCATAAATTTTAAATATCATGAAGGAATAAGCACATATATTTTTTTTTTATTGGCACTGGGTGTTCGGAACAGCGTCCCGACTAATCCCGGGGCGCACAGGCCCTCAGCAAAGGAGTTTCCTGCAAGTGTACCTCGGGTAATTCAAGGGGAAAATCCCCTAGTCTGATGTCCCCCAAGCACATATACTCACTACAATGCTCAGAAAGTCAGAAGAATAACCGGCACAACCAAAATCAGAAATATTAAACATTCTCGGTCTTCTTCTGTGGCAGCAGCAAATTGTGATGGAAGCAAAAGCCAATTTATAACCAATCAAATGAATAAGAGCCTCTATTCAGTTTGTTAGGTCAACTTGGGAGAGGGATGCAAAGAGTAAGGTAGGCATTATTCTTAAATAATTCAAAACCATGCAAAATGTAGACCTTCATACAAACTTATAAAAAAAAATGTATACTGTCATACAAACTTAGCCTGACAGCTACAGCGTGCCTCATGGGAAAAACTATCTTATGGTGATATAACAATTAAAGGCAGTAATTAGGCCTGCCTTTTGCAAAAGATAACTTTGCCAGTCTTTGGTAGGAATGAAAATGAAAACCAAACTATTTCACCCAGCATTATCAACCCATCCCCCCTGGCAACACCCAGAGAGAGAGAGAGAGACAAAGCCTTGCTTCAATTAGAGCACACAACATAAACAAACTCCCTCAGTGCATTCCAACAAACCTCCCTGTTATGGTGTCTTAAAACACAAGCAACTGATTACATCCTTCCCATTTATTTGAACTATTCTACCTTGCTTCGGACAGAAATCGTATCATCCCACTCAGAAACGCAAGCATTCAAACTCAGAGTAACTCCTATTTTAAATAGAAAGAATCAGTATAAAAAAGCATACGAAACCAATGATATGAGAAATGCACTACCAAGGTATAATTGCAAAAAAGGGTTAATGAAAATACCCTGCAGTGAATCTGTTTGGCTCTTTAAATATTCCTCTTCTGATGTCATCTGTATAAGCAGTGTAGAGTTTAGCAGTGTATGGTCCAGATCAAGAACCAAGCAAAGCTTCTTATGGCGTAACAAATTCTTCATATCTGTATCTCGCAATCTGACAATTTCATCATTCTGAAGCCTAAGTCCCTGCAATACAGGTGCTCCACAGGCTTAAACCAAATTCCATCCAAGACCAATAAACATAACTATACTTAATTAGGAACTCTTAGGCCTGGTTTGGATAGCAAGAGTCTCCCATCCCATCTCATTTCAATATCCAAACACTTTTCAATTTCGAATTTTCAACTTGTTCATCTAATCATAACCTAATCAACTTTCCTAAACTTCCAAACAAAACATAAAAAATAATTCAATTTTTCCAAATCTCAAAAAAAAAAAAATAATAATAATAATAATAATATTCTAACTATATTTTAACTTTATAATATTTTTATTCAACTTTTTCTCTCTCTATTCTCAAAACTTCATAAAACATCTTAACTCAAACCATTTCACTACTATTTATAGATCATCTCATCTCATTATCTAAACCAGGCCTTATTCTTGCATAATTTTTTTTTTTTTTATAAGCCTTATTCTTGCATAATTGGAAACGGACTTACATATTTTACATTGGTAACATCACTCAATTCTGATTTTTAAATTCTTTTCGTATCATGGGATCAGCACTTTGTGGATGATATTTCAACATATTGAAAGTTTTTTACAAATATTAGAAATTTACTTTTCAATATGTAGCAAAGTATCTTTTTGGTGTTGATTGGGTAATGCCTCAAAGGGTGGTAGAGTTGTTGGCAGGTTGAAGAGTTCAAAGTGTTGGCCATTACAGTGTGGAAGTTTGGCAAATCGTACTGTTATACCTTATGTGGTGTGTCTGGAATGAATATATGCTCAAAATTTTGAAAATTGCAAGAAGATGGCAGGTGAATTTGCACCCATAAAATGCTAAAAACCCTTTTTCTCTGGATCTCAGCCTTAGATAGTACTGGCTATTCTAACTATTTTGATTTTATGTATATTTGTTTTCCCCTACTTCTTAGTTGGGTGCTCTCTCTTGTATACAGCCAATGTACTTTGGTTGTGATGCTCTACGTTTTTCAATAGAATTGTCTTATAAAAAGAAATTATATGTAGCAAAGTTAACCAAAATTCTTAATTCCCTCAAGTCATTTCGGTGAATTTATACCTTGTGAATGTACCCAAATGTCACACCAAATTTATCATCCAGCCTTTGCCCACACAGTATACACATCTCTCCGAAAGAACCAGGATGTGTACAAGCATCCTTCTTCGTGGTTGCCTCTGCAAAAGATAATGCATTACATATAATTAAATTCAGCCACAACACCTAAACCCCAAATGAAAGAAAAACTAAGTAATGCCATTCACTGTGTCGTATTTTCAGAAAGTTTGCTAGAGATATGGAAATTGGTAAGCCACACACACAGAGAAGGGTGTAGATGAATACGGCAGAGTGACAAAAAGAAAAAATATACACACAACACTATAGAGCAGTCACTCTGCCCTAATTCGGCTTTTTTTCTTCAACCGTTGGAGTATTCGTTGCAATTTGGATGGCCTCAAACCGTTTTTCTATGTAGTAATTTCATGTCTAGTAAGGTCGCTACAGAAATATCCCAATAAAAAAGATACAAGAACAAAAATGGATCAAGATTTTCCAGTTTGGGCTCCAACATAGCAGCAGTTTCAAAGATAGAAAAGAAAAGGAAAAGAAAAAAAAAAAAAAAAAACTGTAGGAAGCTTTACAGAATAATTATGAAAGTATGCAACTAGAAAGAAGTTTGGTCTAACAAAAGGTGCCGGATGAGCTTTTGATAAGTTGGTTTCGGGCTGTGTTTCTCAAGATTTGGATGGCTAGGTGTTAAAAGGTGTTTCACACAACTCAATAGCGAAAGATCTTTTCAACTAAAAGAGAAGAACTTACCTACGGTTTGTTCTAGGGATGGCGCAAGTGAAGTTGACTCCGAACCTTCCTCTACGTTTTCCATAATCTCCACTTTGCACCGTTTTATCCTGCTAGTTAATGAACAAGGCTGAGTAAGTGGGGCTTACAATATAGAAAAGTTGAGACAACCCAAAAAAAAAAACCAACAGAGAATCAGCACCTTTGGGTTTCAAGGTGATTGGGATCTTCAGCCTCTTCGGAAGACTCCGAATCAAGTGATGCATCGAGGAAAGCCGCGAAGTCGTCGCTGCTCGATGAATGTACCGGAGAATCAGTGACGAGGCTCATCTGTATCTATTAACCTCAATTCACGAAATACATCAATCAACTTAAGTAAGAAATTGAAAGTCCAAGTCACGTTCCAATTACATTCCCTTGTTTGGATAGGAAAAGTCTTTTATCTCAAATACTAAGAACTAAAGCAAAGAAGAAGAGAAGAAAGATAGACTATAAGTTGTTCGAATTTTTTCTTTTTCTTCCTTGGATCTCTCTCTCTCTGTGTCTGAGTTTCTTGGAATTCCGGTTGGGGGGAAAAACGAGAGGGAGGGAGCGAACAGGAAGGAAAGCCGAACAGAAAACTACCACAAATTTCTTTTTCCAAGTCCAAACAATTCCAGTGGGCCGTAGTTGTAAACTTGAAAAATGAGCCCAAGACAAGCCCAACAAAAATCCTGGAACGGCCTAATAGAAAGCCCAAGAAAAAGGCCGAAGAGGTCGGAGAGCAAAATTTGCCGTTGCCCAACAGACAGTCTTTAATGAATGGTTTTTGTGGAACATAGGCCCATAAAGGTTTCCTAAGGTAGAGATGGACACTTTTAAGTGCAAAGATTGCAATGTATGTTGTTTTCGAAGATACGTGTAATATCCACGATTGAGTATAGAAAGATAGTGAATGACATCTCACCTTGGTTGACGGGAAATATTATGTATCAGCTACTATTTACTCTTATATTCTATATCTATAATTTTTTTTATAGGGTGTGAAGTGTTTTTCATAAGATGTGATATGTAGGATGGTAAATAATAACTCATGAGAAGAATTTCTCTATATCTAAATATTATAATTTAGATTTTGATGCTAAGAATTTAAAGGAAGAGATTGTAATATCTTAAATAGTATAGGCGGTGAATGCGATCCTACACTCCTTAGGAGAGACAAGTTCTTGCTTTATATAATAATTACAATGGATTCTAGTTATAATATTGATTAATTCTTTTTAAAGTTTATGCTCAAATGTGACTTAGGCTTTTTTTGGATTGTTATAAAAAAAAAATTATTTATTATTCTATTTGATGTTAGAGTGGATTGAAAATAAATAAAATTGGTTGATGAAAGAGTATGTACTTGGTCAAGAAAGTAACATCATCGCCCTAATTTTAAAGGATTTCGACTATAATATTGACTAATCCATTTTGAAATATGGGTCTAAATGTAACTCAATATATCCTTGGAATATTATAAAAAAGAATTAAGACTCGTTTGGATATTAAGAATATCTCAAAATATCTGTGAATAGTAGTGATATAGTTCATGAATAGTAGTAAAATAGTTTGAATTAAGATGTTTTATTGTGATTTGAAAAATGAGAGAAAAAAAAATTAAAATTAAAATATTATAAAGCTAAAAAATTGTTTAAATATAAAAATATCGAAACAATTGAGAATTATCCCAACTCAAGAATTCCTTTGAATTTAGCAGATTAACCAAATCTTATCTTCTCTATGTCGAAAACTATCTTCATCTTGACCAAGTCAAATTAACTAACTGCCAAGTGATTCGTTTCCTTTTAAATTTCTACTAGAGATCAAATTTGTTCAGCAAATTTTGGACCTCACATTTTGGCACCCATTCAACTGCCTTTTGAATTCGAAACATGCATCATTTGAGTAGTAGTTCCAGCTTATTCTTCAACTTAATGAAATATGAGTCCTAAATCCTGAAGTTGTTGGAGGTGCACAGCAAGAGAGAATAAACATAATGAGCTTCCATCTTTCTTTTAATGAGCTTCGGCTCTTATTGATTGGGCTTTAACCTTATCTTTTATAAACTCTTAAATTAAACATAAAAAAATGTACTCAGGAATATTTCAAAATAATTTGAACCTAAGTTCAAGAATACAAATTAATTCTTATTATTTTTATTCACATTTTAATATTTTAATTTAATAATAAGATATTTAGAGTGTATTTTTATACCCATCAAGAATAGTTGTATATATATCATTATTTGCGCTTGCCATAAAAAAAATAAAAAAATATGACTCGTACCAAGACATGCGGATATTATACGTAAACTAGGGCATTGGTGTATGTTTTCTCTCAACGAAGTACGTACAATTCTATCAACCAATTCCATTTGTGTTCAATGGGCTTTGGTTTTGGAGATAATGTCCGTTTGGAAAAATAACTATTATCAGGTATTTTTAGATATTTTTAATTTTTTTTAAATATTAGTTAAACACAATATTTTTTAATTTTAAATATTCAATTTTTTATCTAATCATTACAACATTCTTAAACTTCTAAACAAAATACAAAAAATAATATTACTTTTTCAAATTTCAGAATAAAAATAATATGGATTTTTCAATGTATGAAAGACTTTTCAAATATAGTGATATTTAAGAGGGGCTTGGTGACAGTACGGTACAGTTCAAGAAGACTAAAAAAGGACTATTTTTTTGGTGCTCTCATAGAGAACTAAAGCTTAGGTAAAGCATAGAGTAGAAATTGATTAGTAAAAATGTTTTGATAATGTTTTAATTCATAGATTAAGTTTTATTGTTTAAGATTATAGGATTGAATTCTCTACTTATTTTGGATATTATAAGATTAATACAATTATATTAAATCTTAATATGGTTTGATTTTGTTGAGCTATAGGATTATGAATATATGATTATGAATTAAACAGGTTTTTCATGTCATTTATGTAATATTTTGCTACACTATTGTTTGTAAATATAGTGTCGTCTTTAGATCTAATATTCCTTTGTATACATGAAAATTGTGGTTTGTAAAGGGAGAAATAGATTCTAGAATTAAATTTGAAAAATTAGATGAGTATATTGTCATATCTTACAATTAGAAATTTGGTGTTATAATTCTTAATCGTGTGTATAATATGGATTGGAAAAATCAAAGTATTGAATCCGGTTGATGGAAGCCTGAAGCTTGCGTTTTTATTCGTGTCCTAATCTTATTTTAATTATGTGTTTTATGTAGATTTCAAAATACTTTTCAGATTCTTGTCATCTTGTCATTTGATCTTTTCGACTCCCTGAACCACTGCATAGTAGTTTGGGCGTAATCAAAACCTAATGCATAAGTTGGTTTCATTTTCTCCAGTACTTCTAAAATCCATCGATCCATTCTATCTGCGCACATCATGCACAGTTCAATTCCACATGAACGATCAATTATTAACACAAGCTCATAGATTTAATGGATTAAGGTGGTGCATGTTACACCATAATCTTACATAATACACAAAAAACCTCAAAGTATTTATGATCTCTTACCAACAACATATGATTTTGAAAGCCACTTCATCATCTCTCTCAACTAATTTATACACTGTAATCTTCACACTAAATGCAACAAGGGTTCCTTTTTTGTTATTCTTGAATGTAAGTAGCAAGAAAAATTGATGTGTTTTTTTTTTTTTGGTCTCTTTTCTTTTTCCCCTTGAAACAGTTAACGATTTGGCCATGAATGTGCCTTTATATATATATGTACTACGCCATATCTGAATTGGCTTGATCCTCCTGACCCTTGTCATGAAGTTTCCTCACCTCCTGCCTCATCTTCCACCCAATCGTATCTCATTCCAGACTGTTGATAACATCGGAAAGCCACGTACAGCATGAACACTGCATGCAACACAGTTTTCAATATGATGCAGCAAAAAAAAAAAAAAAAAAGCCAAGAACTTTGTCAATGGGGTACTAAAAGCTATGGAAACCCTAAACTACTGAAGATTACAAAGGTGTTCTGACCTTCCCAAATGCGTGCAACAGTTGAGGATAGGTTCAAAACCAGAAAAACAATGGCTGCAGCCACGGCCTTCTTGTGAGAGCACGAGTCCCATATGTCGTGGAAGCGTCGAACCCAAAATATAGCTGCAATTGGATTTTAGGACATATTAAACTCTCAACTATTCCAGAGGAAGCACATCACCTAATTACATTCATTTTCCTCAAGAGATGACAAAAAAATTGTATTGAACATGTTCAGAATGAACAAAACCGGTTCAAGGTAGTACCCAACTTTTTAAAACTTGTCTTAGAATGCAGTAAAAACTTCATGCTATTTTATCCAAAAATCCTATTTCTTTCACAACATTGAAGACAATAAGATCCTGTTGCAAATTTTTCCTTAACTCTCAAACAAAGATTTGATAAACCACTTCCCACATATGGAGTTTTGAATATCCAAGGAAGGAGGCACGTTGTCTGTGTGTGTGTGTGTGTGTGTGTGTGTGTGTGTGTGTGTGTGTGTTAAGGAGGGAGGGAGAGAGTGAAATGCAGTTTCTTGAGGTCTCAAGATGATGGGTCCATGCCACTGACAAGCCCAAGAAAGGTAGATATAGCTTAGATGTAGATTAAGAGTACAGAGCAAGCAAGATTTTGGACCTGAATTTCATGAGGAAAAACTACAATAAGAAGAAGAATTTACCTATTGCAGTTAGCTGTGAAGAATACAATGAGCAGAGCTTTGGTACAGTGAAAACTCCCATGAAACCTGAGGCAGTGAGCACAACAATGCGTCAGTATAAAGTGAAATACAATAAAGCCGACACTGCAATTTTAAACTGAACCACTTACATTTTAATCTGATCCAAAAACAAAAGCATAGACAGAAAAAAAGAAACTAGAAAAAGGGAAACTCAAGGGAAACTTACCCAATTTAATCACAGTCCAAATTGTTAGGCAGCTGCCACACCTGGCCAAAACAAAGAGCAGTACTGCCAGCTGCCATTGTCACAATTTCACTATTTGTCATCTTTTGCATACTCCAAAAACCAAGAAGGAAAAAAGAATCGCTTTTTTGTAGCTCCATTAATGCACACAATAAGGAAAAGGTAAAAAGAGAAAAAGAAAAATTACCTTCATTGTAGTTGCAGGATGTCCTGAAAAAAGAGCTCTGAGTTTTAACAGTAACTCATTCACGTACGGAAGAACCAATCTCAGTAACCACAATGCTTCTTGTTCCCCCAGCACACAGCTTGAATCATCGGTATATACAACACCCCTAATTCATTCATTCACAAAAAGAAGGGAAAAGGCAGAATAAGAATTAGAAAGTGATCAAATTGCTAATATTTTTTCCCGTCAATTAACAAATTTTCAAGGGATTACCTGCATATGAGGGACCTATATATGAATATGGCTGAAAGATACACAAGCCCCATGTAGGAAGTCACAGAAATAAAACTGCAGATACAGTGATTAATAAGATCTCAGTTTTGGGCTCTGTTCCGAATCAGAAGGATAGAAAGCCTAAGAATGTATAGAATTCAGGTTAAAAATCAATTTCCTTTACTGCGGATTTCCTAACCTGAGATTGACATCCTTTGTATAAGAAGATGAGAGTATGAAAAATGATCCAATTAGCAGGACAAGTGCCGACCTTGGGACTTCCTTCCACATTATCAAGTCCACTGAAAAACCAAACGTAGAAAAGAAACTGATGATAAAATTGCAGGAGTTTTCCTAAAGAATTTGCAAATTTTGCTATGTTTCCAAAATTAAAAGTTACCAAAACTTTGCAATTTGCTGTGGCTTTCTGGAAAAGTTTGAAACTCATACGAACCTGTATCATAAAATCGTCAGAATTAAAAGTCAAACTGACAGATTCACAGAGAAAACATCAAATGCAGATCAACTAAAGACACTAACTTGGAGTGGGTTTTGAGAAATTCTGGCTCCTTGGAGTTGGTTTTGATAGATTCTGGTACAAGGTTCGACGCCTTTCCACCGGAGGAGGCTGCTTCACACTGACCACTGGTTTTCTACTAACTTGATGCAGCCTTTTCTCTTCGTTGGCAATCTTCTTCTCTTCATTGACAGGCTTTTTCTCTTCATTGACAATCTTCTTCTGTTCGTTGACAAGCTTTTTCTCTTCAGTGACAATCTTCTTCTGTTCATTGACAATCTTTCTCTCTTCATTGACAAGCTTTTTCTCTTCAGTGGCAATCTTCTTCTCTTCATTGACAGGCTTTTTCTCTTCATTGACAATCTTCTTCTGTTCGTTGACAATCTTTTTCTCGTCATTGACAATCTTCTTCTCTTCATTAACAATCTTCTTCTCGTCATTGACAATCTTCTTCTCTTCATTGACGATCTTGTTCTCTTCATTGACAAGCTTTTTCTCTTCATTGAAAATTTTCTTCTCTTCATCGACAACCTTCTCCTCTTCATCGACAACCTTCTTGGGTTCTGGAACATTGATTTTCTTAACATCACTATCAGTTTCCTCATCCATCTCCTCTTCGTCTTCTACATCAACAACATCGAGATCATCACCCTCGTCATCGCTCGCCACCACCTCTGGAGTATAATTCACCACACTTCGACTAGTTACGACCTTTTCTTGGCATACACCGAATTCCTTGCAAGTTTCATCAGATCCAGCAGTCCCAGTTTCATTAACTGGACTTTTCTCGGTTCCTTCATTAACAGACCCATCAGCAATTCCCTCCCCTGGTTCATCCACAGTTCGACTCAACTCTGATTTGGCCTTCCTCAGCTGAATTGAACTAGTCTGTTCAGTTCCATTGCCACTTCCTTCGGCACCCTTAACAGAGTCCGACTTCACCTTCCTCAACTGCGCAGAATTGGGTTCCTTGAATGGTTCAGATCTTGGCCTCCTCATCTGAATTGGGCTCCGCTCAAATTTCTCAACTGAAACACCAACCTCCTTACTTGCCTCAGATCTCAGTTTCCTGGCCTGAACAGTGCTCTTCTTGATTCCCTCAGCTGAAACAGTCAGCTCCTTGCAATGCTCCTCAGAATTCTTCAGCGGCTCAGGTTTTCGTTTGGATATCTGAAATGGGCTTTTTTCAAACCCATCTAAGCTTTCGGATTTCCATGTCTTTCTCTTCCCACTACTGGCCACTGTGGCACTCGTTAACCTTGAAGTGCTGCCGCCACCACCACTACCACCACCGCCATTATGTGCAGAGGCCCCACTTTCCTCTGAGCTTTCTTCTTCTCCTTTAAAGACCTTCATCCCACCTCTCACTTCGTCAATCTTCATCCTGCTCTCCCAGACAGACCCTGCCACCACGCTTCTCCTTCTATCCACATCCATATCTAATCACTTCCTTTTTACGCTCTCTCTGCCTCTGTTTCTCTCTCTCTCTCTCCTCTCTCTCTGTGGTAATGATTACCGTGGTGGGTCGGAGCTGTTGGTGGAAATCTCGTAGAAATGTGCAAATACGCATAACGGTATTACTTCAATCAGGAATCTTAATTTCAGTGGAGGTAGAGAACTCGAAGACATTAGCACTGCATTGACGTCATGAACTTCTATGGCCGAATTTCATTTTATTGTAATTCGTGCTTCTAATAATTTCTCATTCTTCTTCCTCTTCTTATTTTTGTGGTCTATTTTTACTTCACTGAATAATATTTAATTCACTAATTTTATCCATACCAACTTTATAAGAACTCCCATTTCATTTCTGAAGTATTTTGTTTTCATATCTGCAGAAGAATAAACTCTTTTGTTACTTTTGAACTGTATAACATGTTTTTATCCTAATCAAAGATCTAGTAATGTTAATGATCTCACAAATAATTATGAGAGGAATAGAAAGAGGTATTTTTTATTTGTTAATGATTTCATAAATACTTATATTTTAATGATCTTGAGTTTGAATCTCAATTCTTCACTTTCTATGGTGTTAACGATATAATATATAAGATGAATTATACTCATCAGTTACTATTCATTCCTACCTCTCACACTTATCATTTTTTCATAGAGCGTAGAGGTATTTTTTATAGAGTGTGAGATATTTTTTTATAAAATATAAAGTGTGAGATAATAAATAGTGACTGATGAGTTGAGTTTTTCAATATATAATATTCAAATGTGTTGTAAAAGATATATCTTCTACCACAACTACCAAATCAGAATCAGACAAAGGACTCAAAATTACTTTCATTCTGTCAAATTATTTTGTCGTCCAAAGGTGTAGACGACCAAAGTGAATATGGCAAGTCGTATAGAAGGTGTTAGTATATCGTGGTGGGCACGTTTACTTTTGGTGGGGGGCTTTAGAGGGGGGAGTTGTGTGTCCCAAAACTCAAATGCAGCTGCAGCATGTTCCTGTTGGTGGTAAAAGTCTAAGTTCCTTCAACGGCACAAAATGTGGGGACAAAAATGGCTATACAATTATGTTCCCTTTTAATATCAGATACAGTATTCAAATCCCAAGAGACTGCCACCTATCTCCATAATTTATGATTCACAAGCTTTGTCTACTGTCTTCTATTCATTTCTTCTTTGTGAAACACCATGATATTGCTAACTCTACGTTCAAAAATATTAAAATGTCCTCGTGCATCACTGCATTTAGGTCTCATTTATTTTTAAAGACGAGATGAGATGAAAATAATTATAAAAATAAACAAGATGAGTTTTCTTTACTTTTTAAAGTTTTGGTTAAGACTTTCGAGGCATTACTAATTTGGTCTAAACCATATAGTTGTATTGCTAATTTTAATTGAAAAGGGAAAACGAAATTCTAATGCACTGCTCAAAAAAATGCAGGAACGTGTGTCGGTGGGCTGCAACTTTAGTTTGTTGCCATGCATCTCTGTGCAGCCATACGTACGATTTGGAGCCACATGCAGAGGAGAAAAAGCAGAACTACTGGGGTTTGTTTGTTGTTTATCCTGTGGGAATGATTCCATCAGTAAGTCATACGCCAAACATTCCCCATACTACATCATTGACAGTGTGACAGAGTTAAAAGTTAAAGTTTCATCCTTACCAAACACTTCCCAGGTCAAAAAAAGAAGAGTACAGCAGAGTTTCAGCCTTACCAACTCCATGATTCGTATCGATTATATGCATTTCAATGTCCCTTAAAGTATAAACTTAATATGCGAATTTCACGTGCATGAGATAGGAATATTACTTAAATGTGTTGGGATCTAAGTTTATAGGTTTAGACTTGAACTTGCTATTGTTTCAACGTTACGTTTTGAGTTTCATCTTTTCTGCTGGTTAAGTTCCGCTTTGGATTGAAAATTTATTTCAATTTATATCATCTCATTATTATAATTTTTTCAAATTTTTATATAAAATATAATAAATAATTTAATTTTTTTAAATCTTAAAATAATAATAATAGTAAAAAATAATATTTTATTTAATTCATCTAAAATTATTTTAACTCATTTTTAAATCCAGACGGACCTGTTCTTCAGTAAAAAACAATGGCATAAACAAAACTTAAGAGGAGGGCTGGTCAAAAATCATGTGCTCTGGATCACTTGCTTGGCAGTCTACCGCTTGGTACTTTCTTTTTTAGCTCCAAAAGAACACTCCTGTCTCCTAGAAAACAATATAAGTAGTGTCTTTATCTGCATGTGAGAGTTACAACTTTTGAGCGCCTCGGCTATAGTGCTCTTAAAGATTCTTCATCACAAAAGTAATGGGTTATTAAGTACCCCCACAAAAAGAGATTATCCTTAAACGCCCTAATCATTCAACCCCACCAAAGTCGCATTTTACTTTTGAAAAATCATAGATCCAAAGTGAGAAAAAGATGATTAAAAAAGTAAAGAGACCCACACAATTCCTTCAGCCACAATCCTCTCTCTCTCTCTCTCTCTCTCTCTCTCTCTCTCTCTCTCTCACTCACAAAGGCAGAGGGATCCCAATGTTGCCCTATTTCTTTTACTTAAAAGCTTGATCTCTATTAGGAACCTATGCCCATATACTGTATACATGACTGCATGAGGCTTTTGTCTTTTATATATAGGGTATTCGAGACTAAGAGTATTAGTATTGGTTATTGCTTATAATTATGTATATCATATGCAATAATCAAGAAAAACTCCTATATTAGATTATGTATTTTTTAGCCAAGTAATTATAATATTTTATTTTTTTATTATTATTTATTATTTTATTTTTTATTTTGCAATTAGCATTACTGTAAATTCTATCATTTAACACCCACTAAAATTTTTTTCTTAAAATTCTATCCGTTGGTGGAGAGAGAGAGAGGGGGAGAAGAGAGAAAAAAGTAATAAAAAAAGATTTGGAGAGTGAACGCATCTTCAAATTTTTGAAAATACTTTTCATATGCAAATTTTTAAATATGCATAATCCAATGCAACCCAATTTAAGATCATATTATACAAAATATGTATATACATATGCATATACAGATGCATAATCCAATGTTAATGCTCTTCTATCTAATTATCAAATACAATTTTTCATCTTACGCATACTTATTATTGACACATTTTAAGTGACTACTATTTAAGTAGTTGACACCTAAAGTCACTTAAGATGTATCGCATCAACAAGTCAAGCAATTTTTCGTCTCACAAGTATTGGATATTTGAGATTTTTACCCACATTCGATTTCTAGAGTTAAACTACTTCCTTGAATTGCCTTTAGAAGTTTGTTTTTTAAAGGCCTTCGTGTAAGTTCATGACGTGGGTGTTTGTCATTAGATTAGGTAGAGGGATTTGTCCAGTTCTATAACCACCTAAAGCTTATTGTTCAAAAAACTATATTCGCAATGATCAATTTGAATGCTTTATGCGTTTCCACTAATGAAATAAATATGAGAATAGAGGCGAAAACAATGGTCATACAACTAACAAATGCATTGTTTTATATGGGTAAAAGAAGATTGGTGAGCAGAAGTTCCAGAACTTGTCTGCTTCCATTTCTTTAGTTGGTATTTGCAATTTCATTATTTGGGAGAAAGAGCATGGTCCACTTTCATGGACCTAAATTCTATGAACATGTAAATAAAATATGAATTATAGGGGGGAAGAGAGAAAATTTTGTGATTCAGGTTAGAAAAATCCTTAATTTTTAGGGATCTACATAAAGAAGTCTTGTTAGAAAGTGAAATTAGAAAATATAGAAAAAGTACAAATTGCAAGGTTATAAATTATGAACCTTATTAGGTACAAGCGGTTTGTCACACCAAACTAAGTACCGATGCTGACATGGTTTTTTTTTTATTAAAAAGAAAAATAAAAGAAGAAAAATTTTGAGAGGAGAATAAGGTTCTCTATCTCACAAAAATTATTTTTATCTTTAATTCGTACCGCTTCATTAAACGGATGCCTTACATATCAGCATCGGTGTGCGGTTTGGTACGTGAACTTACTTACAAGAAGACTTTTCCATAGATTATTGCTTCCTGGAGACAATTAGCACCCTTAAACACCAAAGAGGGAAATATGAATTTGCTAGGAATCAACACAACCAGAGACGTGTGTATGTTAAATAATAGATAAGCCATAAAGGAGGATATTCAACTAAAAATACAGTTACTAGAAAAACATTTGAAGTAAGAAAAAACTGTTTTGTGTCATGAAAACACTGACTTGCAAGAATGCGTTTTGTTTAGTGGATATATATATACAGGCTACCTTTCAGGAACAGGATCATGCAAACTCCACCATCTCTGCCCCTGTAAGAATATAGTATTATCAAATCTATGAAACTTGTATAGAAGAGGAAGAGAAAGAATATATAAACATAAAACTTAAGAAAATAGGAGAGCGATCAAATTGACGAGGGCAGAGCTTACCTCAAAGTGGACAAATCCAATTATGACCTGAATTCTGATCCTTATACACTGTACCATATACAGATTCAATCTACTGACCAATATACATGCGTCTGCTGACACCGAGAACTATTTTTTGTACAAAACATACTCGAATGTGGAAGGTTCTTGTCATACTGGAGCATTTTTTACTCCACCAGAGAAGGGAAATACTTCATTTAAGCACTTATAATTTAACATTTCCAATGTGTATTGGAGCATTTAAAAGCTGTTTGGAGTCTTTGGACTCCTCATGCGAGGCACCCGTCTTTGTCTTTTCACTTTCTGCTCTTTTCTTCTTTTCAAGCTCAAACTGCCTGCAGTTCTCTTCGTGAGCTTTCTTGAACATTCTTACAAAGCTGAGCAGAGTTGAAATAACTGCAGATGCGATTCAGAAGAGTAACAAGGTAGCATAAATTACACTGAAAAGAGCTGTACAAGCATGGCCCTCAAACTAGAATATATTGATGATCCTCACTGATAAAGATAATGACAAACTTTAAGATTAGAAAACTACGGACCCTAGAACTTTTCCATTCATACATCCTTTACAAATAGATGAATAACCAACAAATATGGTCTTTAACGATACAGAAAACCTATACATCATGGTCACTAGAGTGACAATATGTGAAGCTTTAGATTGGGGAAACACACTATTATATTAGCATAAAGGAATGATTAGACACAGCTTCCAATCTGATGAAACGAATATACAGATGACCAAAAGCCCAGATTTTATTGGATTTGAGAAAAGTAGATCTCATAAACTTAGGAACCAGAAATTGTTAAAACATCCAAGAGATTGCAAAACCAAAACATGAAGCGTGGGAACAGTTTTGAGCTTCATACTTCTGATGAAGGATCAGTTAATACAATGTTCAATCTGGAAAGCTTTAGCTTCAAGTTAAATTACCTTGTTCAAAGGTGCAGCGAGATGGATCTTCCCCAAAGTAAACGATCAGTGCATCCACATTTCTACCCTGAAAACCATCCCAGATGATAAAGAATTGTTTTTTACAGTTATCAACGCGTAAAAACTCCAACTACTTTTCAGAATAAGGCCTACCACGCCAGTATACAATGATGCCAAAGACCTCACTTCGGCCTCAGAAAAAAGAAGAAACTCTTTTAAAATCTGTAGAAGATAAGGAAAGCATTTATGTTAATGCTTGAACAATATAATTCCTTAGATAAAGTATCAGAAATTTTAGTTTATGGTATCCCAACCAAAGTGCCATGCTCTGGTCATTTAGTCATTTTGATATTTTAAAAATTAGGGAGCACTTCATACAATCTTACAATAGCTAAATTAGATATTCAGGCAATGATAGATCTTGAATATGGTGACAAAAAAACTAATAAACTTAAGATACCTTATGGAAATTTTCTGATACAGGGCCATCATTTTCCGAGGCAGACAGTTCCTGTATAACTTTCTCCAATCCTTTGCTTATGGCTTGCATTTCCTCTGCCAAATATTTCAATTGTATCTGGATGGAAATCACACATTTCAGTCAAGAAATGCCAGCTATAATACAAAATTCTTAGGATGACTCTCACCAAAAGCAAATAAGAATACCTTTGAAGCCAGCTCCAAGCTGGCAAGGTCAATGGAAAAATCAAGAACTTCTGGCAGCTTATCGGAAAGCACCTACAACTTAATCAAGCAAACTTAAACTAACCAAGTACTATGCAGGTAAACTTCTCCACTGGAAAGCACTAGAATATCCATGCAGAATATGACCCAAAGCCTGACATCTCATAATTCATCAACATAATGCTTCTGAAGCAAACCACATTTTAAGGTAGTGTAGGTAACCATTGACACTTGATACGCATACCATATGTTCCAAGAGAATTTTCAAACCACTGGAAAGTCAAGTTATAATACGAACCCACAAGAAATAAGTACCAACTTGTACCTTACAAAGATAATGCATGAGAGTCATCTTGTGGTTCCGTGCACGCGTGTCGGTAAGTTTAAGAAGGCTATCCAACCTAAATCCAATAGCAGATCCTATAAAAATAAGGAAAAAGATAACCATGAAAGTCAGTTTGAAAATAGAAAATGCAAGGAGCATACGTGAACAGGATGACGGTGATATGTAAGACTTCAAAGCATAAGAGTGCAAGAGATACTATTTTGGAAAAATATAGAAGAACATAGGCTAGGAACCAGGATGTGAAGTATTTTGATACAGAGCAATAAGCATCAACTGCTAAGTGATCTAAGATTAAGAGCTGACCATTCTGGCTACAGCCCAGGTCGAAAAGGATATGCACTTATAAGGATGAGGATCTATAGGCCATTAACCAAATCATACATACTCCCAATGAATCAGATGATCGTACTTAAATTCATTTTTTCCATACTTCTCCACACAGGTCTCCTAAAGAAAACAGCCTAAGTGATTGATTTCATGTTACTTATACTTCAATACAATAGTTAGATTCCTTCCTTCCATACTTCAAGCAGCTCTTTTACAAAATTTCAGAAGGCAACTTACATCTTACATCATCCCTCATCTATAACTTTCTCTTCCTTGATTTGCCCCGTAATTGCCCCTAGATTTGTTGCAAAACTTTATAAAACAATATGATTCCAAGATTTATTAGGATTCCGCATTCTCCAATCGTTTAGAAATTAAGCTCCTCTTTATATCCTCACTATAATTGGTAACAGCAACTCGAAACAATTTACTATATATCAGTGATGGCACTCCATGACCAACTTCTTTTATGAGAATTTTCTTCTTTGACATGCTTCTAAATTATCTGATGAATTCAAAGTAGGGATGCCTTATAACAGTGATGATAGGTTATTTTGCTTCCTAACCTCTGTATATTAATGATCTTAGTGCATTTAGTCAAGTAGCCAGGCCAATGTAATATAAACTTACCCCTAGCAGTTCCCTGGTTCAAAGCATTTCCAAGTGACAGAACTGTCTGCATAATTCTCTTCAGTTTGGCTGAATTCTTGATCTGATAAGAAATCAGGAATAAGATAATAACAAATCAATATTACTAGAAACATTAAATCACTTGCAGAAAGAAAGAAGTATGAGAATATGAGAAAATAACTTGCCTCTTCTGCTGCTGAGTTCACAACATTTAGACCCTTTCTAAGGTCAGAAACCTAGATGGAACCATAAATGGGTCACATTTATACATGTAAACCATAGCATTTTCAGAAAGCTGGAAGATTATGAGCTTCTTCTTTTTTTTCTTTTTACCTGGGAATGGAACTGTATCTTGAATGAAAAAACTGAAAGCTTACATTCTACACGTGGTACTTGCATCAACTCCAAGAAGAACTGTCATGAACATTTGCACAGCATATCTTTTTATCAGGTAGAATGTATTTTCATATTGAGAAGTTACTGCATATTAAGCAGTCACACCAGCTTAACTAAAGAGCTAAAACCAAGGGATTGATAAATGTCATCAAACATTAGAGAACAATAAGTTGAATCTAACTGAAATGCAACATCTTTGTCAATGTATTGAAAAACATTAGTTATGCTTCTGAAAAGCAAGTATTATACATATACTGAACACACCAATCATTTTTCAAAATTTATTGACATGTTATTGAATCTAATTAAACAAAGAGTAAAGTAGGTTTCCAATGAAAACCAGCCCCCTGACAGTATTTTAAAAATCTTTCCAGCATAACTCAAGTCCCAATAAATGTCATAAAAAATAAGAATTTTAAATTCTTGGGACCAAAATAAACACAGATCCATCCACTTGCACCTTGACCATCTTGAGACAGGTATGCACATATATCACACATTTACAGGTTGAAGACAAACAACTTTGTGATAAAAGTAGCAACCAAACCCACACAAAAATGCACACACCGAAATGTTCAACTTCTCTAGACAATGATACACATGAAATCACATGTATACATGCATGTGCATGCATGCCCACACATACACAGAGAGAGAGAGAGAGAGAGAGAAAACAGAAGCTTAGCTCTGTTTTTCTTCCCCCACCTCATGGTTCTATCTTTTCCATTTTGTGTCATAAAAAACCTCTGCCAACAAAGTCTAATCCAAGAAAACACGATTTTCAAATAGTAGTCCATACCAATACACTTCTCTTCGAGAGTGGAATTGATGCGGGATTGGGGATCCTTTTACTACATGTTCACATCAAGAAGTGCACTTCTTACAAACTTGGGTGATCAGAGTTCAGATTCTCAAAAAGTACCCATATGCATGTCATCAAAAGTGAGCTTTGAAGACATCAAATAAAAGGCTAGCATCCAAAAAGCACGAATGAAATCCAACAAACCTGTTCACATTTCCCTAACTTTTCCTTTTCTCCTGTGTAGCCCTGAACACAGAAATATAAATGCAATTATAACTTGAAAGGCACCGATGAAAGTATCATCTCGAGGGCCTGAATCCTCCAAAGGCCATGAAAAATTTGCAGAAGATGTCAACTGATAATATTTCATATTCCAATTTCAAAATTAATTGGGTAATTCATTGCCAAACCTTAAGTAGCTCCATCTCCTCTTTCGTAGGACAGAACTTTATGAGATTCTCAACCTGATCCACATCTAAAGCTGAATCTTCAAGGGCAAGCACTGAACTCTGTAAATGTTCCACATGAAACCATAATTCATAAGGACAACTCATCAGAAAGCAAGCCCTTGCTGTACAATGGGATTAAGACCACATATCTTGCAAGCAATGAATGGGAAGATTGTATGGATAGAGAATATGTACGACAAGGACAAACCCGGAGGGAAAGGATGAGTTCTATCAAGAGAGAGAGCCAAAATAAAGGAATAAGAATGTTAGTGAAATGAGAGAGAGAGAGAGAGAGAGAGAGAGAGAGAGAGACGGAGGGAGGGAGGGAGCAATGCGTTTTGTTCTTGGAGGTATAGTGGAAGATGACATTATGATCACCAAAACATTTATAACACGATCTGCTCAAGGCAAATTAAAGACATGGCCTACATCCCATATTCATCAACTGAAGAGTTGACATAAGATAACTATAAGAATGTAATAATATAACTATACTTGTCCGTTTAACAACATGAAACTTTGAGTTCTAAGAAAAGAAAGAACTTTTGCGCTGAAAGTTTGACATATCTATGCAGAAACTTTAAGTCAAACCATTTTAGGCTCATATCAGTTGTAAGCGTTTAGCACACATCACCACTATTATTGTTCTAATCATATTTCCAATGTTAAGTTTGAGCCCAACTGTCCTGGAACTCTTTTATTGAAAAGAATCTGTAGTTCAAGCAACCAATTGGCATCAATGGTCTCTTGACGAAATGGCACCTCCTTCCCTTATAAGGTCAGAGGGTAAGGTCACATAGGTTTATTTACCTATTGAAAAAAAGGAGAGACTCTAAAATCAAGTGATACATGTCATAAAACCTGTTACTCTCGAGTTTGTACTTAATGCAAAGAAATTTTCAAATACAAGTACGAGAAGTTAGAAAAAGAAAACCTAGGAATAAGAAAAGAAGACTGCCCTATATATAGTGGAATGCAGGACATGTTCGTTTATCTAAGCTCCTATAGTTTCGATAAAGATTTGTACAGTTGAGCTCTGGACTACTTGAAGCTTAGGCGAAATTAAACCTTCATTCCAATTACCCGGAGAAGTACATATTTGAAGTGCCATCAAACTTACCACTAAGTCATGCAATGATACTTTCACCTTTGAAAGCATGATTTCACAGTTATATGCCCGCCGGTGGTCAATCTGCAGAAGTGATAACATTACATAAACTCCAGATATTGATCTGCTATTCATAAAAACCGTAATTTGGCCAAACAAGATAAATGTGATAAGAAAGTGATGCTAATAAGTACAACAATACATTACATCTCTGTACTGCAAAGCCTCCCCCATCACAGAGGCAAATGCTAGCACCAAGTCACTGACCAAACCTCTCAACCAAATTGGCTTAACACGGTCCTTTTCAATGGATTCTTCATACCCTTGGGGAGGTGAATCAGAAAGGAAGGTTGCGCTTGTAAGGGGGAAGGAGCTAATAAGAACACCAAAAAAAACCAAAAGACCATAAAATAGAAGCCTACAAATAAGTACAAGTGTCTTTCCTCTATATGTGATTTTAAGTTTTATTATGTGGAGCCCACAGGATACATATAATGGAAATAAGACTCCCTCATAGTAGTTAAAGGGGGTTCCAAAAGTGAAAAATGCAAACAGTTAATATCAGTTTTGACTTTAATTATTTGTTTTGGTAAAAAGCCCATTTGAAGAGTCATGCTTTTCTGCATCAAGCACAAAGAAGAATTTTAAGGGGTGCGCTTGCAATGAAGTTCAGTCTAAGGTTTTCAAATAGCTTCAAAGAATTATTTGTAATGTTGGGTTCTAAAAGGTTACTGGTGCTTTTAAGCCGAGTTTTCTAATAGTACTAGGGTT
Source organism: Cyclocarya paliurus (assembly GCA_029856935.1). Lineage (NCBI taxonomy): Eukaryota > Viridiplantae > Streptophyta > Magnoliopsida > Fagales > Juglandaceae > Cyclocarya > Cyclocarya paliurus. Next base: position 40,497,221 of record CM056947.1, read on the forward strand.
TTCTAATAATTTCTAAGAATCATTGAATTCTTGGGTTTTAAAAGCTAGTATATTTGTGTTTTTTAAGGTATGTTATCAAATAGTCTAGTCTAGGAGTCTATATACTACGTTTTATTTATAATAAATATGATTCAAAAACTTTATAAGGTTTTTGATTAATAAAAATATTTGAATTTTTTTTTCATTGGAAGGCAAGAACATTTGCCATTATCCTCTTTAAAATTCGATGCAATCACAACCATGCTTTCTTACATTTTCAATCATATAATCTGATTTGGATCTCTTTTATCATTTTTCCCCTTATTCCATCATCTCAACAATCTAAAGTCCTAAAGTTAGTCTTTTTCAGGAGGGTTCTACTCATTATCTCAAAATCTTACAACCTTTTCTTCATCCAACCTTAGCTAAAATCCACTGACAAGGTCTAATACCTTCTGTCACCTATTAGAACCTTAATAATCTCCCCTTTCCTTAGCCCTTAGGAAATGCAATCCTGAACAAGTTGTTCTATCCTACATCAGACGGAGTACCATAAGAGTCTAGGATATGTTTGGGGCAAAGATGAGATTTCTCATCTCTATCTCTATCTCATCTCATCATTATAACTTTTTCAAATTTTCATACAAAATATAATAAACAATTCAACTTTTTCAAATCCCAATACAACTTTTTCAAATTTTAATATTTTAAATTAATATTTTAAACTTTTATCTTAACACTATTCACAAAATTTTTTAAAATTTTCATCTTATCTCACCTACCAAGCATAACCTAAGACGAAGAATCTGAAAAAAAAATCACTGTAAAATTTTAACCAGAAAAGCAGATGTCTCCAAATGAACACAAGATTGTAGATGGCACATCTCTTACCAAATATTCCAGGAATTATTTCTCAGGATGAAAATAGACAACTTCAAGTAAGAAAAATGAACAGAAACGACTTAATACAACTTGAGAACCAAAAACTTGATTACCAGTTGCACTTTATCCGATTTAGGTCCAACTGAGCCTCGCATAGACTTCCTAACATGATCTGAACTTGGAAGTGATGCTGAGAAAAGATTCTCAAGTTCTGAAATATCAATGTCTGGAGCCCTACATTGACAGATAACAAGCAAAATAGCCTATTATATGTGAAGGAGACTCAAAGCATGATTATACTTGGACACAAAAGTTCTGCTAGCAAAAAAAAGCATGTACTTTGAAGCTGCACCCAATTTTTGTGCCTCCGCCCAAAGAGTTCCTGATGCTGCTCTTGTTAATTTCAACCAATGCAATGGCTTCAGTTTTTTGTTATGATAATTCTTGGCACTTATAGTACGTGAAAGAATTTGCCCCTTTCCCTTACTGAGAGAATTAGATGGTGATCCAGAAGATGGAGATACAGAGATACTATTTCCATTACCATCTAGAGAAAGGGATCCCGGCTGACCATCACCTGTCCTAGAGGTACCTTTAAGAAAAGGAGCTGGAGGAGGGGGCGGGGATGGAACAGGTGGCGAATTTTGTGATGCAGGGTGTGAGTTCTTGTATGAAAAAATGGGGGCAGGAGGTGGTGGTGGCACTAAAGATGGAACTCTAGGACCCGCAACCTGCTGAGAATGAGGAGGGGGAGGGGGTGGGGGTGGAGGATGTCCTGCTCTAACAGCTAGCTTCTCCTTCAAAGGAGGTGTTCGAGGAGGCAGCAGTGTTGGAGGTGGTGGAGGAGTTGGAGAATGAAAAAGTTTCGTAGAAACATCAGTTGAGGAAGGCTGCGGTGGTGGAGGAGGAGGTGGAGGTGTAGGGGGTGAAACCGAAACAATTTTGGCATCTAGAGATTCAGATGTGTGTGAAACAGACAAGGTTGGATCTGTAATGACTGGAGATATAGCTGGCAGATGGGTGGTTTCTGCACTTTCAGATAAGGTGTGATAATGTAGTTGACGTTCTATGTCAGAAGTTTGGGCTACAGATGCATCTTCCACAGATTTAGAGGAGACTATTGTTGACTGAGAAGATTGAGGCATCCCTTGGCAGCTGATGTCAGATTGACCGGGAAGTTGAAGCAGAATCTGAATGTCAGGAGTCTCAGCTACCTTACTTCTCAGATAAGTACCAGGAGATTGCTTAGGTGAGGACATTGACATGGACTGAATCTCCGGGGACAACGACAAGGAGCTCTTAGCCTTACTTTCCAAGACCGCGGGCTTCTTTTTCTCCCAAAGCTTTCTAGGACTTGTCTCCTGCAATAGACCACTAGTTTCCACACTCTCATGAGAACCACTTTCCAACAATTCGTGGACAATATTTGATGCACTCTTGTGTTGGAGCACGTTTAGTGATGCATCGGCCTTGGGATCTAAACAGTCCACATAACTGAAGAACTCTTGAACTTTTGCAAATGCTTCCACTGGAAGGCCCTCCTCCTCAAAGCTTGAGATATCACCCGCTACTACGGAAGCAGCAGCATCCATCTCAGAGAAGAGAATCTTCATCCGAATGATAACCAAGGTATTAATTTCATGTTGAGAAAGACACCAGCAAAAGGCTATGCCTAAACAAATTTAGCATGTGAGATACCTCTGCTCTGAAGTCCTTTGGAAATTGATCCCTAGCATTCCACAATATGTCAATTTCATCCCGGTTTAGGATCAATATATTAGACCTAATAAAAGCAGTATTAAACATTACTCGGAACATCATCTCTTCACGTGCCATTTCATCATTCAAGCTAACACACTCCACCACAACATCACCTTGAATATGGCAATTGATGTCTATTTTAACTAGTTCGCATTCTCCCTGAAACACAATTCTAAGGTAAACAAACAGTCATATGTACAAAGATTAGACCAAATTGTGGATTCACCTAACATGAAAAAATAAATCCAAACAAAGTTTGCATCCAGTGAGCTTCCACAGCAGATTAAAGCATAGAAAGAAAGGTATCAATACCTGGATACAAATCAATTCAATTATATTTGTGTATTATTTGGTGTTATTCGATCAAGTTTCTAGTCCAGGAAATCTTCAGGAGACTCAACAATACAAACAATGAAGCTCCCAAAACACTGAGCCCACCATATTATAACCCCATGGGTTTATCCTAATTGGTCATGATATACCATCCAAATCTATTTTGGATTTCAAGTCAGGACCAGAAAGCCATGTTAAACTTTGACCATTATGATTGCTGAAGTCCCACATTAAAGAGATATGCCAACCTAGATTGACCAGTGTAATTGCTTTTGATAATGTAAATAGTTCCCTCTGTAACATTAATTAAAGAAAAGATGAACTCCTGTTTTTTGAGAATATTTCCATGAGATTACTGATCACAGTGACATAAATGGTTGTACCAGAGGCTTGAGATTCTGTCCAGTTTTTAGGCTATTGAACCTTCTCAAATATTCCTTTAAAATGAAGGCGCTTAACAATGGTGGCTTGAGATTAGCCTCATGAAAACTTTATGTTCCCCGTTAAGAAGAGAGTAGAAGAAAGCTGGGTCTATATTAAACATAAGATCTACCTAATTCAGTATGGGAGAAAAGTTCAACATCACCTGCTTGTAAGCCCGGACAGCTTTGCGTCTTTTTGGTGTTGAGTACAAGACTTTCGGGCCTTATCAGCAACAAGAAAAGGATCCTGTCCATATACCCGAAATATTGGACGACAACCCCCATGTCCGTCAAAATCAGGAATGAATCTGAGAATGATGCAGTCCAAGGTGAGGGCTCTATCCAATGGTGGCCATTCTATGGCGACATTCCTCCTTGATACATATTGTAGATACCTCAGTTGAGAAGGCATTGGATTCAGTGGTGACAAAAAATGCAAAAGTTCAAGAGGAGCTTGTTTGTAAACCATGTCTAAGGTCTTCTGCTCCCCACCGTACTGCTTCCTATAGATCAATAATGCAGCCAACATAAAAGCCAAAACCAACCAACCACCACGTTCACAGTGCATCACCAGCACGTTATGCTGCCCTAGTGCTAGCCAACTTTCGCTTGATTTTAGAAAATGGTGGATCACCTCTATTGTCAGCACTGGGCAACCCTCAAAATGCCGAGGGTAGTCCATTACGGTCATATCATACTCGGTCAATATGTTAGCAATTTCGCTTTGTGCTTCTCCCTCACGAAAATTGAATACCAAGAATGAAGCTTCAGGTAAGTGATCTTGAAGTTGACCAACTATCCCACCAATATATACCTTATAGTTCTCTTCATTCCAAGCCTCGGTAGTGAAGCAGCAGTCAAATACTACATATATGTAGATAGAATGAGAAAATTACCAGCCACTGAAATGGAAGCTTTTTCCACAAATTAATTAGACAAAATAATCCTACTTAGTAGCGGTTTTATATATTATATCTTTATTCTATTCATTGCACTAGAAAAAATTTATTCTTTTTCTGCAACCATTTTGCAATGAAATACTGATATAGTCCTCTAAACACAAAATTGGGTTGCAATTTGAACTTTCTAGTAGATAATTTAGATAACCACAAAAATCCTGCCTCGACTTAGATTTTTGCACCTTTCTACTCTGCTTGGTTCCTCGGAATGTAGAGGCAAAGGGGAGAAACTATACATTGTTAGGCTTTTTTATTTTTATGAATTTCAAACAAAAGATTTAGCATCTTCTGAATGTAATTCACTGCTTCCTACATTTCCCAGCAATGAAGCAGTGTCCCATGCCCAGAAAAGCACTTGGAATTCAAAAAACACACGCAGATGGTGAAACATCCCACTCTTCCTATTCACAATTTTCCATTTATCCCTTGCAACTTGGAAACATTTTCATCACTTCCCACAACTTTTTCTTAACTTAGAAATAAAACATAAAAGGAACGTACCGTAGACTCGCTCAGAGATCTCAAGAAGCCCATCGGGCGGCTTCCGGAAAAAGAACTTGCGGAGCAACGCCATCTCAGTCGTCCAACGACACCTTCAATTGCAGTTCCCTATTAAACTATACACACACACATACAAATATGTATGTACTATATTTCTGGGTGGGTGTCTAAGGTTTATGTGTTTGCTTCTTGTCGGGTGTTGGGATTGGTGATGTTAGTGTTGTTAACGATGAACTGGATGGGTTTGTTTCTAAATAAGATAATACCATTTCTTTGGTTTTTTCTGCGAGCTGAGATTATTACCTACCAGTCGCGGGGGTGGAGGCCGCAAGACGTCACCCGCCGACATGTGGATAAAGTTGATATATCCACACCAGACTGCTGCAATATTATGTCAAAATATTTGGTAATCTTCCACTGAAAATTTTGAGCTTTTCTTGGGTTAATTGGTAGGGACGTACTGATTATAGTTGGTTTAGGCAAGGGCAACTTGCCTACTTACATCCAACTCCACTTTTTGCGGGACGTACTGATTAAGGAACTACGAAGCTTTTTGCGGCACAGAGCTTCAAACGGAGGGGTGGCCTTTGGGAGGTGGAATTTCCTTCCGAATGGCTTGCAGAGTTGGGGACTCTATGTTCATTTTCATGGTATACATAAAGATGAAATCCTCTCTCTCTCTCTTTCTCTCTCTCTCTCTCTCTCTGTCGCGCGCGCTTACATACCATTTTATCATTTTGCTTGCTTCTTTTTTGGTTTTCTTTTTTGTTTATCATTAGTTTTGGTTTGGATATTAGTGCCACCATCAAAAAAATTCATTATCCTCTCTCTCTCTGTGGCTAAGCTTTGAACTTAATAAGCTTCGCCATGTTTTATGGCCAAAATGGGGGCTTGGTTTTCTTAATTAATTGGTGCATTTTGGAGTCAGTTGTATTGAGAGTTCAGCAGTGTAGATTGGGTTTCGAACATGGCATCAACTATAACTTGTTTGATAAAATGCGTATCGAACCCTTGCTTCGTTTGCATGATTTCATCGAGGAAAGAGAGAGGGAGAGAAAAAAAATAGAAGACAGATATCCGCCTCCAATTCTATTCATATCATTATTAACCAAATCTACGCCTTCAAAAATACTGCATACATCATCTGAGCCGTTACTGCCCCCTGTTAAACCAACGACGATTCCTTAATAGTTTCAGATCATGAAAACTGAAAAAAAATGGAGTCAATTTGAAAGATACATTCCTTCTTCCACAATAAAGGACTTGGCACCGGAGAATTCCAGATGTTTACATGCATTTTGGTGCAGCCAGTCAAGTCAATTCTCTAAAGCGATTTTATCTGGCTTCCATAATTGCAATATTCTCGATACTACTTCTGGAATCTCCCCGAGAGATCTAAGAAATCCAAAGTGGCAGAGGAATTAAACATCATAAAGACATTTGATATTGGGAAGAAATTTAGTTGACTGGGAATAATTCTCAAGATTCAACACTTGTAATACACTGCTCCCATCCTTCATCTTCTTTCCAAGATTTGTATAACCATCAATCTTTTTGCAGCCCCTTAGATTTGAAAAACCAAGTGCAAAAAAGTTCCCAATGGATATTGATACCTCTTAGTTCTTCCCTCGCCCATTTCCTTGATGAAGCTACAACGCATTCTAATGGCAATGGGTTTCTTTCCATGAAAATTGGGTGGCAAGGATTGTAAAGGATAATCAGACTAATCAAGTACTCTTAACTTGTTGGAGAGGTAATTAGGTACACTTGAAAATCGTGCATTACTATTTATAAATACTAACTTTTCGTCCATCTAAACCTTGACATTTGGTTAAGTCATTGCCAATACTTTAAAGGCTTTCGAACTCGAGCTTATCACGTCTTTGCCTTTGGGCAAATATATTACCATGCCTTCTATTTTGTTTGTTCCCTAGCAAGAGAACACATACGGAGTGTCAGGAACATTAGTGTAAAGCTCAGCTTGCTAAAATCAATCGTTAAAACAAGTTTTTAATGTTATAATTACTGTGCTTTCTTCCAATACATGATGAATATTCTTGTGAAACTACAATCTACTACGTTTATCAACTTCTTTAAATGATTCTAGACGAATAATTTCTCGGCCCATATTTTGTATATATCAATAGTAATAAGACAATTGTCTACAAGTCTCTTGATACTATCATCTAGAAAGTAACCACAACCGTCAAATATTTTAGTGACATAAGTCAAGCGTTCTCCTTTAAAGAAAAATGCAATATCAAGAAACATATCTTCTCATTCTTATCTCATCCATCATAACTTGCTTGAAGTACTTTTTGAGTAATTCCATTTAGAATTTTTTTATATTTATCTAATGCACTTTTTCATTGATGTATACTTTTATCTTTTAGATTTGAACCTAGCAATGTCAAAGCTAATGGAAGGCCCTCAACATATTGTATTACATGTTTAGAGAGTTCCACATTATCGTCCAATGGTTTGTCTTTATCGAAAGCATGCCACCAAAAAGATGCAGGGATTCATTGTCACCCAATATCACTACCTTGCATTTTGAATCAACTTTAGAATCATTTAATAAATGTTGATTGCTTGTTGTTGTGATGATCCTACTTCCTACAATCACAATCTCCAGCTAATTTTTCTATTTGAACCATCTCATCCAAGTCATCAAGAACAAGGAGAACCCTTTTAGAGCAAAGTCTATGCTTAATCACATCAATTTCTCAATCAATATCACGAATATCCAAACTTGTTCCTAAAATCTCATAAAGAAAGTGTATTTTGTAGTTGAATCAAACCGCTTGATTTTGAAGTCTCACATTTTTCAAGAAATAGCTTCTTTCAAATTGATGAGAAATCTTGTTATAGAAGTCTTTTAAAATAATTGTCTTGCCAATTCCAAATATACCCACCATGCATATAAAATCATGCCTTTCAATATTTAAATGTCGATAAATGTCTTGTGCGCGAGACTCTATTTCAATGGGATACTTGGCATCATTTAGAGATGTATGGTTTACTATTCTTGAGTCCCTCATTGAATAATGTCTTTAATAAATTCTGACTATTTCCAATCAATACAAAATAGAAAAAAAAAATATAAAAGACTTCTCAAAGTATAATCATATATGAATTATATGATTTTAGTTAAAAAAAAACAAAGAGAGAAGATTTGTATTTAGGGGTGGCAAATCGTATTTTCGGGTCGTGTTGTATCACCCATTTTGATTCGTTTAATAATTAATTAAAAATATATTAACACGACACAACTTATTTAAATCTTTTATAATTGATTGAACTAACATGCATAATCCAGTTTGATCTTATTAAAATAATTTCATATAAAAGTTAAAATTGATATGTATTAGTAAGCACAATATATTAAAAAAAAAAGACTCCATACTAACAAAAAATATCAATATTATTCAAATTTTAACATATAATAAAACAAATATTACAAACCCTACAATAACAAATATGAGTATAGATATAAAATTACAATCACAATAATTTAAATATAAGCATATTGATAAATACCAATATTACAACTCAACAATAATAAAACTAAAATTTTGAAAGAAAGTCTAAACAGATCAAAATGGATTGATTTTGGGTCAAGCAGGTTGACCCATTATTCACCCATTTTTAAATCGTGTCTTAATGGGTCAATCCGTTTTAACCCGAATTCATTAACATCAAATTCAAACTTACTAATTTTGTGTCATGTTTGTGTTAAATTCACGAGCCGTGTTACATACTGCTACCCATATAGTGAGACTTGTAGCAAGCACTTAAATGTAAAACCCGACCTGATTCTTAAAGCATCCTCAATGGATTAACTGAAAGTTAAATTCATCCTATATTTAGCTAATATAGAAGAAAAGGTGGCTGCAATGGATTAGCCAAAGTCAAAAAAATTAGACTTTAACTACAGTAAATTCAAAAATAAGATCAAATTTGGTGGGTACTTTTCATTAGCCAAATCTTTACTTTATTATTTTCTCTCTCTCTTCTTCTCCATATTAGTCAAAAATATGATTTTTTAACTAATAATTTATTTAGAATATAATTTCTAATTAATATATAATAGGAACAATGGTAAGATATGATAAAATTAAATAAATTCATAATTAAAAAATTTAAATTAATATCAATATATATTAGCTAAAACTTTACTAATATCTTATGGGAATTGTTGAGTGGCCGCGTTCTGGTTATGTTATCAATCATTTAAATAAAGTCGTGCTTTCCTCAATGCATGTTGCTTGCTTAATATGCGATACTTCGTGTTTTAAGGTGTATATTTAGGTTTCTAACTATATATGTATATGGTTCTTGAAAATTTTTTCATGTTTAAGTTGTAACAACCCGATCTTAAGAATATGCCATAAGATAAGTGTTATGTTTTTTTTTATATATAACGTATCAGATTATTATTATTATCATCATCATCAGATTTTATAGGATTATTATTTTAGAGTTCTATCAACATTAAGATTCCTAAACCTATTCCCATGGTTCCACTCACATTCACATGCACGTGCACATGCACATACGCCTCTCTTCCCCTCAGCTTTAGGGTTTTGTTTTTATTTTGTTCCAAACACATATTCACATGTGAACTTCACAGTTCACACACATCTCCATTCTATATTTACGGCAACCGTCCCTATATATATACAACTCATACATGATAGACGAAAATATCTTCAACCTGGAGCTAGGGTTGCCGCAGCAGCTCCATGGTTTTGCACTAGCAGCCGTTGCCTCTGACAGGGTCGGCTCAATGGTAAGGCCACTTAGGCTATTGCCTAAGGCCCACCTTATGTAAGGCCTCCAAAAATAAAAATGTAGTGGTTTTTTTTTTAAATATTATTTTAAGAAAATAAAAACCATTTCATTAAATAAAATTTTAAATAGTTTTCAATGTGTGCAAGCTCCATAATACTAAATTTAATATTTAATACAATTATTATTTTTATATAAGTAATACAATGAATTATTTATATTTTAAATAATTTTTTAAAAATCTTGCTAAATTGAGGTACAAAAATTGCATTGAAACCTCATTTTAAGTTGTTGTAAATATAAATTCACAAAAGCTGTATTTAAAGATTTTAAATAAAATCTCGTTTTATTGAAAATTTTGAAAATATTTCATATAATAATTTATATTTTATTATATTATAATTATAAATGACTCAGTTAAATTTCGCTTAAGGCCTCAATTTGTATTGAACCACCCCTGGCCCCTGCCGTGAACTACTACATAAACTAGACCCACGCCTTTCCCCTCCAAGCCACGACCAGGTCACTAAGCACGCCGGAAACCCGTGCTTTAGCACTGCCCAACCCCACGTAAAGCAGAAAACTTGGCCACCTCCCCTCTATCTGTCTAGCAACCTCGCCGCTCGAAACCAAGCTCCACACACGACATCTCCTGTTTTAGCCCCTCAAAACAGAGCATGGCTCCTCCACCCATCAACCCCACACGAAAACCACCCATCGTGCACCGTAGCCCAACCTTGAACTCGTAGTGGAGCCACCAAAAACTGGTACGATTCCTTCCCCACGATGGATCCTCTAGCACCACCACTACACCTCCATAGCAGACCAAACCGAGAGCCACAACCCACATCTTGCAACAGCTCCTTCACGCCATCACCCTAGAAACTACAGCACGTTGCAACATCCACCATGAAGACCCACACTGCTGCACGTGAACCACTATCACCCACCTTCAGTTACCATTCATCTTCCATCACACAACGTAAGCTTCTCCCTCACGTTAGACTCTCTCTCTCGTCAATATAATTTTATGTGATTAGATCACGGGCTTAGCCTAATCTTAACGTGGGTATGCATGTGTAATCGGGTTGCAAGTTTTTCGAGTGAAAACTTTAGGTATTTGGTCATAGGTTCACACAAATTTTGAAAGGTGTTGATATTTTACTTTAAAATCAAAAGAAAATAGGCGCTTGGATGTGGAATTATTTTTAGGATTTAATCGTGTGAGTATAAGGAGAGTGATGATTTTAGTGTTTTTAAGATTTTAGGTTTTGGGGAATATAAGTTACTTTAGTAGTTTAGGTTTTAAATAAAATCATATGTTTAATTAAAAATTTATACGAATTACGTGTTTATTTTTTTATAGGCGACTGATTACGTGCTAAAATAGTGGATCAGCACTGCAAGGTAAGTAATTTGATAACAAATTAGGATCATCACAGTGCAGCTTATATATAAGTATTATTCAAGTCAGTTCATTGACAATCATTATTTATGCACCACTCATGTCATATGCAAACATGTCATCCAACACAACATATGATCATGTCATTCCGCTTCATGTTCAAATTTAAAAATTATAATTACGTATGTATTATGTCATGCATCTCATGTGTATAAGACACATAAGCTATCTTAAGTTCAAGTGCAAGATAAGATCAGATCAGTTAATCAGATGACCATTCAGATGCATGGTACCAATACAGTTCAGATCATGGTAGATATGCAAGCCACAGACTCAAATGTGGTCCACCATAGTATGCCAGAATACTATTAGCGGCTCCCATTGCTGTAGCGGGATGCGGGGCCGGTGCACAATCTCGTATATAGGGTTAAGTGTGTTGACCAGTCAGAACAGTCAGTTAAATTAGATCAGTCAATTAAGTTAGATCAGTCAGTTAATTCAGATAAATCAAGTCATGCATAGCATAAATATCAGTATGAACAGTCATAATTTTAAGCTTTCAACATGAAAACTTTTATGAAAACTTTTATGTTTATTATGTTAACGTTGTGATGGATTTTTTGTTGAGTCTTCGACTTATTTTAGTTTGTTTCCATGTTTTTATTCACCTAGGTGATGATGATGAATACGAGCAGATATGCCAGGATTAGAAAGAGTAGTTGATTTAGTTTTAGACCTTCTAAAATAAAATTGCTTTTATGACAAAAGTTTTATTTATTTGATTTATTTTTTATTTTTGGAAGACATTTTATTAGATATTTTTCAACAAAATAAATCATAAGTCCCTTTATTAAAGATGAGATCTCTTACCGGATTTATTTTATGAAAAACACGTGACACTCTTAACTTATAGGAATGTGGTATTACATAAGTACAACCTCTCACTACGCCAAAGGGTTATTAGGATTAAATGATAATTAAAAAATATGATTTTTTTAACTAATAATTTAATTAGAATATAATTACTAATTATCAGATAATAAGTAAAATGACAAAATATTATAAAATTAAATAGATTAATAATTAAAAAAATTTAATATTATTTTATTACTATATAATTAAATATAGGGATTTGATATGAATAAAATAATTCAAATTATTTATTTTATATTATTTTATTTAAAAATTTGACGTGAATAGAATAGTTTTAATTAAAATCATCTCCAATTAACTAAAACTTGGACTTTACTTTAGCTAATGCATTTTGAGTGGTCTTAACATACCCATGACCAGGTTTTAAACAAACCCGCCCTTGCAAAAAACGGAGGCGCTAAACGCACCGCCGCGCGCTGCCACACTAGTAAGCATCTCTCTGTCTTCCTGTCTCTCTCGATGTTTACCCCTTGGCCCAAGATTTACGTGTCTTCATGGTATACTCAGTACGGTGAGGCACTCTGTGTGTGGGTTTTATTGCCGGAGTCTCCGTCTCTGTTCTGCACTGCTGCTGTTATCACGCCTGTAAGCCCCTTCATCTCGATCTGTACCTCTCTCTGTCATTTTTTTCCTCCGCTACATGCTATCTCGCTAACCTCTCGGGTTCTCCCTCTCACAGTAGCACTTTCCTTTTTGATATAAGCCGTGACTAACTTAGGCCACCGGAGTCGACATACATCCCCGCCGCCAAGGTATGTACCTCGTTTGATAGCATTTTTTCCGTCGTGTATCACCCACTGTTCAAATTCGGTTTTAACATCACTGTTTTGTATCACAGAGCATCGAAATAAGTCTTAGACAGCCTTATCTCGTTATCAAATTCGTTGTATCACCGTAATGAAATTTGGGTAAGGAAATCCGAGCTTTTGTTTTGTGTTTATACCGTTGTTACGTAACTTATACATTGATAATTGTTGGAAGATGGTGCTTCCACTAGTTACATGATTGCACTGATAATTAATGTGTGTGGCTGTTTGGATTAATGCGTGGTTGTTTTGGGGTTTGACGTGCAGCTGGTTGGGCTGTTTAGGTTAATGAGCTGTTGTTTTAGTGTTCGACGTGCGGCTGGTTGGGCTGTTTGGTTGTTCGATATATTGATTGTGGGTTGTGATTGCTTGAGATGTCGGTTTGTGGGTTGTAGGATTATGTCGGGAGAACCTCAAGGGGTTGGCCCAAGTGGTGAAGGCCTTGGTCTTGGGGTATCACTTCATTTAAGGTCCAAGGTTCAACATCTCATGGATGCAAACAATCCTTTGGGGCCACACCCTCTAGTGAAAAGTCAGCGATTTAACCAGTTTCGTATAGGGAAACTTTCGAGGGTGCTGTACACGAGACTGAAGTTTACTCTGCAGGGGTGGGTTCGAAGGTCCCTGCCTTGGAGAGGTTCACCGACATTAAAAAAAAAAGGATTATGTCGGGAGTAAGTTGGTTGACTTGAAAGGGTGGTTGTTTGCTTGTCGGCTGTATGTGTAGAGAATGGTTAAGGAAAATTGAGGAGGTTGGGCTAAACTATTGGTGTGTTGAGTGTTGGAAATTGGGTTGTGCGATTTTACAAAACGAGACACTATGATGAAGTATTTGTATACGAATACTTATAAAATTTATAAAATTGTCGCTCTGATATTTTGATATTATGTTTTGTTCTGCATTATTTAAATGGCTCATGTTTACACACTAGTATATGTTCAGTGCTTACCAAATTGTTGATAACTCACTCAATTATCTCTACTATATTTTCAGATGATTTTGATGGTTCAGTTGGGAATCAAGAATAGGAAGCATGTGTGGGATTAATTTAGTATATTGGATTGAGTACGAAAGGGTACTATGATTATTGGACGTTCTTAACTAGTAGATTTATCTTGTTCTATGGATTGGGTATTTTGAGAGATTGACATTAGTATTGAGACTTTGTAGAGTTGATTTATATTGTTGGATTATTTCATTGACGTCCTTAGAGAGGAACATATAAGTTTGGTTGGAACAAATGGATTTATGAATTAAAGAGCTTTTAGAGTTTATGTCTGTATTGTTGGGATATGCTTTTAAGTGATAGAAAATAACTCTCCGACCCTCCAGATACAGGGCGTTACACTTGAAATGGGTTTGAAGGAGTTAATGGACAGACCTAATTTGGTAGAAGTGCTTACCTTGAAGTGGGACCTTGGCTTAAGGAGCCTTGCAGAGTTTCTGACTCATCAGCAAAGTATTAGGTTGACAGCAAGAGATTTCAGTTGATCTGAAAAAATAGTATTTTTTTTTCATCTTGTGGGATCTCACTCATTAAATTCATCATAACTTGAAAAAGTTGTTTCGTTTCCCAAGTCTGATTACAAAACTGCAGGAGAGCTTCTAGTGGATATGCTTCCCGTGGGTTTGAAAATACGGAGTGCCGCAACAAGGACATATTGTGTGGGCGCCAGACATTATGAAGATTTGCCCCTTTTCCTTGAAAATATACAATGTTTATCAGGCTTTAGATCTAATCACCAAGTCTTGTCAGCTGTTCTTAAATCCTGCGCTACTCTCTCAGCCATCAAATTTGGGAAAACTCTTCATGGTTTCGTTGTGAAGCAGGGCCATCTTACCTGTCATGCTGTATCTAAAGCTCTGCTTAACATGTATGCGAAATGTGGCTTGCTTGATGATTGCCAGAGGCTGTTTAGTCAGATTGGCAACTCTGATCCCGTCACTTGGAACATCATCCTGTCTGGATTTTCTGGGTCCCGAGTGTATGATGTGGAGGTGATGAGATTGTATGATGTTATGCACAAAGGTGGTGAAGCTAAACCTAGCTCTATCACTATTGCTACCATTCTTCCAGTTTGTGCACGGTTATTAGAAATCAATACAGGGAAGTGTGTGCACTCTTATGTGATTAAATCTGGACTGGACACAGATACCCTTGTTGGGAATGCGCTGATATCAATGTATGCAAAATGTGGGCTAGTTTGCGATGATGCCTTTGCCGTGTTTAATAGCATGAATCATAAAGATGTTGTTTCGTGGAATGCAATTATTGCAGGATTTGCTGAGAATAAGTTAATGGGCAATGCATTCAAATGGTTCCAATGGATGTTGGAAGGACCAGTGGAACCAAATTATGCAACCATTGCAAATATTCTACCTGTTTGTGCTTCTTTAGATGAGAATGCTCCCTACCATTTAGGAAGAGAGATACACTGTTATGTGCAACGGCGAACAGAATTGATTTCAGATGTTTCTGTCCGCAATGCTTTGGTGAGCTTCTACTTAAGAGGTGGATGGATGAAAGAAGCAGTATCCTTGTTCCAGAACATGACATCAAGAGATTTGGTTTCATGGAATGCCATAATTGCAGGTTATGCATCAAATGGTGAGTGGTTGAAAGCTTTGGACTTGTTTCGTGAATTACTCTCTATAGAGATGATTCAGCCTGATTCTATAACTTTTGTGAGCATTCTTCCTGCTTGTGCTATCGTGCAGAATTTGCTGGTAGGGAAAGAGATTCATGGGTATATTCTTCGACATCCATACCTGCGCCAGGATACAGCAGTAGGTAATGCCCTCATTAGTTTCTATGCAAAATGCTGTCACATAGAAGCTGCATTTCAGACATTTTTGATGATATTTGAAAGAGATTTGATATCGTGGAACTCTATACTCAATGCGTTTGTGGATGGTGGATATGACAACAAGTTTCTGGGCCTATTAAACTGGATGCTCAATGGAGGAATTAGACCCGACTCCATTACCATCTTGACCATACTTCATTTTTGTGCTAATGTTTTGAGAGTAGAGAAGGTTAAAGAAACTCATAGCTATTCAATGAAGACTGGTTTGTTGCAAGGTGATATTGAACCTACTGTTGGAAATGCGTTGCTTGATGCATATGCCAAATGTGGAAACATTGAGTATGCATTCAAGATTTTTCAGAGTTTTTCAGGGAAAAGGAATTTGGTCACCTACAATGCAATGATCTCAGGTTACGTGAATTGTAGATCGCATGATGATGCATTTAAGATTTTTGACAGGATGTCTGAAACAGATCTCACTACCTGGAATCTAATGGTTCGAGTTTATGCAGAGAATGATTGTCTTGGTGAAGCTCTCAATTTGCTTCAGGAGTTACAAGCTCGAGGAATGAAGCCTGATACAGTGACAATTATGAGCTTCCTTCCTGTATGCGCTCAAATGGCCTCTGTCCACCAGCTGAACCAGTGCCATGGATATGCACTTAGAGCTGGTTTTGAGGATGCTCGCTTGAAGGGAGCTTTGTTAGATGTATATGCAAAATGTGGCGATATAAAGTCTGCTTATAAGCTTTTTCATTCAAGCACCCACAAGGATTTGGTTATGTTCACAGCTATGGTCTGTGGGTATGCCATGCATGGTATGGGAGAGGAAGCACTTAGTGTTTTCTCTTATATGCTTGAGCTGGGTGTGAAGCCAGATCATGTCATCATCACTGCTGTGTTATCTGCTTGCAGTCATTCTGGCCTTGTAAGTGAAGGGTTGAAGGTGTTTTATTCAATAGAGAAGGTCCATGGATTCAAGCCAACCATGGAACAGTATGCCTCTGTGGTGGATCTCCTTGCTCGTTGTGGAAGGGTAAACGATGCGTATTCTTTTGTGGTTAGGATGCCCATTGAAGCTAATGCAAATGTGTGGGGGACACTTCTAGGTGCCTGTAGGACACATCATGAGGTAGAATTGGGCCGTCTTGTGGCTGATCGACTTTTTGAAATTGAAGCTAACAACATTGGGAACTATGTGGTTATGTCAAACCTATATGCAGCAGATGCTAGATGGGATGGGGTTATAGAGATAAGAAAGCTTATGAGGACTAGAGATCTGAAAAAGCCAGCAGGATGCAGCTGGATTGAAGTGGAGAGGAGGAAAAATGTTTTTGTAGCTGGGGATAGTACTCATTCTCAAAGGTGCCTTATATACAGCACACTGAGTACATTGGATCAACAGATCAAGGAGCCGGTTCATTTTTAATTTAATCAATGAGTTTACTTGTGTCATAACTTGCAAGAAAGCACGTGGACTTCCATTGTGAATGGTCTCCGTCTCCAAATTGAATGCATGTAGCTTTTGGAGGCAGGCCAGTTGCTTTGGTTTACAGGTACAGCATCATACTAGAGTTATTCTACTCCATTGAAGTGGACATTTTTTGTTGTGAAAAGAGGGCTAGCTCCATGTATAGCCTATGAATAGTTGCCCTTTCAATCCGATAATTTTATAAGAATTTACCAAACAGACAAGGTTGGATCTGTAATGACTGGAGATATAGCTGGCGGATGGGTGGTTTCTGCACTTTCAGATAAGGTGTGATAATGTAGCTGACGTTCTATACCAGAAGTTTGGGCTATAGATGCATCTTCCACAGATTTAGAGGAGACTATTGTTGACTGAGAAGATTGAGGCATCCCTTGGCAGCTGATGTCAGATTGTCTGGGTAGTTGAAGCGGAATCTGAACGTTAGGAGTCTCAGCTACCTTTCTACTCAGATAAGTACCAGGAGATTGCTTTGGTCAGGACATGGACATGGATTGAATATTCGGGGACAAAGATAAGGAACTCTTAGCCTTACTTTCCAAGACCGTGGGCTTCTTTTTCTACCAAAGCTTTCTAGGACTTGTCTCCTGCAATAGACCACTAGTCCACACTCTCATGAGAACCACTCTCCAACATTTCGTGGACAATATTTGATGCACTCATGTGTTGGAGCACATTTAGTGATGCATCGGCCTTGGGATCTAAGCAGTCCACATAACTGAAGAACTCTTGAACTTTTGCAAATGCTTCCACTGGAAGGCCCTCCTCCTCAAAGCTTGAGATATCACCCGCTACTACGGAAGCAGCAGCATCCATCTCAGAGAAGAGAATCTTCATCCGAATGATAACCAAAGGTATTAATTTCATGTTAAGAAAGACACCAGCAAAAGGCTATGCCTAAACAAATCTAGCATGTGAGATACCTCTGCTCTGAAGTCCTTTGGAAATTGATCCTTAGCATTACACAATATGTCAATTTCATCTTGGTTTAGGATCAATATATTAGACCTAATAAAAGCAGTATTTAACATTACTCGGAACATCATCTCTTCACGTGCCATTTCATCATTCAAGCTAACACACTCCACCACAGCATCACCTTGAATATGGCAACTGATGTCTATTTTAACTAGTTCGCATTCTCCCTGAAACACAATTCAAAGGTAAACAAACAGTCATATATACAAAGATTAGACCAAATTGTGGATTCACCTAACATGAAAAAATAAATCTAAACAAAGTTTGCATCCAGTGAGCTTCCACAGCAGATTAAAGCATAGAAAGAAAGGTATCAATCAAGTTTCTAGTCCAGCTAACCTTTAGGAGACTCAACAATACAAACAATGAAGCTCCCAAAACACTGAGTCCACTGTATTATAACCCCTTGGGTTTATCCTAATTGGTCATGATATACCATCCAAATCCATTTTGGATTTCAAGTCAGGACCAGAAAGCCATGTTAAACTATGACCACACCCTTATCATTGCTGAAGTCCCAAATTAAAGAGATATGCCATCCTAGATTGACGAGTGTAATTCCTTCTGATAATGTAACTAGTTCCCTCTATAACATTAAGATGAACTCCTGTTTTTTGAGAATATTTCCATGAGATTACTGATCACAGTGACACAAATGGTTGTACCAGAGGCTTGATAATGTGTCCAGTTTTTAGGCTATTGAACCTCATTCTAAAATATTCCTTTAAATGAAGGCATTTGCTTAACAATGGTTGCTTGAGATTAGCCTCATGAAAACCTTATGTTCCCTGTTAAGAAGAGAGTAGATAGAAAGACGGGTCTATATTAAACATAAGATCTACCTAATTCAGTATGGGAGAAAAGTTCAACATCACCGGCTTGTAAGCCCGGACAGCTTTGCACCTTTTTGGTGTTGAGTACAAGACTTTCGGGGTCATATCAGCAACAAGAAAAGGATCCAGTCCATATACCCAAAATATTGGATGACAACCCCCATGTCCGTCAAAATCAGGAATGAACCTGAGAATGATGCAGTCCAAGGTGAGGGCTCTATCCAATGGTGGCCATTCTATGGCAACATTCCTCCTTGATACATACTGTAGATTTGGATTCAGTGGTGACAAAAAATGCAGGAGTTCAAGAGGAGCCTGTTTGTAAACCATGTTTAAGGTCTTCTGCTCCCCACCGTACTGCTTCGTATAGATCAATAATGCAGCCAACATAAAAGCCAAAACCAACCAACCACCAAATTCACAGTGCATCGCCAGCACGTTATGCTGCCCTAGTGCTATCCAACTTTCACTTGATTTTAGAAAATGGTGGATCACCTCTATTGTCAGCACTGGGCAACCCTCAAAATGCTGTGGTTAGTCCATTACAGTCATATCATACTCGGTCAATATGTTAGCAATCTCGCTTTGTGCTTCTCCCTCATGAAAATTGAATACCAAGAATGAAGCTTCAGGTAAGTGATCTTGAAGTTGACCGACTATCCCACCAATATATACCTTATAGTTCTCTTCATTCCAAGCCCCGGTAGTGAAGCAGCAGTCAAAAACTACATATATGTAGATAGAATGAGAAATCACCAGCCACTAAGTTGTAAGCTTTTTCCACAACTTAATTAGCAAAATAATCATACTTAGTAGTGGCTATATATTATATCTTTATTCTATTCATTGTACTAGAAAAAATTTGTATTCTTCTTCTGCAACCATTATGTAACGAGATACTGATACAGTCCTCTAAACACAAATTGGGTTGCCATTTGAACTTTCTAGTATAGAATTTTACATACAAATATATATTTATGTACCATATATCTGGGTGGGTGTCTAAGGTTTCTGTGTTTGCTTGTTGTCAGGTGTTGGGATTGGTGATGTTGGTGTTGTTGACTTGACGATGAACTGACTGATCGGTTCGTTTCAGAATTATATAATATACTGCTTCTTTGTTTTTTCTGCGAGCTGAGATTATTACTGCTACCTACCAAGTCGCAGGGTGGAGGCCGCATGACGTCACACGCTTACATGTGGATAAGTTGACTTATCCACACCAGACTGCTATATTATATCCTAACATTTGGTAATCTTCCACTGAAGAATTGAGCTTTCTTGGGTTAATTGGTAAAGATGTATTGATTATAGTTGGTTTAGGCCAGAGCAACTTGCCTACTTACATCATTTTGCTATGCAATGGGAAGTAACCCTACACCCATGAAAATTTTGCATATTATGGGATTGTCTGCAAAAAGAGCAAACCATTTTGATGTTACAGCTGATTGTGCCGTTGAACTTAACCAACGAACACCAATAAGATGAACGGAGATGATGAAGCCCTGACTAGGCATGGTGCCAAATCCTTATTTTGCCTGGTACGAGGCACGTCCATGGCCAAATACCACCTGCTTTGGCTGGCAAATTCTTACCTGCTAACAAGCAACTATTATCGTTAGTTGGTATTATGCTTCATTTCATGCTTACTCGTAGGCGAAGAGCTTTATCAGGTTTTTCTTAGAGAATTGTGGGGCTGTTAAGACATAATCACAAGCCTGATAAATGAAGAGTAAAATCCTGTTCTTGTAAAAAAATAAAACAGATTAACAAGTTACTTACTAGATCTAGTAAGTACATTAGATCTAAGAGAATGATTTTGTTGTGTCACTGTTTTTATTTCCAAATATTGCAATTTGTTCATCATATTACATTTCGATTGCCATATCATCCATTTTTCTCTCGCTTTCATTTAAATTAACCATTAGTGAGATAGAGATAAATGCGTCAATTTCTAGTCAATGATGGTTGTCCAGAAAATTTGTTTTTTTTTTCTCCTTCCGTTTCTATTCTTAGGTTGAAATTTGAAACAGAAATTCGGTGGGCATGAAACATCCATCCACACTAGGCAGTTCAGAGACTGAAAGAAAGTAGGCTGTGCATACCGTTCAAGGACTCAACTTGTTCCTTTCTCCATTACCAAGAACAGACGGCGTATGTTTTTCACATTCATTCACTCTCACAAACACGAACAGAGCTTCAAACGGAGGGATGGCCTTTGTGAGGTGGAATTTCCTTTAGAATGGCTTGCAGGGTTCTGGACTCTATGTTCCTTTCAATGGTATACGCTGCAATCCTCTCTCTCTGTCATGCTCCCTAACATACCATTTTCTCATTTTGCTTCTTTTTTGGTTTTCTTTTTTTGGTTTGGATATTAGTGCCACCATCAAAAGTGAAGTGGGAATAAAAAAATTTTAGCCCATCATCCTCTCTCTCTCTCTCTCTCTCATGGTTGTATGATAAGTTCTTCAATCTTCTTCCAGTGTCTGGTAAAGTTTTGTTATTGATTCTGGGTAAGCTTTGAGCTTAATAAGCTTCGCCGTGTTTTATGGCCAAAATGGGGACTTGGTTTTCTTCAATTGGTGCATTTTGGGGTTCTTGAGGAGTCAGTTGTATTGAGAGTTCAGCAGAGTAGATTGGGTTTCAAACATGGCATAAACTAGAACTTGTTTGATAAATTCATATCAAGCGCTTGCTTCGTTTACATCGAACTAGTTAGATTATGGAAACCAGTTTGGAAAAGTTTTTAATTTTGTGCAAATCATGACCGAGGAGTTGAGGGGAAATAGAAACTAGTTGAATGAATAATCGGCTTCCTTAATTCTGTTCCATTTGGGCCAAATAGCACAAACTTTCCCTCAATTTTAAACAGTGGCATGTTGTACGTTACGTCTCTGCAGCATCTTCTCCTTCCAACTTCAACTGCACCTCTTGATGACATGGTAACATTTGCCTCACACTCTGCACTTGTAATGCAACCATGTCGTAGGTTGACTTGCCTACAATGGACATTGAAGAAACTTTCAAAACATTATAAATTGCCAACAACTTCCTAGTATTAGACATTGTTAAGAGTTCAGGATTCTCAACCTATTGTGGAGTTGTTTTCATTTAAGCAGAATATCATGTCAGCCAAGAGAATATAAAAATGCTCATGACTTGCAAGTGTTCGGGTAAAGTTCCAGGAAAGTAGGATAATAGATTTGGTGATAGCCAAAATACCAACCATTGTTTAATTCTCATGGTCTTCATTATACCATT
The DNA here is from genome assembly GCA_029856935.1 of Cyclocarya paliurus. Lineage (NCBI taxonomy): Eukaryota > Viridiplantae > Streptophyta > Magnoliopsida > Fagales > Juglandaceae > Cyclocarya > Cyclocarya paliurus. Next base: position 40,519,362 of record CM056947.1, read on the forward strand.
ATGCCAACCATGGGGCCACTTCTAAGAATTTCTGGTGAAACAACTAAGAAAGTTGAGAAACGGCCTAATGTACTACTGGAAAATTTCCATAGAGTTAAGAGACTTGATACCTATGACTTTGTTACAGTGGTCCCAATGTGAATTAGACTGCCTTGGCACCTTTTTTTATGGACTGGATTGAGATCCTGCATCACGATTTCTGTGTCCACATCCTCCGCCAAGCTAAAATTTGCTGGCAGCCTTTAAGGCTACGATTAGATGTTGAATTGATTTGTAAATAGTAATATTTTATAGGTCTCATTTAAATTGAGATATGTGTTTGAATGTATGAACTTAAAATAAGTTGAGATGAATTTAACTTTTTTATGAAAAAATAAAAAAAATAGTGGGTCCCATCAATATTTGGGATGAATTGAGGTCACTCTTAACAACCAAACATAAATCTCTTTAAGAAGATTAGGGAAAGGTTGGATTGCGAAGTGCTTCACACATACACGTGCAGGCACATGAAGACGTGCACACACATGCACCTGGACATGGATGCATAGTCTCCCAACTGATGCCTAATAAGTTTCTGGTTTTACTTATCAAAAAGTAAATAAATAAAGTAACGCATCAAAAATATTAAAAAATAAAACTTAAAGTTGCTGATTTCATTAATTTTCTTTCCCGTCATCAACGGTTTATGAACGAAGCTACTTGGAATTGGCATTTGACAAATACGATAAGACCCGGTTAGATATAGAGTTGATCTCATATTATCTTATCTAATTTCAACTAATAATCTTATTACTATTAACAAAGCATCTCATCTCATCTCATTATTCAAACGGAACCAAATGTCATGTTTACGATGAGAAGAAAAATAATGTCTAGTTTGAGCAACTTGCTCCTAAAGAATCTCAGCCAGTTGCATTTATCAGGAAACTGATGCCTGATGTACTGTTTGCCTTATTGGGTCCATGGCTCTTTTAGTGTTTTTTTTTTTTTTAATTTTTAATTTTTTTTTATCTTTTTACCAGTAACGTTGCTTATTTTTCTTTTGCATCAAATTAGATGTGCTGTTTCATTTATCTTTATCTTATTTGTTCTTCCTTATGTGGAATACATGAGTTTCTTATTGATAGAGAGAAATAATTAAAGGAAGCTTCCTAGAAGTTCACATAAGGAGGAAAACCCCCGTTTTTTTAAGATGAAAGATCGTGGTTCCTTACATGAAAGTGATCCTGAACAGCGAGATCCCCCTTGGATGACCAAAACCTCTTTCTATTATCAACACTGTGTTTAAATTCATTATTAATCCTACTCAGATTGACCAGATGAGTCAGAACTCAGTTGGTGAATCTCTCTTCACATGGTATCTTCCCATAAAATATTTTATGTTTTGGCAAAGCTCTTTTCTGTTTGTATTTTTTGCTGGTTTACTGACATTGATTTCTTTATTTATTTGTTCTGTTTTTGCTTATGACTGGCATTTTGGGTTTCTGGATAGTGAGATATGAGTGACAAAATCAAATGTAATATAAGCAAATCATGGCGGTTCTAAGCTCATGGATATGGAATACAAAGCATGGGACTGGATTGGCTTTAGTGGGTGTGATCATGAACAGATTTGGTACACCAGAAACCAATAAAGGAAACGAACTCAGTGGTTAAGCTCCTGAAACTAAAGAGTTCTCTAAAGCTACACCTAACAACTTTATGCAGAGTGATTCGATTCGTTGATCCATCAGCCAGTTTAGCTGTTCCAACTGCTCTCCTGCAAAAAACCTCTCTCTCTCTCGTGTATGTGTGCCCATGTGTGTGCTCTCTCCTGCAAATCTGGAATATGTTCTGAAAGCATTGGGATGCATGAAAACAAGAGGAAGGGAATTAACTTTATGAAAGTAGAGGTCAAAAGCAGAAAAAGAGAGAGGGTCTGTCAAAAAAGAGAAAAATGAAAGATGGTCAGTTGGAAAATGAGATATGCAAAGACACTCATAATTTTGAAATAGATGCATCTTCCTCAAAAAACTTAAGAGTTTTTCACTTTCATCGTTCTAACAATGGGAACTCCCCATTTACAGTCACAATTCAGATATCCCTCTACATGTATATGAGGTTATAATCAGTTATTAAAGTAATAACTTCCATCTCTCTAACAATTAGCAAAACCCTATACAAGTTCAGAGCTCTTATACTACCTCTTAAGTTTCCCAACACCTATAGCCTTTAACTGCAAACTCCATCTTCTAAAAACTACAAAAACAAAATAGAAAACCATGTATGTCAAAAAGGAAAAAACCAAAAAAAGCAGACATTTTGCAGAATCATATGATCGGCGGAGGTGGAGTCTCCCATATATCAAACACATTTTCTTCACTATGCAGTGCGAAAAGCCGGTCACCACCTATGGAAAAATCACATATTGAACCTCCATAGCTTCTTCGTAGCCTAGATGTTAAAACCCAGTCAGGACCGCAAAACACAGATATGCAATCGTTCATGGATGAGAAGAGTTGGCCCTCATGCAATGCCAACTTAGGATAACATGGTTCCTCAGGCATCTTCCCCTTCATCAACCGGCTTCTCGAGCTCCACCGGACGCTCCCAGCAGAGCTTCTCAAGTCCATGAAACCCAAATCGTCATACTCATTCACCACACAGATAGAGCTATTCTCCTCCATTGCTATTGCGTCTCTAACTCGCTTCTCATCCACAGTCATTGGAGCTCCAATATCAGACCACGACCAAACCATCTTCTTCTCCCTAAAATCCAACAAACTAATGTAACAGTTGTCCTTCCTAGGAAATAAGGATGCAACCAACAAACAGTTGCTCCCATGTAACCATTGAAGCTTGTCAGCATCACCCAGCGACCAGCCAAGAGGCTCATAGAAAAAGTCAATCTGCTTTCCAGTTACTTGGTCCCAAACTCCAATCCCATACTCATTGCTCCTACCTTTACAACTTGAAAATATCTTGTAATCCGAGCTGAAACTCAAAGCCCCAGCAGTAAAGCTCTTAACTTGATTCTCATGATTGACTTGAAATTTGTACCTTAGCTCTCCTGTTGATGAACTAAACAGACCCATCCCACCATCTCCACGGCCTAATCGCTCACACACGCTGATCAAAATGCTATGTGAATCAATCCAACCAACATCGTTTACTCTTTGGTAATCAAGAGTGATTGGTGCATGCTCATCTAGCATCCAATCATAGACGTGAACCATGCTTCCATGAGCAACGCAACAACCACCATCCGGGCCGGCTCGAATTGCTGTTCCATCGCCTGGTGCTCGACCAGTTATAGACCGCAAGGGCCGCAATCGATTTCCATCAAATGGACCCCATTTTGCGGAGCGAACGTGGTCTAGAAGGCCGTAGAACAGGGCCTCTCTGTAGATGAGCTTTTCTGGAATATTCACCGGAATGTAGAGCTCGCCGGTTCGGAGGAGATCGAGGAGGATGGCAAAGCAATCCGGGTTCCGATCAATGAAGTATTCTTCGGAATTATCGGCTTGTAGAGTCCAATTCTCGTCGAACATTGCTCCAAATATTGAATTCCGGCCCGCGTTGGCGAGGGTTGTCGCAGTTGTCTCGAAAATCCTGCCTCCAACATTGAATCTCACCTTGTCCTTCTGAATTCCCATGATTGGATTGGCTCAAATTTTAGAAACCCAGGTGGGGCTTTTGAAGTGAGAGACAAAGAAAACGGGCAAGACTTGTTGGATAAGACGGGTTCAAGTAAAAAAGCCAAGAACTTGTAAAGCAAGAGGGGAATTTGTAGGGAGGGAAATGGCTATATTTCCTAAGAAGTGGGAGAGAACTATGGGATTGTTTAGATCCTATTTGAAAAAAATAAAATAACTAATATTAGAAACAGACTAATCTTCAAGATCAAACCAGAAGAAAGAATGAAGAGAAAGGTGAAAATGATAAACGAGAAGCTAAAAATTACATATTACTGATCAGGGAGCTTAAAGAAAGATAAGTTTTCTGGCTGAAAACAGAGCAAAACAGGGGAACTTTTGAAAAGATGGTGAAGACTTTGATCAAATTATGTGAAGCAGAGATCTGGGTATTGAAGACAGGTGGTTTTCAGTGATGGGTTTTTAAGCTGTCGTATTTGATGAGAGTGCATTGAAGAATTGGAGCGGATGGATTTCAAAAAATAAAAACTTGATTCATTCTCCTCCTTTATCTCTCTCTCTCCTCACTCTTCTTTCTCCATGGAATCTTCTCCCTCTTTTTCCACGTCCGTCCTACAGTCTTCCTTTGGCCTGTACATGGTTGAACTTTTCTTAAATTACATACCATGGTGGGCTCCACTTCCCCCTTGCATCCACCTTGGATCAACACCGTTAGATCACTCTCATTTTCACATCAACGGTAGAGACCAAATTGATGAACATCATATGGAGACAATGACATGTCCTTTTATTAATTGCTGGTTGAGTAGTTAAGGCCTAAGAGATTTCCCATGAAGTCAGCTCTCTTACATTAAATAAAAATGGGTGTCTTGGGTGTTGTTGTTGTTTTAATACATGGTTTTTCTATTTTTTTGGGTCCATCCCCATCTTCGTCATGATGATAATTCATTTTCTATTTGAATTGACAATATGGTTTTTGTTTTCATTTATGTATTAACTTCGAGACCTTGACTAGAAGTAAACCAATGCAACAAAATGAGATAGGTAGAGATAGGCATTGAATACTATTAACCATCGACTTTAGCATTAATTATAATAATATGGATATTTTTATTTAATGAAAAATTATTCTCATCAGTTACTATTCACCACTCAATACTTTATACTCTATAAAAAATACTCTCATATCTTATGAAAAACTATAAATATAAGGTGTGAGAGTGAATGATAACTAATAGATATCATTTTTCTTATTTAATATATTCAATATCTTTCGGGGGAGTTAAGGCACAAATGTTAAAATCCTTCTTTTATTCATTATTTATTTTTTTACTTAAAATAATGTTTTGAACACCAAGTCTAGGAGGAGACCATCCCATTTGTCTTGCTTTCTTTTTGTTTTCCCATGGCAACTACCACAATTTCCGATTGCGGGCTGTGAACGGCACCAATATAGCATTTATTGACTTTAACCTTTTCTTTTTCTTTTTTAAAAAAAGAAAAGTAAAAGAAAGTAGGAAAGACAGATATAATATAAAATAATGATATATGTATAACTTCTTTTATAATAATTATACAAAATTAAATTTATAGATTGATATAGTTTGATATGATATATTAGATTGTAAATATTTTTTATTATAAAATAGATTTAACGTATCATATGAAATCATATCATTTTATGAGTTTACTTTTATATAATCTTTTTGTAGTTATAGCACTTATTATCCTTTATATAATTATATTTCAAAATGAGAATATTTATGTAAAGTGATGTTATTTATATAAGTTATTTTATAAAAAAAAATTATTAATTTAAAACATAATTATATAAAAATTTATAAAAAGATGGATGATGATATACTTACTACCCGCTTACCACTCCTTTACCACTTTAGTGTATTTGAAATTTTTACCTTTTTTTATTATTTTTTTTAAGTATTTTTTTAACATTCTTAATCATTAAAAAAATTAAAAAATATATATATAATTTCACTAATAAATATTTTCTTAACTATTAAGTAAACAAAATAAATTAAAAAATAAAGAATAGTGAAAGGATGGTAAGAGGGTAATAAGTACTATCACTATTCTAAAAAGATATCATTTTCATAGAGACAGCTTGTACTGCATTTACGTATTCTAGGGTACGTACCCCTCAACAATAGATCATGCATGCACCTTTGATATTACTTTAAATTATCCTAATTTTCAGTTTAATTATTCAGGACTTGATATATTTGCTATTGTTAGTTGCAATAAAACAAAAGAGGGTGTTACTGTATAGAACAAGCAATCCATGCAAATGCACAAGAGGGTGTGGTTATATGATTATGATTGGCAATTACTTAAGCAATCTTCCAAACTCTTTTTTGTTATTTTTTTCAAAACCCAATCATCAATTTCTTGCATTGCTTCAGCCAATAATGATATTATTGGAAGTTTTCTTACATTCGAAGAGACTTCGGACATCATTATTTCACCTTTTTTACTGTCCTTGTTCTCGTTAGTTGGCCATGCTCCATCAGCAGACATCAGAGAACTGTTGAGAAAAGAAGCATAAAGCAAAAGAAAATGGTAGAAAAACATATACACGAGATGTGAAATGGTCTGATTAATAATAAAAAAATCGATGGTGCAAGTTTCGCATAATTTAGGATCAGTTTGAATTGAGAAGTGATCTAAATTTATTTTATCTCATTATTATAATTTTTTTTTAAATTTTTATATAAAATATAATAAACAATTCAGTTTTTTTAAATTTTAAAATAATAATTATATTAAAAAATAATATTTTATTCAATTTATCTAAAATCATTTTATCTTATTTCTCAATCCAAATAGGATCTTAAGTTTTCCCTGTATTTAATATTACTCAACTAATAATTAAACCTTCATTCTAGATTTTTAGGTGTTGGGTTGCTTTCAGTTTTCTCTATTATTTGGGTGAAAAAATGAGGAAAAATAATAGTTTGAGGTATGTTGAATTGTTCAAACGTTATTTTATGTATGCATTGGACGGGTCAACGAGTACGAGGAGTTTTAAGTACGTACAGTTAGTGACTTTGAGCAGTCAACACATGCAAAGTTTGAGTGGTGTTGGTCAAGCTTTGAAACAGTCATGGGGTATTATTATATTGATGGAGTTTGAGCTTGGTTGGCTTTTTGTATAGTTGACATTGCATGCACTTCAACATGGATCTTCAAATGTTAATATATAGCAACTTGTAAAAATCAAATGCATTATGATATGATGAAAGGATTAACATCCACTTTACAAATGAAATAATGTCACGTTCTCGCTCATACTCCCTAATCTTTAATTCTGTATTGAAAAAAATTTCAATTTTTCATAAGACGTATATTCCTTACAATCGTATCCCTTTATTCTACTGTAACAAGGGTTGCAATTCGTGAAGAAATCCAAGCCGAGATATAATACGCAACATATTGGATCTCATCTTGATTTAACATGCGTATTTATTGAAACACACATAGTTTTTCAATAGCTTTAGATTGACAAGTTCTATAATGCTTTGAATACAAGTTATGAAGTGTAGCCTAGATTGGTCTTTGATTTGTTTTGGTAGAGAATTTGGTCCCCCAATTGAGGAAAAACAACCCCCACCAATCTGGTTATGGTTCTTGGGCTATATGTTCAATCATGATTTTCTTTTAATTTACTCAAAACTGTGCAATATATGTTACCCAAAAAAAAAAAAGGGAAAACATGACAATAATTTGTACTTGACTTCAGAGTATATAGGTGGGAAAGCAAGCTCATGAAAATGCCAATGTGGTTGTTGAAATTGTTTCGTTATTTTCTGTTTTTCCTTAAAAACCCAGAGAACAATGTTCTTTCACTCTATATCATAGCAAGATGGCCATGTTACATCTTGTCAGTACAATTTTTATGTCTCATCTCTCTCTTAATTTGTTCCACTTGATGGGCTTAGGAAAACAAGTGCTCTGTCAGAGCAATTATGGGCTCAATAATCAATGATGGCATTTAAGGGCCCAGCATGACTCAGAAAGATCACTCCTTGTCACATGCTTGGCCAGTGAGCAATTTATTGTAGGGCACATCTCTTGGTTTAGCCCACTTGCACAATGAACATGATGGGTGACATCTCTTTGTATTTTGTTTTCAGAGGAACCTCTCATTTTTGTTGTTGTTGTTCTGAACAAAAAGGAAAAAAGACACTTTCAACATAGAATAGGTACATTTGTTGTAGTCTATGAAACAAAAATTATAATAGGAATATTCATAAGAGAGAGAAAATATGAGCACATATAATTACATGTATAACTCATTTGACATGATCACGAGCAGTCATTCTCTTTTGGAACTCTTGTGAACATTATTATATATTGTCTATGTCATCCGTCCTCGTCATAACTCAAATTATTCTTATCTAATTAGTGTGCAACTATAGTTGAGGCTCAATGAACATGCTTGATATTGGACTTTTGTACGCTGACTAAATTGTAACATTTCGGATTGTGTATAGAAAGATGGTGAATTCTAGTACAAATTGCTTTTGAGAGAGTGAGAGAAGTTTAAGGCCTAGAAAGAATGTACTTTGAGCTGTTGTTTATGAAGACGGATTATTTTTAGTATAAATATGTTTGGGTCTCGTTTGGTTACATAGATAGATGAAAATAGATAAAAATTTAAAATTAAATAAAATATTATTAGAATATAATTATTATTATTATTATTGTTTTGATATTTGAAAAAGTTAAATGATTATATAATGTTGAAAATATTTATAATATAATTAATTATATATTATATTTATTAATAATATTCTTGGGTTGATTTTAGAAGTGTGAATAATTTTTTAGGGAAGAGAGAAGATATGGAAAATTTATGACAGGTATAGCATTTTATGTTTGTTTGCTTATGTTAAGAACATTAAATGGCTTGGTGGTATTTATGGCTTTAGTTTTTCTAGAAGTCTAGAGTTTGAGTCACCCCTATGTCAAGTTGGGGTTTTTAAATGATTTATGAAGAAGGCTCTCCAAGAGGGCATGCGACTAGGCACCAAGACATGCATGCGTAAAGCAATGCAACGCATGGGCTCAAGCATGCACTGCGTGCTGGCGTAGCAATCACAGTTTTAAATACTGTATCGTACCGATCGGTACAGTCGGTATTTTTTGTACTGGTTACCGGTTTGGTATAGGTATGGTATGTGTTTTGTACCGGCCAAAATACCGGTCGTACCGACCGATATTTTGGCTTTTATTTATTTATTTATTTTTTAAACTACAAGCTCATTTTTTGATCCATAATTCAGACTAGACTATTTATAATTTATATATTTATGTATTTATATATAATTTATTCATATATAGATTATTATTTTGAAATATAATTTATATAAATACATTTGTATATATAATTTATTCATATATCGACTATCCCGAAACGGTACATGAAACAGTACCGGTATCAAAATATTTTGTTCTAGTGCCTTGACCAGTACGACATCTGGTACAGTATTCAAAACATTGGTAGCAATGCAACAGGTGCGGCTCCATGCGCGAGGCGCTGCGATGCATACGAAAAACCAATTTAAATTCTCAAAACGCGTCTGTGTGACTCGAACCAGTACCAGCCAATTGGAACAAAAACGAGGTGACCATTAGTCCAATTCCAACTGTTGTGTCTAATGGTAACAGACATAATATCAATACCTATTCCGAACAATTTTCAGTTCGTAAGGTCATTACTTTTCATTCGCAACTTTTGGCTATCTATAAATAGACTCATTGGCCTGCCATTTGAGTATTCCAGAATTGAATTTCGAATTCTTTCTCTCTCAAAATTTTCACTTCTTCAAAATTTGTTAGAATCTGTTTATTCTCAAGAGAACATGTTTCTAATTTCTTGGTTGAATAATAAAATCTGAGGATATTTAGGGTCTAATTTCATATGTGCATAACGCAGTTAGGCAAATAGACTTGTTTTGAGTTTCATTATATCTTGGGGCAAATTCGCTTGTAACCCGTGTGCATACGGTTATTGGTGAGATCAAATATTATCTTAAAGAAAGCGACAATGTAACGCACATTGAAGTAAACTTTTTTCTTACTATTGTCTCTTTTGCAGCCCCATTGATTCAACATATAAGACAATATGAGATTAATTTTGCAGCCCCATTGATTCAACATATAAGACAATATGAGATTAATCTTGGAATTAATATTCATTGCAAATTATTAGTCCATGTAAACATATTTTATAGTCAATTAAAAAAGATTATAATAAAAAGATGGAGGATAGATAATTTTTTAGGGCTGGTTTGGGGTATGAGAATTCTCAAAAATTCTCATCTCAACTCATCATTACACATTTTTCAAATCCCCATACAAAATTTAATAAACAATTCAATTTTTTCAAATCCCAATACACATTTTTCAAATCCCAATTCAACTTTTTCAAATCCTAAAACTAAAAAATAATATTTTAAACTCTAAAATAAAACACAAAATTCTCATCTCACTCTCCAAACCTCCCCTTAGTCTTGAATGTGTAAAGAGAACGAAGAGCCTGTTGACCATTTACTACTTTTCTCCGAGATGTTACGACTCATGTAATGTCTTCTTTGTCAAAGTGGGACTAGTTTTGGTGACCTTAAGAAGGGTAATCAATCTCCTAATGTTTTGGAGTGGCCTTTAGAATAATTCACAAATTACAGCAATTTGAAATATGGTCCCGATAAGAGTACTAGCATTGACTTGGTCAAATGTATCTTTAAAATCTAGTCAATATCATACTTTTTTACATTTACCTATTCTATTTAAATTCAAACCCTACATTGGATTAGTCATTTACTATCTATATAATAATAAAATATTATTAAATTAATAATTTTTTTATTTAATTTATTTGTATCATATTTTATAATTCTACCAATTTAATAATAATAATACTTATATTATAATTAAATTAATATTAAAAAAATTATATTTTTAAGAGTCATTTAATGCTAATAACAAAAAATATCTGATTAAATTCATCAAAAATTCTATCTAGATTTCTTAATTACGAACCAAATAGTATTTTTATCAGAGTGAAAATTAATATTTTAAAGTTTATTTAGAGTGAGAAATTATTATTTTAACTTTTGGTGAATCAATTTGATTCTTTAAATTTGGCTAATTACCGTAGCAGAAATCTAAATTGTTTTAGAGATACCTAATTCAATATGAGATTTTTTTAGTACAAATTATCTAAATTTTAACTAATTTTTAATTTTATCCAAATCAATATTAGTGCTCTATGAATGTGATGATATTTTTGGAGGAAATGGAATGATAAAAGTTTTGACAATCATGAGCAGATAATTGATGAGTTTCGAACCTACTTCTAAGTAATTTACCATTTTAGTTGATTGATAGCATGTTCTTTTAGGACACGAATAATTATATTCTAAAATCTCTGCATCACACATCAGTACCGTAACATAACTTTTTAAAGAAATTTACACCTGTACTTACCAAAATTTTGGTTACCAATAAAAAGAAATTTAGTTAGGATTTTGTTATATATTAGCCGTTATTTACTTTTACGTCTTATATTTAACAGATTTTTTTTATAGAGTGTGAAATATTTTTTATAAGATATAGAATACTTTTTATAAAATGTGAGATGTAAGATAGTGAATAGTAGTTAATGACAAGAATTATTAATTTAAGTCTTGTTTGTTTTTATAGATGAGATAAGATTTGATAAAATGAATTGAAATTAAAATTGAAAGTTAAATAAAATATTATTAGAATATATATTTTTAATATTATTTTTGTTTTAAGATTGAAAAGAATTAAAATTTTATTTTATTTTATATAAAAATTTTAAAAAATTATAATGATTAGATGAAATAAATTAAGATGAATTATGAAAAGAAAAGCGACCTTAATTATCCATAGTCTGTGATCCGAAATCAAAGTGCGACTCGGCTCCGCGGAGTCTTTTCCATGTACCAGTAAAATCCTTGACAGCGTGGGCGTAGGGTTTACTAGCTGTCTCTTCCTCTTACGCGGAAGCCTAAAAACCTCTGCTTTCTCAAACCCCCAGTCCCCACACCCAAAAACAGCGTGGGCGTTGGGTTTAAAACTTCATCTCTTGCACTCGCTTTCTATTCTTCTTACGCAGAAGTCGAAAAACCCCTGCTTGCTCAAACTCCCACACCCAAAACCTCTACGGAAGAAACAGCAGGCACCGTTTCAGGGTCGAAGAGATAGATACATTGAAAAGAACCTGAAAAGTTCGATAGCTCTGCGAAAACCCAATTTTATGCTAGCTTCTAATGGCCGGAAGCTTTATAGCTAGTCTGGGATCCGAAACCCAATCGGAATCTCCGTCTACTTCGGCGAATGGACCCCCCTCTCTGTTTCATAGAAGAATCGGTTTCCACCCTGCGAGAAAGCCCTTCAAGAGCTTTGGTAATGGCGGCGGCGGTTCGGACCAACGTCGATCGGGGTCTAGCGTGGGCCAATGGGGATTGGCTGGGAAGAAAGGAGATGGGTACGTGTTATTGGATAATGGGTTAGATCCTGAGCTCAGCTTCGGGATTACTGTGCGGAGAATTGTAAGTGATTTAGTACTTTTTGATTGTTTTGCTTTTGTTCAGCTGGTCTTGGAGAGTGTATTGATTTAATTTGGTTATTTTATATTCTTTTCTTTTTGGAATTAGAGGATGCTTCTCATTTTTTATTTATTTTTTTATATCTAGTTCAATTTGAGTTTGCTTCAAATTAATGTTTTTTGTATTGAAAATATCAAAATTTGATGGCTTTTTAAGTTTCTTTCGTTTTAAATTTCATTTTCTTCTCCCATGTTTATCCTTTATTATAACTGCTAGTATGATATTTTCTTTTATCTTTCAGAATTTATTTCTTCCATAAGTTTAGGTGAGTATTAAATTTTGTGTTCTGATTTGTGCGTAGAAGTCCGTTGTCTCACCTCTGGTTTGATTAATTTCAGGGTGCCGGTCTGAAAAATCTCGGAAATACTTGTTTCCTCAATTCGGTGTTGCAGTGTCTAACATACACAGAGCCTTTAGCAGCATACCTGCAAAGTAGCAAGCATCAAAATTCTTGTGAGTGTATACGAGATTCCCTTGAGATATCATCTTGTTAGGGTGAATGAAATAAAATTTTTATCTTGGGTGGTTAACTGATAACAAAAACTTGGGTGGCTAGTTACATGTCTTTTCTAATTTCTTTTGTTATTTGATGAAGGTCATATTGCTGGATTTTGTGTTTTATGTGCTATCCAGAAACATGTCAGCTGTGCTCTACAATCAACTGGGAGAATATTAGCACCGAATGATTTTGTCAGGAACTTGCAATGTATCCTTCTTTCATTTTATTTATGGATTTGGAATGGATACATTGGGTGTTTTATCTTGATGACCATTCGTGAAACTTAAATAGATTAAATTTATACAAAAAAACAGGTTTACAGATAAAAGAAAATATTTATCCAAAAAAATAGAAAAAGGACCCGTTGCCAGAGGAGGTTGGTGAAGAAGGAAAAGGAAAAGGAAAAAATTATTTATCTTCTAGTGATTCATATATTTAGATTCCATGGGCGCCAAAAGAAGTTTTGAAGAATGGGAGAGGATAGTGGACAAGATTGATGTTTTCTTCTTCAACATTTTGTTCCTCTGGGCAGTAGCAATAGATATTAGAGAAATTGTTAGGTGTTTCTCTCATATTGTGATGTCCATGAGTTTCTTGTATCGGCTGTAAATCCTAGTTCTCATATACCTCTTTTGTACTTGAGCTATGCCTATTGTTTTATTAATAAAATTTATGATTTCTTATAAAAAAAATCGTTCTCAATCTCTTAACCCCCCATTTCTTTTAAAGAAAAATTATTTCAAGTAATAATTAATGCTTTGTTTTGTGAAAGAGAAAACAAACCTCATATAGGGCTGCAGGTCCAACCAATTAAGTTTCCATGAGGTTAAGGATAATGGCGAGTTCTTAATTTTATCGAGATAAGGTTTTTCTTGCATTTGAACTGTGTTAGATTTTGTAATTCTTGACCACGTAATTAGGCATATCGCGGAATTTCCGAAAAGCTAGACAGGAGGATGCACATGAGTACATGGTAAATTTACTGGAATCAATGCATAAATGCTGTTTACCTTCTGGAGTGCCTAGCGAATCCCCTACTGCTTGTGACAATAGTTTGGTGTACAAGATATTTGGAGGTCGCCTCAGGAGTCAGGTAAACATATTCTTGATATCTGGTCAAATGCATTAACATATCTTTATCAAGTGACTTAGATGGTTGGTTTTAAAATTTCAATGTTTTTGGATGTGTTCACCGACAAGCTTGGAATTTTGATTTTGATTTTGATTTTGATTTTTTCATAATGTTTTCTTGTTACTTCTACAGGTTAAATGCTTGCAATGTTCTTATTGCTCCAATACATTTGATCCATTCTTAGATTTAAGTCTTGAAATAGTCAAGGCAGATTCCTTGAATAAAGCACTTGCAAACTTCACTGCTGCGGAGCAGTTAGATGGAGGAGAAAGGCAATATCAATGCCAACATTGCAAGCAGAAAGTTAGGGCTCTCAAACAGCTCACTGTCCACGAGGCACCATATGTCCTAAGTGTTCATTTGAAGCGGTTTCATTCTCATGATCCCGGGCAAAAGATTAAAAAGAAAGTTCATTTTGGTTCTACATTAGATTTGAAACCCTTCGTCAGTGGTTCCTATGTAAGTGAACTTTCTTTTCATCATGAGTTTTCTTCTTTCCTAGAGTGAACAAGATTTTGAAACCCTTCGTCAGTGGTTCCTATGTAAGTGAACTTTCTTTTCATCATGAGTTTTCTTCTTTCCTAGAGTGAACAAGATTTTGAAACCCTTCGTCAGTGGTGAATTTTATAAGTTTGAAAAAGCTATCTTTCAGGGAAAAAAAATTGGGAAAAAGAGAACCGAACAACTTTTATTTTGTTTCCAACAAAGACTGGAATTAAGATTATTATTGTTGCTCTAGAGTGAGACTGATTATTATTAATTTTATCGGAAAAACTTTTACGAAATGAATTTTTTTTTTTTTAAATCCCCTTTTGTTTTCTGTGAGTGCCTCAAAAAATCTCAATGCTGTTTAATGTGAGTTTTTGAGTTCGAAGTTTTGGGGGGAAATATTCTCATGTGACCAGACTGTTTCCAGTTTTCGTAACTAGTTTGATGATTCCCGGAGTTTTTACTTAAATCAACTTGAAGGTGAGATGGAAAATATTGACACCCCCATGCTGATGGATTTGGACCAAGTGGCATCTTCCCCTATAAACAAGAGTGGTGGTTGTAGTTTCTGGTTCATTCCCATACGCTTGTCCATGTGCATTTGTGCTTGTCAAAGAATGTTGATTGTGAAACAAGGTTGCAATGACATAGAGGGAAGATGCCAGAAGATTGGCATTCGAGACTGTCTGCTAGTTATGGAACTGGATTCTTGTGCTGATTTCTATACATGATTCCTGATGCTGTAAATGGAAAAACCATTCCTTATGGATCATCATCCTTTTTTTTTTTGCGCTTGTTTAGTACATGTCTGATGTTGCCATGTGTTCCAATAACTTTCCTGTCATGGTTATAAATATTCTTGTGATTATTTGTTTCTCATACTTTGCAGGATGGAGATCTGAAATATACTCTTTATGGGGTTTTGGTCCATGATGGTTGGAACACCCACTATGGACATTATTCTTGCTATGTTCGCACTTCAAATGGCCTTTGGTACCATCTCAATGACAATCAGGTAACTTTTTTATTTACTAGTCCAATTTCTGATTTAGGATAAAATCACTCTATTGAGATGATCCAAATTTGGTAGAAGGGAAAATTGCATCCATTATCCCCCCCTCAGCACCAACAAGAAAAAGAATAAAAACAAGATGTTGATTTAATCCATTTGTGATTTTTGTACAAACTGATGTGGTTTTGAAGACATTCTACTATCCTGCATGTGCTTCCCCATGTTTGCAATTGAGTTTAGAAAATTCTAGACCTTGCAGACCAAGTGTCTTTCTGAAGTTTGGTAGAAACTACTACGACCCCACTGTTGGCTGTGGTTCAAACTTAAAAGGTGTGTATCCATTAAAAAAAGGATGGTAACTTTGCTGGGTTCTGTCAGAAGTTTGAGAAGATCCCTAAGAATTTTTGCGTGCTGAAGAAGTTGATTACTTTAGGAACTTGAGGGTTGCACCGAGTATGTATGCATATATTTGTAGGTTTAAATAGTCTTGCTTACCTATCAAAACTTTTTTGTAGGTATATAGTAAAAGAAACCTATGAAATTTACGTTATCATATGCCATGAAACTCTGAACTCATCATGAAAATTTTATAGACTGAATGGGCATCTTGCTTCTTCAAAGCTTATTATACAACTAACTTCATTTTACAACCAAATACTATACGAGATGGCACCTCAATTGATGTATTGAAATGTTATTTCTTATGAGTTTACCCAATTATGCTGTGACAGGTTGCCCCAGCCAGTGAGAAGAGAGTTCTAGAACAGCAAGCTTACATGCTGTTTTATGTTCGTGATAGAAGGAAATCCCTGACTGATGTTGTTCAGAAAGAGAATTTGAGAGGAAATGCTAATGGAATAAGAACATCTTCCACTTTCAACCAAGACTTAAAGGAGACAGTTAAAACTGGTCCAGTTGGGAATCGGTTGAGTGGTGCAACCTCTGCTACTGTGGTTACTCGGAAAGATGCATCAAACATTTGTCCACCAAGGACACCCCTTGTCAAGGAAGCATCGGTACAAAAAAACGATTGCCTGATAATAACAGAATGCTCAGTGCTGGGAAAGGTTTCTGTATCAGAACCTCTCTTAGAGGCACCGTTATTAAACACTCCACTGGAAGTGCTTCCTGCTACTGACCTAAATTCTAGAGAATTCTTGTCAATATCAGCTCCATCTGGTAATGGTGTTGCTCCTGACATTGGAAAGACAGCTGAAGGCATTATTAATGATCACAAAGTAAGTGGAAGTTCAAGTAGAGCCTCAGTTTCAACATCACCTAACTTTAGTGATCCCCAAAGCTCTTCTACTGCTAAACTTGTCACAGATGAGACCTGTCAGAAGGTTAGTGGATACTTCTTTACACCTTGTTTCATGTGGTTGGAATTTTCACCTTGTTTCATGCTCATCTGTTACTCATTTGTTAGATCAATCGTGTTTTGCACGTAGCTCCTTCAGGAAATTTTAATGATAAGATAATGAATGCAATTGACCCTGTAAGTCAAAAATCATTTTGAAAATGGTCAGGCATTATTTAGCATTGAAGTCTGGTGATAAACAAGTCTTTACTTTGTTTTTCTTTTGTTCCAGGTTGGGAATACACCCAATGAAGGTGCTGTTTGTAATTTGCGGGTTGAGGATGCTGGTGAGAGGGTTGAGGAAATACCACGTAATGAGTCAGTAAAATTATCCAGCTCATCAATCCAGGCAAATGGATTACAGACAGAAGCTCATAACTGCAAGCATGACAGAAAATTGAAAAAGAAGCTCCTGAAGTACCGGGCGGTGAGCGTGCGGCTTAACTCACACTTCCTCTTCCGTGCATCTTTAAGTTTGTGGAAAAAGAAAAAACACAAGAGAAACAAACTATGCACTTTAGATGTGAGGAATCTTAGTAGGGCAAACTTGTTGGACACAGATTCTACCTCAACAGATCTGGGGCCATCTACATCTGAGAGTACCAGGACAATTACCTTCTTAGCTCAAACTTTGAGAAAAGGGACCAAGTCTGGTTCTGAAAGAGGAGCTAATAATTCTGCTACATTGGATTTAATGACCTCTAGTGACGATTGTTTTATGGAAAATGTTATAGATGGTGAGTTTAGACATAAAATTGATCAGTGTGGAACTGTACTGGCAACCGAAAAACAATTAGGAAAGAGCTCCCTTTTAGGTAAGCGGGCATCAGGAAGATCGGATGGTCCAAAAGATGGGAAAAGAAAAGTAGTGCAGAATGGTTTGATGAGCATGCTTACCCGAGGTCTGGAGGAGACAGTTGGTAATTGATTTTTCTATTGTTGTCTTTCGAGCACCCATATATATATATTTTTTTTTTTTCAGAGAAGAGGGATGGTACCCCCAATTTTATTGATATCCCTGACTTCTGGCAGAGTAATACATTTGGGGAAAACCCTGGGGGTTGCAGAAATCCCAAAACCAAGGTTTTTGTAAAAACTTATATTGCTCTATACAGGTTACTGAAAGAA
The DNA here is from genome assembly GCA_029856935.1 of Cyclocarya paliurus. Lineage (NCBI taxonomy): Eukaryota > Viridiplantae > Streptophyta > Magnoliopsida > Fagales > Juglandaceae > Cyclocarya > Cyclocarya paliurus. The sequence goes on from CM056947.1 coordinate 40,537,271, forward strand.
AAGAAAAACAAAGATCTAAGAACACTAGTATTCCAAGCTGTAGTCTTTCAAGCACTCATCACTGCTTATAATTCTGTTGAGAAACAATCCTTTAGTGGTTGGTTTGTGAAATTGGCTTTCCTAGTCTAGTTGGTCCTATTTGATGTCCAAATGAGAATGTAGTAGATGGTGGATCTAGACCTAGTTTACATTATTTTTTGAATAATTTGAGGCCATGATAAATGGCAATGCATGCCGTTAGGTTTATAGGACTTACCCTGAATTGGTATTGGTTCATTTTCAAAATAGAGGCAGGGATATTATGTTCAAGTGAAGGCCCATTCACCAAGGAGGATCTCCATGTTCGAACATTTCCCTGAGTCCATTGTTGTTTTGCCGTCATCCTTCTTCTTATAACTCCCCATTGATAAACTTTGTGAATCAGTCTCAACTCCCGTTAGTTGCAGCAACGTTGATGCTGCACTAATATCAGTCAAGGGAATTATATATATAAACAAAGATCCTTGTTTTCAATTAGAATTAGAAATTGCCTTCTTGGTGATATAGCATGCTGATTATTGTTCTTTGTTCTTAATTTGTTGATTGCAGTTGCTCGTTGGGATGGTATAGAGTTGCCTCCATCTCAAATTGTGGCATCAAATGGCATTGAAAGTATCAGCATTGGATACATGCCAGATGAATGGTAAGTTGGAATGTTGCACATCTTGTTACTTCTCTCTTAATATGATGCTATATCCTGTGTTCTTAAGCTATGCCTATTTGTATTAATATAATTTAACCGTTTACTTATAAAAAAATATGATGCTATATAAAAACTTGAGTGCCAAATGAAATTGCTGATCACAAAGTACGATGGAGTTGTACCTATTCATGAACTTGACTGCTCGAGGACGTGAAGTTGGCACATAAATGCTATAGTGATGATGCCTTGATAAGCAGAGTGTCAAAATCCTTGCCTGATTTGGCATCTAGGATCCCGCCCTGGTGTGGCCTAAGGCTAAAACCATGTAACGCAATTTAGTTTCTGAAAAAAATGGTTGAGGGGGACTATACATGACCTTTGCTGCTTAGAGGATCAAAAGCTGTGCATTTGTGTTTGAATCTTTTCGCTGGCTGATGGATTTTGAGTTCAGATGGGTGGGAGATGATGTCACGAAGAATGGGTTTGTGAATGCAGTGGCAGGAGAGGTGGGTGGCAGAGGTGAAGTTAATGCCAAAACCTAGGCAGTGAGCTATGTCGAAGATGAGGAGAGATAATGCTTGCAGTACTTGCAATCACATTGAGTCAGAATTTCTCATATTTTAGGTCTATTGAAATTATAGTTATCTTAGATTGGGTTTGGCAGGATGGCTTCATGTGGATGTTTACACCATTTGATTCCGAATTAAACTGGGACAGGCTGCCATCTGCGACCATTGGCCTTAACCTGACTGATTGCTAATTCAAACTGATCCATTTCTTATATGATTAATCTGGGTTATTCATTTTTCCATTTCTTCAGGGATGAAGAATATGACAGGGGAAAGATAAAGAAGGTTAGGCAGTCTAAGCTTAGTTTTGGTGGACCAAATCCTTTCCAAGAAACTGGGACCAAGAAATCCCAAACAAAGAAGGCTAAGTTGGACCGATCTAGCTCTGGAAATGAGCCATTCAGGATATGAAGAAACTAGATTGACATCAATTAAGTGTAAGCTTACCTTTTTGTTTCTTGTAACAATTGGCGTATTGTTAAGGTGAAAATTCAAGAGGGAGAGTGCTAGAGTTGATCATATCTTCTTTGCCGGAATTGTCTGTTAAAGGAGGGAGTGTGGGGGGGGGGGGGGATTTGTATTTGACTTAGTCCGCTTGTAACATTTCTCATGTTGGAAGATTATTACCTGAAGCAATAGTTCTTTTTTTGTTTTTTAAGTATTAGCTGAACAATTTTTATGTTATAGAACTGGTCAATTTATTTTTCATATTATAACTCAAGCAGAGTCGTTCTTGGAACTATTTTGGGGATTATTTTGGGGATTACCTGAAAAAAATGTTGCTACTTCTCATTTTATTTTTTATTGTTTTCATGGATCTGAGGATGATTTTTTTATTTTTTTCTTTCTGGGAAAGTTGAAAAAGCATAGGAAACGTTTCCTCTACTATTTATAGGCTGCTGCACATCTTGAATCTTTGAGTTCTTGTTTAGCCCTTTCCTTTTTGATCTATGCACCCAAGGGGAAGGAAAGGATGGACGAGCATGATCTTCCTCTTTTTTTGCTTTTAAAAATCAAGTTTTGCTCTTTAAATTTCTTTCAAACCAAAGTGATTTTAACTGTTGAGAAATGCTACACAACCTCCTACTATTACCCTACTCCATACTTTTTTTATTTTTTAATATTTTTTTTTTGAATTTATTTTTTTTAAATATTTCAAATTTTTTATTCACTATTCATAAAAAAAATATTTGATAAAAAAAAATTAAAAAAAAAAAGTGGAGTGTGGAGTGTGGTGAATAGTAGGAGGTTGGGAAGATTATTTCTTAACTGTTTTTCCTCGGGCCTTTGCATTATGATTATATATAATTATTTATTTCAAATGTTTTTTTGTAATTAAGAGAGAGAGAGAGAGAGTGTGTGTCACATCTATGGTGAGTTTTTTTTAATTATAAATAATATTTAATCATATCTAGAGCAATTCTCATTTTTTTAATATTTTATCTGCTTCAAATATTTTAATGATATATATTTTGATCCCAATCTCCATCAAGCATATCCCCGAAAAAACAAGAATTTATTTGGGTATGTATGACATTATTATCAGAGACAAGTCCAACCCATTGTACCATGAGCTTCTTTCAAAAAACATAAAATAAATGATAATAATAATAATAAATCACGAAAGATCAAATCAAGGAAGCAAGGAATGCATGCATTAAAGTCGAAAACTTGCATTAAATTATCCGTGGCTATTGAAGCGCCCAACCAAGCAGAGTAAATGCTCAAAACCCTTTAATGTTGTACCTTGAACTTCTTAACATGTGACTAAAGACGCGCTGTCCCAGACTCGGAGTTCTAGCTTATAGTTCTTGTTTTTTTCACCCACATAAAGCCTGAAGTTTGTTCGAACAAAACTCGAAGAGCATGTTGGTTTGTGACGAAGTTTTTATGGTATCGAGGTCAGTGTTTGATATGCATGCACAATGTATGTATGTAGATGTATGAGTAATGGGCATAATGGGCACAGGGCTCGAACACTTCAGAAAATTGAATCTGACCTTTCATCTCAATAATGTCAAAATAATGTTTAAGCTTTGCAACTTCTTTTAAAAGTTCTCACTCCCTTATTTATTTTGGGAAATAAATACATTTAGTTTATTTTTATAAATGAATTGAGATTAAAGTTTAAAATTAAATAAAATATTATTAAAATATTTTTTTAATATTATTTTTATTTTGAGATTTAAAAAAGTTAAATTATTTATTTTATTTTATGTGAAAATTTAAAAAATTGTAATAATTAGATGAGATGAGCTGAAAGGAGTTGTGAAAACAAACTAGGCGAGTAAATTTAAAATATTGACATGCAGTATATTAGATTGTAAAATTACTTTTATTATAAAGTAGATCTAATATATAAAATTATACTAATTTGTGAATTTATTTTTTATAAAATATTTTTATGATTGTAATATTAAATTTATTTACGGGAAGACATTCATGAAGGCAGCATATATAGCAAACATTTATTTTTCATTAAATGCTTGGCAACTGTACAACAAATACAACACAAAGTGGTTCGTATAGGATTTGCCTGATCCTGGTGATGACAAGGGCCACTCTTTCAAGGACACAACATTATTGACAAATGCTATTACTTTATACTTCGTATTTTTTTTTTAATTTTTATAAGGGGTTGGATATTATATTTTCATGCACTTGTTGGGTCCAAATCTACATAATTGTAGAGCATCTTTGTGTTTCTCATAGCAAAATTGCTTTCTTTTTGTGAGAAATTTATTTATTTAACTTTTCATCATTTCAACATGACAGTGAGTGTAAGTTTGAAGCAATTCATCAACTACTTTAATATTTTATTATATTTTTTCATCATTCCAAGACCACGACCCAATATTTTAGAGTCTTTTAACTTTGCTAGTCATGCACCTGAGTACATTAAAGTATAGTATTGCTACACCTTTTTAAGTTGTGTTATCAAACTTTATTTAAAGATTAAGTTTGCTGGTATAACTGATGATTATGTCATTTCTAATTATGAATAGTTTCATTATGTCGGTTCATTACTTGTTACTCGTCACTCCTCAACCCTCCATCAATACAAATCATTATAAGACTGAATGCTTCTTCCTCTCCCACTTTCTTTGTTGTCTGGTCTTGCTGTGCTGATCTCTCTCTCTTATATTTTAATTTGTGTTTAGATATTGAGTTTTTTGATTGAATTTTTTATGAATAATAGTTAGTTGAATAAGTGGAATGAGTTATGTAGGATTCATCTAAAATGAATTTAGATGTATTTGAATGTTAAGATAAGTTTAGTACGAAAATTGAAAAAAGGTTATGAATTCTACATATAAAGATATGTTGAGTTGAAAAAAGTTGTGGGTTCTACGTGTAAAAAGATTTTGAATTGAAATGAGTTTAGTAATTTGAGAGTTGAATGTTTAGATATTAGACTCAGTTTAAAATTAGACTGAACTAAATTGATCTCAACTAATTGCAAGCAAACAGGGCCGCATCTATGCCAAATATCATCCCATGTGCAATGACCAAACTGTTAGATGAGGACTTTTTTTCTTAGTCTGCTAGAAGTAGGGTCATGCTCTAGCTCAAAAAAGGGGTCATTCTCAAGTTTTCAAATCTCTCATGTGACTTGTGTAATTTGAGTTTATCAAGTGGAAGGTGTCCAAATTACTCATCTAATAACCCATTATTAATCATCCTCAGGACCACAAACTCTCAAAAGAAAAGTAAAAGAAAGAGATGGAGAGAGATGGGTTGTGGGGCTTACTCAATGATTTAGACCATAGATTACAATTCTATTTCACATTATGATGTGAACTTAAACTATAAATAATATGGATTAATGTTTAAGATGGTTCAACATGACAAGACAAGCACGAGTGAATAGTCCAGATATTTGATTCTAGGTCGTCACAGTCCTAATCCCTTGGATCTTTTGTTCAATCTGGCCCCATCTTATACCTCCTAATTGGCATTGATTATGGGTGAAAAGAAAACAGTAGTTCACTTGAGAAAATGGGGTGGGAGAAACTTTTTTCAAGGGTTAAAGTCAACAAAATGCATGTCTCCACCTGAACTCCTCTCTACTTCATTGAAATTTCCACTATATTATAAACAAACGACAACGTGGTCTCAACCAGACAGACAACTTGGTGGAAGAAAAAGGTTCATTTTTTTTTTTGTTCAAGTAAAGAAGAAAACAAGAAGGGTAAATAAAATTCACAATATGAATCCTGAACTTACTATAAAAAGATTATTCGAAAAGAAAAAGTTCAAACTGTTCTTTTTTTTTTCTGTTAGTTCTACTGAGAACGTTATGATCTTTCAGCTACAGATTCTAGACTGTAGACACATAATAGAGTCTCTATAGGGGAAGCTGGCCTGCACAGAACATGCTACCATAATTGCAACTTAAATGCAAAGTTAGAGAGTTTAAAATAGTTTCTATTCAGAATTTCTAAGTAGAGATCTTCTGTAATGAATGCACCGATGTGCGCTTTTTGTGTGTTTTTTTAAGAAAAAGTCACTATTCATATGAAAAATACTTATTCACCCTGTAAAAATCACTTTAAATGAAAAGGAGGGTTTGTGACGTGAACAGTAATTTTTTTTTTGGGCTGCTTTACACGTTGCACCACAGAACTCCAAGTTAGAGAGGGTTTTATTAAGGTTAGTATTTTTTTAGAGAGGACGGAAAAAGGATAGCATCTTGCGTCCTTGTAAAAGCAACTAAGCAAGTATAAAACCATGTATATTTGACTTCTAATAATGTGGAAATTACCATTCTTTTTCGAAATGCCTATGGCATTTTAGTTAGAGAAAGAAGGAAACAACTTCTTCCATTGGCAGAAAAATATAATCAACAACACTCAAAGAAGAATCATTGAATTCCCACTACCCAGCTCTGAATAAATTCACCAAACCATGACAGATATTTGCATTCAATCCATGTCATTTATGAGGCCCATCCTCTGACCACCCCATATTTGTGGTTTCTTTGTTATGGCGTGTTTGCTTCCCCCTCTCAGAGGAGATTTTGTTTTCACCATCTGAAAACAAAAATGGAGCTTTGTTAAATTTTATGCAGCAAAACTATAGCTTGCAAGAGGACAAAAGTGCTTCTTCAATTGGAGTTTTTGTTGGCTTTCAAAGACCTGCAAAGCCAGACGAGGTAAGCCTCACATTCTCCCTCGAAAGCTCTGGAGCTCCATAGTCCTGAAATTCCCATTTGTTATCTACGTACTCCTGCTGGGTCAATTTGTTTCTTATAGTCGGTTGTCGGAGGACTTCTGGGCATTACAAGGGTCCCTCTGGGGAAAGCGTGTCTTTTTAGAAGAGTTTAAGCCCAACAGTCATATTTTCTTGAAACGCTAAAGCCACTGTAAACTGGGTGGTGCTGGTTTTCGATTATTTAGAGTTGAAGAAGCCAGTAAAGGATTGTCGGAGATGGACACAGAACCATTCATGATCGAGTGGTGGTGGTTTGGAAGCATTGAGAGAGGGTTTTGAGCTGGTTAGAGGGCTTGGGTTCATTTTCCTTTCTCTATTATTGTCAGTCTCAGACCTCATTCTCAGATGGGTTTTGGTTTCTTTGGCTTCATTTTGGTTCTCACACTGTTTTTTAAGCTTGTGGCTTCTCAACAACCAAACACAGATGGGTTCTTTGTCTCTGAGTTCTTGCAGAAAATGGGGTTACCCTCTTCTCAAGCCTACAACTTTTCTGCTCCTGTTTGCTCGTGGCAATGGGTTTTATGTGATGCCAGAAAAGAAAATGTTGTTCGGTTAGAAGCTTCTGGTTTGGGCCTCACTGGTTCTATTCCTGACACCACAATTGGCAAGCTCACCAAGCTTCAATCTTTGGATCTTAGTAACAACGAAATCACTGGCTTGCCTTCAGATTTGTGGAGTTTAGGCTCACTCAGGAGCCTCAATCTCTCCTCCAACCAGATTTATGGGTCCCTACCTAACAACATTGGCAATTTCGGTTTCCTTGAAATCTTAGACCTTTCAAGCAACAACTTCTCCGGGGAAATTCCGGCAACCATAAGCTCCTTAGTTAGCCTGCAAGTTCTTAAGCTCGACAGAAATGGATTTGAGCAGAGCATCCCATCAGGAATTACGAAATGCCAGTCTCTGGTTACCATTGATCTTTCGTTGAATCGGCTACATGGATCTCTTCCAGATGGTTTTGGTACTTCATTTTCCAAGCTCAAGACCTTGAACCTTGCACGAAATGAGATTTATGGCCAGGACTCAGATTTCATGGAAATGAAATCCATCACTAGCCTTAACATTTCTGGGAATCTGTTTCAGGGTTCTGTAATGGGTGTGTTTCAGGAGCAGCTGGAGGTTATAGACCTGAGTAGGAACCAGTTCCAAGGTCACATTTCTCAGGTACAATTCAATTCAAGTTACAATTGGTCTCATTTGGTTTATCTAGACTTGTCTGGGAATCACCTTAGTGGAGAAATTTTTCACTGTTTGAGTCAAGCCCAAAATCTCGAACATCTTAATCTTGCATACAATAGATTTGCCAGACAAGAAGTCCCGAGAATTGAAATGCTTTGGAACCTAGAATACCTTAATCTGTCTAAAACAGGTCTCATTGGTCACATTCCTAGTGAAATCTCACAATTAATTAATTTGATTACACTTGATCTTTCTGGGAACCATCTTACTGGGAAGATTCCACAGCTAAGTATAAAAAACCTCCAACTTCTTGATGTTTCCCAGAACAACTTGAGTGGAGAAGTTCCTTTTTCTCTCTTAAAGAAACTCCCATTGATGGAGAAGTTCAACTTCTCCTACAATCACCTAACCCTCTGTGCTTCAGAGTTCTCCAATGATACCCTCCAGACTGCATTCTTTGGTTCATTGAACATCTGTCCAATTGCTGCAAACCCTAAGCTTTTCAACAGAAGACCCGACAAACATATGGGAATGAAGCTTGCTTTGGCTTTAACCCTCTCACTGATCTGCTTGCTCGCCGGGTTATTGCTATTTCTAGCGTTTGGTTGCAGAAAGAAAACTAGAATGTGGGCTGTAAAGCAGACGTCATACAAAGAAGAACAAAATATTTCTGGCCCCTTTTCATTCCAGACTGACTCAACCACATGGGTAGCTGATGTTAAGCATGCAAATTCGGTACCAGTAGTGATCTTTGAGAAACCATTATTGAATATCACATTTGCGGACCTCCTATCTGCAACCTCAAATTTTGACCGTGGTACCCTTTTGGCTGAAGGCAAATTTGGGCCTGTTTATAGAGGATTTCTGCCTGGTGGAATTCACGTAGCAGTGAAGGTTTTGGTCCATGGTTCAACATTAACTGACCTAGAAGCTGCAAGAGAGCTGGAGTATCTTGGTCGAATCAAACACCCCAATCTTGTTCCATTGACTGGATATTGCTTAGCTGGGGATCAAAGAATTGCTATCTATGATTACATGGAGAATGGGAACTTGCAGAACTTGCTTCATGACTTGCCACTTGGGGTTCAGACTACTGAGGATTGGAGCATAGATACATGGGAAGAAGATGATATTACTGGAATTGAAAATGTTGGCTCTGAAGGGTTGTTGACAACTTGGAGATTTCGTCATAAAATTGCACTCAGTATGGCCCGAGCACTGGCATTTCTCCACCATGGCTGCTCACCTCCAATTATTCATAGAGATGTCAAAGCTAGCAGTGTATATCTGGATTATGACTTGGAGCCAAGATTATCTGATTTTGGTCTGGCTAAAGTTTTTGGTAATGGTTTAGATGAGGAGATAGCCCAAGGGTCACCGGGGTATGTGCCACCAGAGTTTTCTCAGCCAGAATACAATTCCCCAACCCCAAAATCAGATGTATATTGCTTTGGGGTTGTTCTTTTTGAGCTAATTACAGGGAAAAAACCATTTGGAGATGACTATCCCGAGGAGAATAAAGCAAATTTGGTGAGTTGGGTTCGAGGATTAGTAAGGAAGAACCAAGGGTCAAGAGCTATTGATCCAAAGATACGATATACAGGACCAGATGGCCAGATGGAAGAGGCTCTCAAGATCGGATATTTATGCACGGCTGACCTTCCCTCAAAGCGACCAACAATGCAGCAAATAGTTGGACTTCTGAAAGATATTGAACCAGCATCTCATCAGTGAAAAAGAAACATGAAAAAAGGATCATATGGAAGTTTCTTACTTGGCCTTTTTCCATAATTATTATTGCTAGTTTTTTGGTTTTGAGTTTCTTTCCATGCCACCATGGATGGAATGTACAGTAGTCCTTAAAATCCTGTTTTTGGTTTTGAATCTTTGAGGGTCTTTCTTTTTGCCTCCCATTGTTAAGTGGCATAAAAACTTAATTTATTAAAAAAAAAATGCAGAGTTTGGTTTCCTTTCACCAATATATCTCCTATGTTAATGCCTTGCAACAAGGACTCAAAGCTGACATTGGCGTTAATGGTTGTCTCTCTTGGAGATAAATGCTGTGGATCTGTGGTTGCTGCATGATGTGATTCTGTATGCTGTTTTATGTGAGGTGGTGTTGGCGCCTAGTGGTATAGCATATAACCTAGAATGAAAGTCATGGACCACATGGACCATATTGAGCAATGGCTGGATGTTTGTGGCCATGCACATGGAAGAACCAAAAAAAAAAAGCAAGAAAAAAAAATACTCAACTCAAACTATCTCAATACTATTCACAAATTATCTTATTACTATTCACAAAATTCTCATTTTATCTCACCCTCCAAACAAGCCCTAATCAATGGATAACATGAACATTTTAGAAGTTTGTTAAACGTGATACCATTTTAATATTTTATTTTATGTTACATAAAACAAAAGACGTCCGTAAATTTGGACAAGAAGACCAAAACAAACTAAAAAAACAAAAGCAAAACTTGGCCTCATCGTAACTCATGTTCTTAACCAATGCAGTCAAGGTGGTCACCGACTCACCAATATGGAATATGCCCTCATTTCTATCTCGTGTGGTACTCATTCACTTCTGGCAATCATGTGGAAAGAATAAACTCTTTCCATTATTCAAGACTATGACCAACAAATATAAACAAAAAGAAAAAAAAAAGAACATCTTTCTTTGACTAGAAGGGCTGGCTTAGAATACTTGTCCCATACTATTTAATCCAAACTTTTCCTGTTGTTTCCACTATGAGTTCCCACGTCCCAAAACAGATATCTCCGAGAGATGCTGAGTGTTATGACTCAAAATATTCTTCAAATTGAAATCCTCTTTCATTTTTCTTATCTAATGGGATGATCTAATACATAGGGATATAGAAACAACATTAAGGTATACAATTACACGCATCCATCCGTCTCGACTAGTGCTATTTTGGCTTATTTTCTTTCTTTTCTAAGAAACAAGTGAGATCTTTTCTCATAGAAAGGATATAGAAAAGAATAATGATTTGTAAAAGGTTACAAGTCTCAAATATACAAATTTTGTGCAGTCTCGTTGTAAAAAAGTGAACCTTAGGTCCTCAGCGTAAAAGTGTAAAAAAAAAAAAAAACAACTCATTTTTAGCGTGGTCCACTTTTTTACAAAGTATTTGTGCAAGACTTACATAATTTAAACTTATACCTAGCATTATTCTATAGAGAAAGAGGAAGTAGATCTCCTATCATTAATCGAAAAGAGTACTGCTACATCCACAAAGAAATTACACAAAAACAATCCCACAAACTGAGGTGACTTCATCTGATCCGTTAGATTTACTTTACAATAAAAATAACTTTAAAATCTGACGAATCACATCAAGTTATATCAGTTTGTAAGATTACTTTTGTGTAATCTCTTTGTGGCTATATTATTTCCCAATTGGAGAAAAACATCAAAGTGCAGCGCTAGCTAACAGGTCATCATCATTGACTTTGTCTATTAAGCAAGCTGTACCAGAACTATTTATCATCCAAAGTTGCTCTCTTAATCACAGGGATAGGTTATTAGGTAAACCAATCCATTAGAATCATATCCCAGATTTTATATTCATTTTCTTTATATGCATGGTATTAACTGTAATATGGTGATTGTTGGGACTCACCATCCATTTTTTTTGGTTTCTTTTATCCTATTTATAATGCATTGCTTCTCTTTTGTGGTAAGCATAATTGGTCAAACATAATCAATTACTTGTAGGACTAACACCATTCATATACAAATCTGCTTTAGAAAGATCTTCAGCTTTGTCAATTGGGTGTGGCTCTCATTCTAAATCATATACCATCTCTTCCTTTAGTTTGAGCTTAAATTATGCCTACCCAAAACCTTTGAAATTTACGACTTTGGATATCTGAGCAGTGAAGCCAACTATTGAAGTAACAAAAATGCTAGAGTCACCGAATGTTGGGTCCCGATTAGATCCCGACAAATTTTTTTTACTTAATGATTAATAAAGTATTTTTTAGTAATGTTGTGAATTTGTTTTTAAACAAAATGTTTTAAAAAAAAAATAAAAGACATTTTTGTTCTTATCGAGACGGTCTAGGTGCTACATCCAGTAGCACTGCTTTTGGATTAAAAAATTCAAATCAAGTTAACATCTTATGAAGACAACGTGAAAATATTACTGCAAGAGCAGTGCTACACCACCAACGGGTAGTGATAGGGTAACTACCCTCTTATTATCAATTTACTACTTATAGTTAGAGCTTAAATTATGCATACCCAAAACCTTTCAAATCCATGACTTTGGATATCTGAGCAGTGAAGCCAACCATTGCAGTAATATTTTCACCTTGTCTTCAAGATGTTAACTTGATTTGAATTTTTGAATCCAAAAATTATTCACTTGTTTTGTCATCTATGAGTTAATTCCCTGATTTCCACCACTCCTACCAACGGTCCTACCACCATAATCACTTGATATCCGCCCAACTTGGACTTTCTTTTCAGTCAATTCAAAAAAGCACCAACTGTTCATAGTCAAACTTGGAAAGCAATCCAAACAGATGAAGAAGAAGTTCACTTTTGATACGTACAAATTCCTTTACGAACTGGCTTTCTTTTTCAATTATCTTATCTTCTGATATTTTAACACCTTCTGTCTCGTATTGTTAATACAATTAATTAAATCTATTTCCTTCCATTAGCTTCACCTTTTGAGATAAGTGTTGATTTCATATCATATCAGAGCAGAAATCCTGAATTCGAATATTAACTTTACACTTTACTCTATTTAATTAAAATATAGGGAGATTCTGGCTAACACGTGAGAGAGAATGTTAAGAATATAATACAAATAATAAAATCTACATATTTCCATTAACTTAACAATTATCTTTTCTTATGATATTTTAACACCTTCTATCTCATGTTGTTAATAATATAATACAATTAATTAAATCTACCTCATTCTATTAGCTTCACCTTTTGAGACAAGTGTTAATTTCATATCATATCAGAATAGAAATCCTGAATTCGAACATTAAATTTACACTCTACTCTGTTTAATTAAAATAGAGGAAGATTCTGATCCACACGTGAGAGAATATTAAAAATATAATACAAATAATAAAATCTACCACTTACCATTAACTTAACCATTTGGGAAGAGGTGATTTCACACCCCTGTCATTTGCAGTTGCAGACCTTGACTATAGGGATATCATATCTAACAAGATGTAACCTATCCTTTGAAAATTAACTACCTTGAAGGACTAATGTTACTATAGGATTAGTGAGTTGCTGAGTTATCCATGAAGAAAGGGAGGGAGGAATAGGACAGTCAAAATAAATGACCTCTATTTTATCAGATGTGATTCTTGGAATACTATTTTTAGCTAAAACTTATGAACTTTACTACCTTCTTCCTCTTTTTTTTTTTTTAGAAAGAACCGGTAGCCACCCACATAGTAACCCCATTCCAAGTTTATTAATCAGTTCTCACTTATGGCGGAGGAATATCGTGGTTACAAAACCAGCATCTGAGAGTTTACACCTAAACCTCCCAAACACAAAAACCAAAACCAAAACAAAACCAGAACCAACAATCAAAAGCAATACTAAACAGGCCTAAATAAAGGTAACAAACAAAAAGAAGCTAAACAAGCCTAGAGAAAACCAACTAAATAAGCCAAAAGAGAAGCAATTAAGTACGTATAGATGGCAGACCTGCCTTGTCTATCCGAATAATACCCAGAAGAAACCTAGGGAAGTGCTGAAGATCATCATCAACAACATTACTACCTAACTCGCCTTGTTTAGCCAAGAAATCAGCTGCTTGATTCCCTTCACGGAATTGATAGGTGACACAGATATCCATTCCTTGCATTTCATGATAGAGCTCATTCCAATAATCCCATAAATACCATAGAGTGCATTTACCTGTCCTGAGCTAGTCCACGATCAACTTGGAATCACTTTCAATTATTACCTTGGAAAGACATAAACTTTTACAAAGCCGAACCCCTTCAAATATAGCTCTCAATTCAGTTTTATTATTAGTACCAAGACCAAAATGAGCCGAGAAGGCTGCTTTAAAATTACCATCCACGTTCCGCAAGATACCCCCACCTCCCGAAGACCCTGGGTTATTGCGACAACGCCCATCACAATTGAGTTTTATCCAACCCACCAGAGGCTTAGACCAGTATACATGAAGGCTGTTTTTCTGTATAGAAAGTCTGGGCATCTCCAAATTTAAGTCATTTAACAAGGCAAGATCCTGCTTGTTGAGTTGCCTATGCACCTTTAATTCAGCCGCCATCTTCTTGAGCCATATTTTAACTGAACTCCACACTTGCATCACACTAATGTTCATCCCCTCCATACGTATGTTACAGCGTCTAGTCCATAAACACCCCGTGATGATGAAGGGAAGCATACCAATGAGATTACCCACAAGAGTGGACTTATTAACACAAATCATCCAAGCCGAGACTCTAGCTTTCCAGGAATTGAACATCATGCACGAGACCTTAAACAACCTACTAGCAAACTCCCACACCTGAGAGGTTATCTGACCTGAGGCTAAAACATGATCCATGCTCTCCCTCTCTTGCGGCATACAACAATCGCACACCGATGCAAGAGAGATACCTTTAGTTTGTGTTACGGAGATATGATTTGGGAAATATGATGTTACGGAGATATGATTTGGGAAATATTTATTGAGTCTCATCTTGTGATAAATCTTCGATGTTTTACTATGGCTCAGGCTATGTGGGCCTATTTGCATCGTATTTATCACCAAGACTACAGTGCTCGAAAATTCCAATTGGAGTTGAAAATTAGCAATTACAATCAAGGTAATTTGACCATTGAGAAATTTTATTCTGGTTTTATTAATCTTTGGAGCGAGTATTCTGCTATTGTTCATGCTAAGGTTCCTACTGCGGCACTTGCGGCTCTTCAAGCGGTTCATGCTAAGAGTCAACGCGATAAGTTTTTGATGAATCTTCGTCCTGAATTTGAGCCTATTCAAGCCAGTTTATTGAATCTTCATTCGGTTCCTTCCTTGGACTTGTTTGGGAGATTTATTGTGTGAAGAACATCGGTTATCCACTCAGATGGGTATGACTTCTGAAAAAGTCTTTTATGAGGCTGTGAATGTAGCCTATGTAGCACAAGGGAGAGGGAAGAACAAGTTGCAGTGTTTCAGTTGCAAGGAGTTCGGTCATATTGCTCGCAACTGTCCTAAGAAAGTTTGTAACTATTGCAAGAAAGAGGGTCATATCATCAAAGACTGTCGAGTGCAGCCTCAGAATCGCCAATCCCAAGCCTTTCAAGCTGCTGTTCAATCCTTGTCTTCTTCTGCGCCCCCCACTATAAGCTCTGATTCATCTATTCTCACACCTGCCATGGTCCAACAGATGATTGTGTTTGCTTTTACGGCTTTGGGCCTACAAGGTACAGATTCTACCTCCACTTCTTCTTGGATTGTTGATTCGAGTGCCTCTAATCATATGACTGGTAGTACGATGGGTCTCCATGGTGTTCGTAAGTATAGAGGCATGCAAACTATTCAGATTGCTGATGGCAGTACACTTCCCATCACTGCTGTTGGTACTTTGGGTTCTTCATTTCCAAATGTCTTTGTCTCTCTTGGATTATCTACCAATTTGATTTCTATTGGACAATTGGTGGATAATAACTATGATGTTCATTTTTCTCATAGTGGTTGTCTTGTGTAGGATCAGGTGTCGGGGATGGTGATCGCGAAGGGGCCTAAAGTGGGACGTCTATTTCCTTTACAATTTTCAATTCCTAATGTTGTTTCTTTTGCTTGTACGGCTACTACTAATAATAATAAAGTATGGCATAAGAAATTGGGTCATCCCAATTCTGTTGTTTTGACTCAACTTTTGAAACATGGTTTTTTGGGCAATAAAGATTCGTATTCTTCGTCTCCTATATCTTTTGATTGTGCTACTTGTCGTCTTGGTAAAAGTAAAATATTACCTTTTCCTGCGCATGGTAGTCGTGCTTCTACTTGTTTTGAGATTGTGCATACTGATGTGTGGGGTGTCTGTCCTATTATTTCTCATGGTCAGTATTGTTATTTTGTGACGTTTATCGATGATTATAGTCGATTTACTTGGATCTATTTTCTCCGTTCTAAGGCTGACGTGTTCTCTATTTTTCAAAAATTTGTTGCACTTGTCGAGACACAATTCAGTACTTATATCAAAACCTTACGCTCCGACTCAGGGGGGGAATACGTACATGTCTCATTCATTTCAGACTTATCTTCAACAAAAAGGGATCATTTCTCAACGTTTTTGTCCTTATACCCCTCAACAAAATGGAGTCGCTGAGCGTAAGAATCGTCATCTTTTAGATGTCATCCATACTTTACTAATTGATTCATCTGTCCCTTCTAAGTTCTGGGTAGAAGCTTTATCTACTGCTGCTTATCTGATCAATCGTTTGCCTACTGCCATTCTAAATTATGATTCTCCCTATTTTCGATTATTTGGCATATCTCCTGAGTATCAATCCTTTCATACTTTTGGATGTGTTTGTTTTGTTCATTTGCCACCTGTTGATCGTCATAAGCTTGCTGCCCAGTCTGTCACGTGTGCTTTTATGGGATATAGCCCTACTCAGAAATGATTTGTTTGTTATGATACTCATGCGAACAAATTCCGGATCTCCCGGAATGTGATTTTCTTTGAAAATCAATATTTCTTTTAGTCTCAAGTTATTTATGATCCTCCTATTACTTTTCTACCCACTTTTGATGACGTGTCTTCTTCTATTGAGCGATTTAAACTTGGTATGGTGTATCATAGACGTTCTTCTTCAACGCCTCTTCCAGATACTAATCCGTCATCTGATCCTATACCTCGGTGCTCCACCCGGGTTACACATCTATCAGATCGGTATGGTTTTTCTCATACCTCGCTTACTGCCACTCTCGACACTATTTCTGTTCCTCACTCTTATACTCAGGTAGCCACCCAAGCATGTTGGCAGCAGGCCATGCAAGAAGAAATCCAAGCTCTTCAAGACAATCACACTTGGGATCTTGTGACTTGTCCCTTTAGTGTCAAACCTATTGGTTGTAAATGGGTGTACTCAGTTAAGTTTCGGTCTGATGGCTCACTTGACCGATATAAGGCCCGTCTTGTAGCCCTTGGGGAACCGGCATGAGTATGGTATTGATTATGAAGTGACATTTACACCTATTGCCAAAATGACTACTGTACGGACTATCTTGGCACTTGCTGCATCTTAGGGATGGTTTCTTTGGCAGATGGACGTGAAGAATGCATTTCTACATGGGAATTTGAAGGAAGAAATCTATATGTCTCCACCTCCAGGCATGTTTACTACACCTTCCTCAGAGGTTTGTCGGCTATGTCGATCTTTGTATGGACTGAAATAGGCTCCACGTGTATGGTTTGAGAAATTTCGTTCTACTTTGCTTGCTTTTAACTTTACTCAAAGTCAGTTTGATTCCTCTCTGTTTCTTCCCAAGAATTCTGCAGGAATTGTATTGCTTCTGGTGTATGTTGATGATATTGTGATTACTGGCTCTGACTTTGAGTTATTTAAGCAATTACAACAGCATCTCAAGGCCTCTTTTCACATGAAAGATCTTGGTCCCTTGCAGTACTTTCTTGGCCTTGAGGTGCAGATTACTTCAATTGGTATATTGTTACACCAGCACAAATACACGCAGGAAGTGATTTCATTGGGTGGTCTCCAATCGGGTAACTCTGTTCTTACTCCCTTGGAGGAAAATCTAAGCTTCGTCAGGAGGAAGGCGAACTTCTCTCAGATCCATCCTTGTATCAGCAGCTCGTTGGGAGTTTGAACTACTTGACGATTACTCGTCCTGACATTTCTTTTGTTGTACAGTAGGTCAGTCAATTTATGCAGGCCTCCCGACATCTTCACTTAGCTGCTGTCTGCCGCATTATCCAATATCTGAAGGGCACTCCTACACGCAGGTTGTTCTTTCCTAAGGAATCTTCCTTACAGTTGGTGGGGTATAGTGATGCTGATTGGGCTGGATGTGCAGATACTCGTCGCTCTGTTACTGGCTGGTGCATGTTTTTAGGCAATGCACTCATTTCTTGGAAGAGTAAGAAGCAAGATAGAGTTTCCAAGTCCTCCACTGAGTTTGAGTATCGAGCTATGTCTTTTGCATGCTCAGAGATCACATGGCTTTGTGGGCGATTGGGTGAACTTGGTTTTCCTCAGCTTCAGTCCACTCCTCTTCATGCTGATAATACTAGTGCTATTCAGATCGCCTCTAATCTTGTCTTCCATGAATGTACGAAACATATCGAAGTCGATTGCCATTCCATATGTGAATCTTTTGACCAACATATAATTACTCTTCCTCATATCTCTACCGACCATCAAACTGCTGACATATTCACTAAAGCTCTTTCTCGGTACCGGCATCAGTTCTTGGTTAACAAATTGATACTTCTTGATCTACCAGCATCAATTTGAGGGGGGATGTTATGGAGATATGATTTGGGAAATATGATGTTAAGGAGATATGATTTGGGAAATATTTATTGTATCTTTGGTGATAATTTCCTTTCTAGCTAGATTAGCTATTGTTGTAAATACTTACCTTGTATAGCATATTAGACGCATAGAATCAGGCAACAATCTTGTATATTCTCTTCTATATAATGAAAGCTAACCCTTGGTAAAGGGTATTCAGACTATTTTTTCAGTTTGCACCCGTTCATCAGTAGCCAGACCTTGAAACCAAGCTCTCCAGTTGCAAATTGAAACTTTTTTTGGCAAACAGCTGTTCCAAAACCACTCAGACCACGGCATTTGAACCCCTTTTTCCCGAGTGACATCCTAAGTGGTATACGTACTGAATTTTCCATCAGAAATTGGTGTCCACACACAGATATCCAACCCAATGCGCCCAGAAGGTGTAACTTGCACAATCTCTTTCGTGAGATCCTCTCCCACTAGCTCCTTCAAAAGTTCAACATTCCATACCTGATCCATCCAACGATCTCTGATACGAAGTCTCTTGTTTTGAATATCAGCAATTTTGATTGATAAATGGCCCGAAGCTAACCATTTATCAAACCAAAAGGTGGAGTTTCATTGCACAACAGAATCTAGAAATTATCCATAACTTCCGAAACATGCTTAAGAATCGATTTCCACATCTTTGAATCTGAAGCTTTGGGAATACAGGATAAGGGATGACCATCCCTTAAGTATTTAGCAGTAAAAAAAGCCACCCACAACCCTTCAAACGTCAATAATCGATAGACAAACTTCAAGTGGAGGGACTTCTGAACCTCAATCGCTCAGCCCCAAACCCCCTTCATTAGTCGGTTTGCAAATATTAGACCAAGAGCGCCAATGCACTTTTCTCCTTCCCTCTCCTTCGCCCCAAAATAAATTGGCTAAAATAGAATTTATCTGATCAAGAGTCACCTTCTGGAACATTGATAACAGAAAGGATATGTAAAGGTAAACTGGATAAGACATGTCTCAATAAAATTAACCGACCACCCTGTGAAAGCAACTGAAATTTCCAGCCCGCCACCTTATTCCTAATTTTCTCAACAAGTGGCTCAATAATGCGAGAAGTCAGTCTACCCGTAACCAGCGGTGCACCCAAATAGATCACAGGAAAATTACCTTCCTTATAACCTCTCACTCTCAACAGATCATGTTTCCGAGATGGATTAATAAATTTAGAGGGAAAAATCACCGATTTCTCACGACTAATCTTTTGACCAGACCATCTTTCATAAGTAGTAAGAATCTCAACAAGCATCTTCATATATTTTTCCCCCCATTAGAGAAAATCAATAGATCATCAGCATACAACAAGTGAGAAACTAAAGGAGAAAGCTACCAATCTGACCACTCTCAAAATTTTTTCTATGCAACTTGGTTAACACCATCTCCATGATAATAAATAAATAAGGGGATAAAGGATCCCCTTGACGAAGCCCCTGAGCAGATTGAAAATAATCTTTAAATGTCCCATTCATCATAACAGAAAACCAAGGGGACCGAACACATTCACCAATCAACTTACAGAAAATATTTGAGAATCCGAAGGACTTAAGGACCTCCAAAAGAAAACTCCAATCCACCCGATCATAAGCCTTAGCCATGTCTATTTTCAACATGACATTACCACCCATTGTTTTCCTGTGAAGTGAGTGCACCATCTCTTGGGCAAGCGTGATATTTTCAAAAATGCTTTGCCCAGGAACAAACGCACCTTGTTCATAAGAAACCAACTTCTGAATAATCCGAGTCAAGCGAGCCACAATAATTTTTGAAAAAACCTTATAGGCCATAGAACACAAGCTAATAGGTTAGAATTTATCAAAACTAGATGGATCTGGCACTTTCAGAATCAAAACAATGAAGGAAGACGTAAAGAACCTGGTTAAAGAACCACCCCTAAAGAAATCCCTGGCAGCATAAAAAAGATCATCTTTAATAATATCCCAACATTCTATATAGAAGCTAGACCCGAACCTATCTGGCCCCGGACTGCTTTATTGAGGAATAGAAAAGACAGCTTCTTTCACTTCTATCTCTGCCGGATCTACACATAACATGTTATTTTCCACCTCCAAAATTACCAGAGCAATCAAGCTGGATAAATATGCTTGCACAACGTCACAAGGCGTGGAAAGTAAGTCTCGAAAATACTTAGCAGCGCCCAGGTGGATAGACTCGGCAGTATCTAATATTGTGCCATCTGATAACACCATTCGAGAGATATGAACCTTTTTGCGCCTTTGATTAATCACGGAGTGAAAAAATTTTTGAGTTATGGTCCCCTTCCACCAACCACTTCTTTTTAGCAATTTGTCCCAACCGGATCGACTCTTTTTTTTCCCAAGTAGCCAGTTCCAAGGTAGTCACAAGATAATCGGTTTCCTCATCATCAGAGTACCCCAATTGCAGCTGATTTTCTAACAGCTCCTGCCTCTCTTCAAGAGTTTTTATAGTCACATCAACCCTGCCAAAAACATGCTTATTCCAAGCACGTAAGGTAACTTTAGTACGCTTGAGTTTAGTAGCCAATTTATGCAAACCAGAACCAGGGGCATGTCCTCCCCAAGCTTCCTTTACACAATCTAAAAAGGTCTCATGAAGGCACCACATATTTTGAAAACGGAAAGGGAGTAGACCATAAAGAGAAAAAGGCCTTTCCAAGTGAACCACCATAGGACAATGATCAGATGTTTTACGCTTCAAATAAAAAAACTGAGCCGAAGCAAACTGATTAGAAAAATCGTTATTATTGACCACTCGATCCAACTTCGCCCAACTTCTGTTTACTCCCAGATGTCCATTACACCAAGACATAGTGCGCCCATTACTGTGAAGGTCGAACAAATAGCACTTATCTAAACATTCATTAAACTCTGACATAGAAATTAATGGCCGAGGATGACCACCAATTCTTTCAGAATCTATGCGAATAGCATTAAAATCACCAATCACTATCCAAGGGATATTATGCAACTGACGATTCTCTAACTCTTCCCATAATTCTCTTCTTTCCGTATACGTGCATTTTGCATAAACAAAGGTCATAAATAACCTATGACTCGTCGAAGACAACTAACCTGATATTGTTTGAGAAGTACCAAAAGACATCTAGAACTCATTCGACTCTTTCCAAAAAAATCCACAACTTGCCACCCATGGACACATTAGAACAAAAATAATTAAGATTCCGAAGAGCACCTGTAGCAGCCATCCGGTTGTCACCAATGAAACGTTTCGCAATCGCACAAATATTAATGTCTTTCTTTATAACTAACGTCTTTAATCTCCTCTTTGAACTCCCCAACCCTCGAACATTCCAATATAAAATATTCCCGATCATAAATTCAGCTTGTGTGAACGAGTGTGAACCCGTTGGGACTTCCTCACTGTCTTGTCTAAATTAATCTTTAAAGGTTCGGCATCCGATCGTTTAACACCTTTAGAATCATAGGCCTTCTCTTTACCTCGTGGTCCTGTTGGAACAAAATCCCCTGGCACTCTGTTTTCAGCTGGCATAATTGTTGTCTCCTCCACCAGAGTCTTTGGCACGTCAGAATTCTCTGTATCTTGCAGCTGCATATTCTCTGAATACACTTCATTCTCTTTATCACACCAAACCTCTTCACAATCTTCATCGCTAACATCCTCTTGATTTTCCATTATTTTCACTGAGTCAGGCAGAAGATCCTTTGACTTCTCTGTAGTTAATAAAGCAGTTAGCACCTGTCCAGACTGATTTATTTTTGCAGATTCACCCTCAATGTTCAATGTCATCCCAACATTCAGCAAAGTATGCACTTCAGCAGAACTTTCAACTGACACCATATTAATATTTCTATCCTCTCGTGTGCCTTGCAAACTCTCACCAGGTAATTCAGCATTGGCTTCCATGTCTTTATGATCTTTAGTCCCCGAAGAACTGCCCTTAATATCAACAGGTTTTGGCTGCCATATTTTCTTTTCTTTTGGCTTCTCGTCCTCCTTACGTCTCTCCCCAACTCTACAAACCACACCCGTATGCCCTTGTTGATAGCATTTCATACAATAATAGCCCTGTTTTTCATATTTAGCCTCTTGCCAAATACATTTGGTAGACGACACTACAATAGGAAAACCTTTCACAGGTTCCTCAGTCAAATCTACCTCTACACAAATTCTAGCACCCGTGGCTCTTAATCGGTTCAAAGTAGCGTTATCCGTCCCTAGATAGCGACCAAAACGAGTGGCAAAGATTTGGAGACAATCACGATGATAAAGATGCATAGGCAGTCCGGGTAAGAAGATCCATTGAGGAGCTAATGGGGATTCTTTACGTCCATTTAAACAACCGAAACGAGTTCCCATCCATCACCCTTCCTTCTTGAGCTCAGCCATGCACAAAATCACGTTTAGACTTCATCTGTATTAACACATGATAGTCGTCCATAAAACTTATCGTCGGAATCTCTATCAAACCCCACTTTTTCACTACATGCAATCTGATCACATCAATAGATGGCCGAACACGCAAGAATTTCATAACAATCGTAAACTTATACATTTCTGCCACTTTTGTTATCTCTGTTTTCATAAAAACAAAGCCCAGTTCACCGTTTATTTCCACAGGAAACCGCAAAGGGATTTTGAACGAAGAAGTATCAGTCGGTTACGAGACTGCAGAGGCATAAAAAACATGTCCACCAACGTTCCCCGCCGATGGCAATGCCATCAGAGGGTGAGAAACCGCTCAAGAATGGCCAACCCTAGCTGTTCGTCGGCAAGAGACACCCAAAAAAGAAAGCCCAAGAAAGTCGCACCTTCCAAAACAAGAAGATTTGGAAGGAAAAAAAATTGCCCCAATCACCTTCTAAAAACGCTCCCAATCACCACTCCTCAATTCTAACTAACAACAGCATGGTTCACTGATGTGTCAAATAAGTGACAATTTTACTACCTTCTTCCTTAGGTAAATGATGCATATGGATACTTGTAACTAAAATTTCCTTTTTTTTTTTGTTAAGAATTGTATTCAATAATTCTGGAAGTCTATCTTTACAGTGAGAACGAGTAAAATATATAGATACATGCCTAGCCCTTCTATGGTAACGATTACAAAGGAAATAATTACAAGGTAACTATTAAAAAGGAAATAATTACAATTAAATGAAAAATTGCCTAATATCAAGAGACTGCAGAATTTTTGGGATTTTGATTCTGTTAATACTCCTCCTCAAGTTGGTGCATGGAGATCCGTAATGCCCAACCTGCATAGAAAGTGATGGAAAAGGTCCTGTCCCAAGGGTTTGGTGAAGATGTCTGCGACTTGGTCATGAGAAGAGGTGTGAACGGCTGTAAGAAGTCCGGCCCGAATCTTATCACGAACAATGTGACAATCAATCTCAATGTATTTGGTGCGCTCGTGAAAGACAGGATTGTGAGCGATGTGTAGAGTGGATTGGTTGTTACAATAAAGACTGATAGGCTCAGCATGAGAGACACCGAGATCGGTGAGGAGCTGTTTCAGCCAGGTGAGTTTGCAAGTAGTGACTGCCATGGCGCGATATTCTGCTTCAGCGGAGGAACGTACTACTGTCGTTTGTTTTTTTGTGCGCCAAGAAATGGGACTCGTGCCGAGCTGAATAAAGAACCCTGTGGTGGAGCGTCGGGTAGTAGGACAGCTGGCCCAACCGGAGTCAGTGTAAGCGGTAACATGTAAATCACTGGATAATGAGAAGAAAATGCCTTGACCTGGACTGCTTTTGAGAGAGCGGAGAATGCGGATGACAGCTTGCATGTGAGGATCTCGAGGAGCATGCATGAACTGGCTGAGACTATTCACTGCAAAAACAATATCAGAATGAGTTATAATCAGGTAGATGAGACGACCAACCAGTCATCGATAAGCGCTAGGGTCGGTGAGGAGAGTGCCATCACGGTCTGTGAGCTTCAAATTTTGCTCCATGGGAAAGGAGGCTGTCTGAGCACCAAGTTGGCCACTGTCAGTTAGGATATCAAGCGTGTACTTGCGTTGGTTGAGGAAGATGCCTTTCTAAGAGCGGGCAACTTCAAGACCAAGAAAGTATTTGAGGGAACTGAGATCCTTGGTTTTGAAGTGTGTAGAGAGAATGCTCTTGAAAACATCGATCTGGAAAATATCGTTGCCAGCAACTAAGACGTCATCAACATAAACGAGTACAATAGTGATGCTGGTGAGATTGATAAGAGTGAATAATGAGTGGTCGGCTTGAGACTGACTAAAACCTGCATCAAGAAGCACAGTAGTTAGTTTAAAAAACCAGTTGTGGGAGGCTTGCTTGAGACCGTAGATGGATTTCTGGAGTCGACACACACGAGTCTCCCCCTTAGGGCAATATCCAGGTGGCGGAGTCATATAGACCTCTTCATCAAGATCATCGTGTAGAAAAGCATTGTTGACATCAAGTTGGTGAATGACCCAATTTTTGGTAGCAGCGATGGCCAGTAAGTAGCAGACAGTGGTCATTTTAACAACCGGAGCAAAGGTTTCATGGTAGTCAAGGCCTTCAACTTGAGCGTAACCTTTGGCAACTAACCGAGATTTGTATCTCTCGACAGAGCCATCGGCCATGAGTTTAGTTTTGAAAACCCATTTACAGCCAATGGGTTTCTTACCAAGAGGAAGAGGTTCGAGGGTCCAGGTGGCATTATCCTCTAATACTCGGATCTCAGCAGTCATGGCCTCGCGCCAATGAGGGTGGTGGATGGCAGTGGAGTAACAAGAAGGATCAACAGATGTGGTGAGAGCAGTTAAAAAAGTAAGGTGAGAAGGGGAAAAGCGAGAATAGGAAAGAAAAACAAATAAAGGATGAGCAGTACCTGAAGCTGATGAAGATGCAGTGGACTCCGTATGTAGGGTTGGACAAATATAATCCTAAAGATAGGCAGGTCGAGTAGTGGTGCGTCGATGACGAAAAGAGAGAGAAGAGGGTGGAGGTGGAGGTGGGTTGGGAATAGGAGTGAGGGAAGGGGAAGGATCGGGTGACAATATGGGTTCGGGAACAGGAAGAGGAATAATAGGTAGTAATGTATCAGGAGGGGGAGAAATGGTTTGGAATGAGAATATTTGTTCATGAAAAGTGACATCACGAGAATAGAAGATAGCTTGGGTATCAAGGTTGTAAAGTTTGTAAGCTTTATGGTGATCGGGATATCCAAGAAATACGCATTTTGAGGCATGGGGTGAGAATTTGTCATGAGAAGCATGGAGGGTTTGAGCGTGACAAAGACATCCAAATACGCGTAAGTGAGTGTAACTTGGTGGGATATTGAAGAGAATTTCAAAAGGGGATTTATTTTGAAGAAGATGACTCGGGGTACGATTAATGAGATAAGCGGCAGTGAGAACACATTCACCCCAAAATTTTAAGGGTAAATGTGCTTGGAAGCGGAGACTACAGGCGACATTCATGAATAATCCCATTTGCGCTCCGCAACACCATTTTGTTGTGGAGTCTCAACACAGGTACGCTCATGAATAATCCTGTGGTCACGGAGATAATTTTGAAATTTGTGGGAAAGAAATTCTTGTCCATTATTAGTTCTTATAATTTTAATCATGGTGTTGAACTGATTCTGGATAAGGGAAAAAAATGTATGAGATGAGTATATGCTTCAGATTTATGTCGCATGAGATAGGTCCATGTGGAGCGAGAAAAATCATCAACAATTGTAAGAAAATAATGAGCACCGCATAGTGACTCGGTCTCAAATGTGCTTCTAAGTGTAGAGGTGTCAAGTTGTATAAAGGATAAGTCCAGGATCGTATTCCACAGGGAAAAAGGATTATCAAAGCATTTGTGAGATTTTAGTGTAAAATTATCTTGACTAAAAGAGATGAAAAGTAAAAAAATGCAATGTGAAAAAGTTGAATTAAACTTGTAAGAAACAATAAAACAAACACTTGAGATGTAATTTTCGCCCATTTCTGATTTGAAGTTGGATTTACCTCTAATTTCATCTTCTCTCAACCATTTTCTCATTTCAAGAGATTATGATCGGTTAATTAAACAATAAGCACACTTTTCAGTATAATCAAGGTACTTGACGGATTGTATAACAAATGTAAAAGTGAAAGAAAGCCATCAAAATCTTGTTACGAGTTCAAGCATCAATCGTGCCTTTAAGTCTATGACTGATCAAGTTCTAGTACATAGAACTTTAATCATTTTCAAAGGCAAAATGAAATACAATCTATAAAGTTAATCATTCAAAATTTCATAACCTTGAAGAAAATCCAACCCAAAACAGTCATGGGTTACTCATTGAATCCCAAGCTAAAAATCTAGCCTATCATTTCTAAATTAGTAAAATGCCCAAAAATGATGAACCCTAACATCTGGAATTTCCGTGTAAATAAAATTGCAGAAGAAAAATAATAATGCTCAACGGTAACAAGTTCTGAAAAGAAAACTAAAAATAATGAAAATACCAATTGTGCTCCGATTACATCCAAACGTAAATCTAGTGGAAGAAACAAAAATAGAACTAAAGACTAATCGTTGCAGTGCAAAACCAAAAGTCTGAAACGAATAAAAAGTAAGAGAAACGAAAAGAAGAAGAAGCATAACAGTAAAAATAAATCTAAGAAGATTGAAATTTGCAGAAGACGACGCAGTTATGGAGAAATCAAACCAAAAAAAAAAAAAAAACTAAAATTGTCGAGAGGAGCGAGCGGCCGCACAAAAAATGTTTTCTTTTTATATTTCCTTCGCTAATCTCTCTGTGTGAACTACTCTTTGTGATTCTCATTCCAGCCCTCTGTCCATGCGTTGCTCGTGCGAGTGCCACCAGCCCCTCATGCGATCGTGTGTTGCTCGTGTATCCTGCACTGGGTCTTACTCCTTGAGGCCGAGCTCCTGCTGTGCATGAATTGCTATGAAGCCATCTGCTAGCATTTGCTTCTCACGTGCTTGAGTTGGCCTTTAATTCCAGTGTACTCCAGCGTGTAGCAAGTCCATACGTGCTGCTGCATTTCTTCATTTTCAAAAATGCCCTACATCAATTCAAATTAAGTGTTCACAATGAGAAGGGTAAATTGAGATATTAATTCTGATGTGGCCTAACAGCTGCATTATAAATCATTTTAAGTGTAAAATATAAGAATTTATCAATGAGTCAAGTGTTCAAAATTACTGCATAATTAAGTGCTTAATTCATTTTTTGGTGAAACAATTTATTCAATTTAGCAACCTAATCATGCAGTTTTTGACACTTTATCACATAGAGAAGAAGTATGGTAACCACTCCATATATCACAAAAAATAAGATTAAAAGCAAAAGTACTTTTATTAGCATGTAAAGGAAAAGGAAGTCAAGTATGTTTCGAACGAGCACAAACATCGTAATCAGAAATAATAAATGGATTATTATTGAAAAGAGTGGGAATATTTAAACGAGAGGGATGACCTAGGCGTTGGTGCCATAGGATCTTATTAGCAAGAGAGTAGAAAGAGCCGTGACCGGTTGAGGCCGATACACATAAAATCCATTGCAAAACTCACCCGCTCTAATCAACTTCGTCGACTGTGGGTCCTGAAAAAGAATGAGTAGAGGAAAAAATGACAAGACAAGTATTATTAGTGGTGAGTTGGGGTACTGAAAGTAAATTGAAATTAAAAGAGGGGACAAAATAGACATTGGACAATATGAGGGAGTCGGCCAAATGGATGGTGCCAATCCCTTCAATGGGAAGAGAAGCTCCAGTGGGTAAACACATATTTGGAGCATGTGAAGGAGAGGAAATTTCAGAGAAGAGAGTCCGATTATGGCACATGTGGTGGCTAGCTCCACTATCGATGATCCATGGTCGGCCTTGAGCAGAGGAGAGAGAATAAAAACGTTACCCACAAAATTGGATTTTGGGATTGAGGGACTGAGCAAAGCCATGAGCTTTTGGTAGAGATCGGGAGTGAGGCTGAGCATCAGCGGGTTCGTGGTGGAGGAAAACGCTTGGTGAGCCATCGGCAGTGGTGTAGGGGGCAGTTTGCCGAGAAGAGATGGTTGAGGCTTCATGCGAGGCTCATGGCCTGAAGGGTACCTGATGAGACGCCAGCACCTGTCACGCGTGTGTCCGTTTCGGTCACATTCTGAGCATTTCAGTGGTGATTTGTGAGAGCCCATGGAGTGGGCAGCAAAGCTGTGGAGCTCGGACGGAGGATTGCGAAGTTGGAGGAGCCGCTGTTGTTCCTCCTGAAACAAAATAGAGAAAATTTTAGTGATTGGGGGAAGGGGTTCCATTGCCAAAATATGGGTTCTCAGTTGGGAGAATGAATCATTGAGGTCGAGTAAAAATTGGTAAACTCGTTCATCCTCTGCATGTTGTTGAAATTCTTTGAGATCGCTGCATTTTTGGAGATGACTAAGTTCATCCCAGAGTTGCTTAATCTGGTTGTAGTAGTCATGAATGGAGGTTGTATTCAGGTGTAGGGATGATAACTCTCATTTAAGGTGGTAGACCCTTGCATTATTCCCATGGTAGAAATGGAATTGAAGGTCGAGCCACACTTCACGAGGATCAGTATGAAATTCGAGAGAGTTTGCAATGGAGGGACTGATGGAGTTAAGAAGCCAGGTAAGGACCATGTCCTTGGCTTGATTCCATTGAGCATAATTTAGTGAATCTGTATTGGGTGGGGAAAGAGTACCATCAACAAAACTGAGTTTGTTTTTGGCGTTGAGTGCACGGGTCATGGCCTTTTGCCATTTGGGATAATTATCTCCAGTGAGTATACCGGAGACTAGAATGAGGCTAGGGGAATCAGAGGGGTCAAGTAGGTAAGGAGAAGGAGGAGGGTTGGAGGGAGTGGCCATGGAAGACTTTGAGGTGGGAGGGTTAGGAACGTTGTTTGGCTGATACCATGTTAAGAATTGTATTCAATAATTCTGGAAGTCTATCTTTACAGTGAGAACGAGTAAAATATATAGATACATGCCTAGTCCTTTTATGGTAACTATTAAAAAAGAAATAATTACAATTAAATGACAAATTGCCTAATATCAAGAGATTGCAGAATTTGTGAGATTTTGATTCTCTTAATATTTTTTGTTGTTTTTTTTGTTCCTGGACAAGATGAAAACAGACAACAAAACATACATGATTATTAAGCAGAAGGTGAATGTGGTTCCAAGATGAAGTTAATTGGGTTGAAGGTAGAGGGCAGGATGGTCGGTTTATGAACTCTTACCAATATCTCCCAACTTCCATTAAAAATGCTACTAAAGAGACATATTGTGACTGAATTTTCCTTCGACATGCATTGATTGATTACGGAACATGGAAAATATTTTTCTGCAAAAAGAATATATTCCCATGGACCCAGGCCGTTTTGCCATGGGCATCAGATGCATATTCCTCTCGCAACCAAAGCATCTTCAGAGCCATCCAAGTTGGGTATGCATAAGATGGTTAAAGAACATGTAACTTCTGATATTTATTAATGAAAAATCTTCTTGTAAGCGAGTTCGCGCATTAAATCATTTATTGATACTAATATATAAGACATCCGTTTAATAAAAATGTATGAATTGACGATAAAAATGATTTTTATAAGATAGATGATATTTTTCTTTTTTCAAAATTTTTTTTTTTTTTATTTTTAATAAAAAAAATATGTCATAAGTCAAACCGCTTGTAATTAACACCTCTCGTTTATTAATATCTCATGCTAAAAAAAAAATAAAAGAAAAGAAAGAAAAAGGTCCGTGCTCCGCCTATCCAAACACGTGCAAATTTTGCAGGATCGAGAGGATCTATTGATTCTCCTAGGCTAGAGCTAAACTCTATAACCCAATAATTCAATGGCCAGGATCTCATCCTAGGTTAACCGGGGTTAAGAATATGAATCTGGACCTCGCAGTCCTTGTATTATTGTATACAGAAGCGGCCTCCTCCTCCTCCTCCTAAAGTCATCCTCCCCATTCTCGTAAAGAACAGGGCAGAGAGAGAGAGAGAGAGAGAGAGAGAGAGAGAAAAAATGTCGGACTCGGAGGAGCACCATTTTGAGTCTAAGGGCGACGCAGGAGCGTCAAAGACCTATCCCCAGCAAGCTGGTACCATTCGTAAGAATGGCTATATCGTCATCAAGAACAGGCCTTGCAAGGTTCTCTCTATTTTTTTTTCTTTGTTTACTTTGAGGAATTCTTATCTGGGCTTGTGTTATTCTACCTGAATTTTGATGGGTTTGTTCTAGTCTAACGATATTTAGTGCTTTATCAGTTGTTGGGTACTCTTTTTAGGTTTTTCTTTACGGGGAGAAATTGTGTGGAGATTATCTCTTTATCTAAGAATAGATTTCATGTAATTTCTGGTTAGTTAATAAATTTGTGGGCTTTTGGTTTAAATGAAGTGATCACGTGGGCTCGTTTCCAGAATCTTTTTCTTAAATTATGGATTTTTATGTCAAAATTTGGTAAAAGCGTATCTGAGCAGATTTGTACATGGGTCTTTGCGTCGTTAGTGATGATGGTCGGGGCTTAATGGAGATCCCTAAGTCTACTTCATATCAAATTTGGTAATTGTGAATGGAGTCTTGAAGGTGTGAGCTTTGCATGTTGAACAAGTTTGATGGCTCGAGTCTTTTCGAAAGACACATGCATTAAAACTACATGAAGTAATTGCCATCGAGTGTTTTTTGGGGTAAATATTTTGCTAAAATCTGGATGGCAATAATGAGCCTTAACTTGTCAGAACTTCAATGTGGGTGCTTTGCATTGTTGCATTTAACTATTTAAGCATTCGGTTGCCATCCATTGAGAAAAAAACTTAACAATGAATCTGAAAATACTGATAGTAAAACTCATTTGAAATACAAGTATAATTGTACCTCATATACCTATGCCTTTTGTATATTGTCTAGCGTCTTTCATGTTTTATTCTTTCAAATTTTATATATCTGTGCACGAAAGAGGCTGGAGTATGGAGGCGTATTTTAAGCTGTCGAGCTTTTGTTGCCTTTTCAACTCATGAGCTGTTCTTCTATGATGGGGCTTTTGAAACCAGGTTGTAGAAGTTTCCACTTCAAAGACAGGCAAGCATGGACATGCAAAGTGCCACTTTGTGGGAATTGACATATTTAATGGGAAGAAGCTTGAGGATATTGTTCCTTCATCCCACAACTGTGATGTAAAGCTATTTCTAATTTTTTTCACCATGTGAGTGTGCTTTTGTTCCGGGTGTACATTGCTTGTTTATCATTTTCATTAATTCTTTCTTTTTGCAGGTTCCTCATGTTTCTCGCACTGATTATCAGTTGATTGATATCTCTGAAGACGGTTTTGTAAGTTTTATTTAGTAATCTTTACTTACCAATTTTTGGCAATGCTGTCATGTGATAACAAACAATCAATTGAATAGCGATTTTAGTGATGTCAACCAGATTAATACTTGTTGTCGTGTAGGTGAGTCTTTTAATGGATAATGGAGACACCAAGGATGATCTGAGGCTTCCCACTGATGACAATCTGCTCGGCCAGGTATCTATCTCATTGAGAAGGTTTTCGTTAACCTTGCAAATTGATTGTTCATCAAAAGCTTAGAAGTCCAGACCTTGGATAGATTCTCTATTCTTGTGTCTGTATAGACTGATATTTGTCTTTTATTTCCTGTGAATAGATAAAAGATGGGTTTGGTGAAGGAAAGGACCTGGTGCTGAGCGTTATGTCTGCAATGGGGGAGGAGCAGATCTGTGCCCTTAAGGACATTGGCCCAAAAAACTAAAATGATGCTGTAGCAGTAGCTATGGCTGATGTCAAAGGAAGCCCTTGCTTTTAGATCTGAGAGGGAAGTTATCCACTGGTGTTACAATAAGTTTCTATTAGATGCAATCTAGTATTGTAAAAATTGAAAATTCAGCACTCATCTGTGTGCTTAGAATTCTATCAGGCTTGTGAATGGGGGCCGGGAAATAGAAAGGTGGGGTTGCATATCCCTCAGTGAAGGGAAGTGAAGTTTACAGCAGGATGGAATTTATATAAATGTAACTATTCTGCCATTTTCTTGTTCCTGTTTCAGCTTTGCCCTTCGTGGGGGCTTTGGTTCGTTTCTTTTTCCTTTTACAGAATTTGAGGATCATGGCTTTCACTCATTGGAAGTTCTCTAAAAGAACTTCCGGATTTTTCAAGCACCTCAATTATGAAGGAATTGATTGTCAAAGAGTGTAGAAGTTTAATTGAGGTGCATGATTCGGATGGATCCTTAGATAATCTTTCTAAGTTGAGTTTTGAGGGATGCTCTAACTTCAGAATATTTTCCTGAAATCGAGTGTAAAATGGAATCTTTACGTTGCTGGGTGGCACTGCAGTAATACCTTATCCATCATCCATCATTGGGAATCTCGTTGGACTTGAGGATTTAAATTTATGGGACTGCAAAGACCTTGTGCTTGCGCGCTTCGTCGTGGTTATTATCCAAATCTCGCGAAGAAGATGGGGGGATGATGGACGGTCCATATTGAGTCCAACAAATTATAATGGAAGACTGAGATTTCATTGAGTGAAGAACAACTACATGAATTGTCGCCTCCAACGAATTCAATCAACGTCCACCAAGTATAACAAATGTCAAATGTTGAAGGATGCAAGTCACTAGAAAGATTTGCAAAATTATAACAACTACATAATAGAAGACTTCATATCTAGCATCTCTGCCCCAAGCAATTATATAAATAATAAACATTTCTTCTATACACAGTCGCTCCATGCAAACACCGTGCAGTCGGTCAGGCCACGTCAGCAAAAAGAAAAAGAAAAAAGTATATGAAAACAGAACCCATGAAATCCATTTCATGGTACACCAACTCCCCGTAGTTGTACCTGTACCATAGCTTCTCTTACAGCATTTGAATTTCTTGCCCCCGTTAGCATCCTCTCGAATGTTATCTAAAGATCTTTTCTTGGGAAAAAAATAAAGATAAACAATCAGTAAAGCCCATTCCTTGCTTCAACTACAACGATGCACAGGATGAACTTCAAGCATGGAATCGTTTCTCTTCTTTTGCTCGCTTTCCTCTTGCTAGAGATTCCTTGGGTGGTTGCTTAGTCTGTCACCGACCAGGAATAGTACCGTTATGCGAGATTGAGCCCCTCCATGGCGATTATTGTCATCGTTCTTGTCGCCGCGCTCTTCCTCATGGGCTTTTTCTCCATCTACATCCACCACTGCACCAACAGACAGACCGCCAACAGCATCTGTGCACGAGTTCTCTCCAGGCGCGGCGCCACCGCAACATGTGGTCTCAATTCGTCGGTGATTGAGACGTTCCCAACACTTGTTTACTCTGTGGTCAAGGGGCTCAAGATTGGGAAGGGCGCGCTGGAGTGCGCGGTGTGCTTGAACGAGTTCGAGGACACCGAAAAGCTGCGTTTAATCCCCAAGTGCGACCACATCTTCCAACCCGAGTGCATCGATGCCTGGTTGGCTTCCCACACCACTTGTCCCGTCTGCCGAGCCAACCTCGTCCGTCAACTCGTAGAGTCCATACACCAACTGAGGGGGAAGTGCGGGAAACTGAGTGGTTTTGGTTTTTAAACCAAATGATGCGTTTTACTTCCACATCAGTAGCCGTTTGCAAGCAGCTTGCATGAGAAGCTTGTATTCAGCATTTTTGAATAACAAACTCTCCAGAATTATGATTGGGATCCATGATATTAGAGGCACTTTGGGAATTGGGATGTATTCTTCTTGGCTTCATCTCATCTGAAATCAGCATTATTACTCCACATTAACGGCAACGCTGTTCTCTTGGATTGATCATTGATATGCATAATGCATATATATATAAATATATATATATTTTTAATCTCTAAATAAAGAAAACTTCATTACTAAACAAGGTCTTAGTACAATAAGCTAGTAATTACAACTAATCTATTAAGTGATCCGATATATCTGGTGGATCCTTACCGTTATGAAAATCTAATAGACATTGTGGGATTTTGACCTTGTTTCCTATTACAAGGTATGTTTCCTATTACAATATTGGGTATGTTTCCTATTACAATATTGTATTCTGCCCATTGCGCAATGGCATGCGCACATTGATTTTGAGAGCAATGTATTTTAACCGCCTCCCATCTTTCAAAGTTTTGTAGCATTAATCTTGTGTCTCTTATGATACCTTCTACAAGCCGCTCTTGATTTTCTTGTGGGTCCTTTAGAGCTGATATAGTTCTTTGAGAGTTTCATTCTATGATATTTTTTAAGTGTTTGGATTGAGCTTCCCGTACTCCTATGAACGTTGCCATAGTTTCTCCTTGATTCGGATTGCAGCTCCCTGGGTGCTAAGCTATTATGAAAATAATTTTGCCACTGCGTGATCTGCATATGGCAGTAGAGGTGCTACCATTTGGTCTAATTGCTACATTAAATGCAATTGAAATGATTTCTAGAGGAGGGGACCATCTGTTCTTGTTATGAAGTTCTTTCCATTCCCCAGCAGTACAATGATCCGCTTATTTTTGTAGCAAATTGATCTATTGATAGGTTTGCATAATGCATATTTATTTTAATGTCTCTATATTTTGTGCTGTTTTCTATATAAATTCAGCATCCAACATCAGCCTCCCTCATATAGTAACCTTTTTGTATGTTGTGCCAATGCTTACCATAAAAGTGCACTTAGGTCTTGTTAGGATACACAGAGCTCTCAAACTATCTTATCTCAATATCAAAACATCATTCAAATGCAAAAAAATTTCAATTCTAAATCTTCAACTTTTTCATCTAATCATTACTTAATTATTACAACTATTTTAAATTTTTAAATAAAACACAAAAAAATACTTCAACTTTTTCAAATCACAAAATAAAAATAATATTTTAACCCTCTTCTAATTTTTATAATATTTTTATTCAATATTTTCTCTCTCTTTTCCTAAAATCCCATAAAATAAAGATGAGTGGTGATTTTTTTTTTACAGTGCTAGATTGCATCTTATAGAAACTTATTGTAACACCAATAGATAACTTCCCTCTCAGATCTAGGAGCAAGACTTATTTTGACATCAGCCATAGCTACTGTGACAGCATGATCATATATATTTAAGTTTTTGGGCCAACGTCCTTTCCTTTGATGCGATAAATCTTCAATGCTCCCACGTCAAGAAATCCCAATAGTCTGAAGTTCATACAGAAAAGTCATTAGAACAATATTCCTAATGAGCATTCAATATGGACGTTTGTTTTATGTGGAAGGAATTCAATTGAAAACCGTGTAAATGCTTGGGTATAGCAATTTGGCTTATCAAGAAACTTCCCACACAACTTCAAAAAGGATATGACCCAGACTTCCTTCCATTTTGTGGACAGTTGACTCGTTTGAATTCAAAATTCACCTCAGTTCATCTCATCTCATCATTACAATTTTTTTAAATCTCTGCACAAAATATAATAAACAATTTAATTTTTTCAAATTCTAAAGTAATAATAATATTAAAAACTAATATTTTAATAATATTTTATTCTACTATTCATAAACTATTTCAACTCATCTTTAAATCCAAACCACCTGGCTTATTTTCTTTGTTTGTTTTTTTTTGTTTGTTTTTTTTGTTTGTTTTGTTTTGTTTGTTTTGTTTTTTGATAATTTTTGTTTTTGTTTTTTTATGCTACGGCCAAGTTCACCACGAGTATACTTTAGGAAATCAAAGAAATCCGGCCTAGTCTTCAGGTGGCAACAATTGCATTCAAACAAGGTCAATAGAATAGAGTGGTATGATTGACCTGCTGGCTATGCAGGTTGTTGCTAAGAAGTTCCCGAGAAGTTTGACCGGCCACTTCTCTATTATTATTTACGAGCTTATAATAGATTGTTGTGTATGGGAGAGAGATTTAAAGAGAGATCAAATTTTATAGTGGAGAAACTCGAAACGGTTTATAGGGTGATTAATTTGATGAAACAATATAAATGTTGAAATAGTGCCTTTGGGTAGAGACTTGAATTAGTTTATATCTTTATATGTAAGAAAAGAAATGAAACTTAAAAATTACAACAGTTCATAATGAAACATTGCTTTGAAAATGATTATCGTTCTATAAATATGACACTTTAAGTTTAATGAATAGAATACTTACTTTTATGGGTAAAATACCACATCGGAGTCATATGACTCCGCTTAAAATACAAAACAATATAAATGTTGAATTAGTGCTTTTGGGTGGAGTTTTGAATCGATTTATATCTTTATATGTAAGAAAAAAAATGAAACTTAAAAGTTACAATGATTCATAATGAAATATTATTTTTAAAAGGTTTACCACTTCATAAATATAACACTTCAAATTTAATGGGTAAAATGCCTACTTTTATAGGTAGAATGCCATGTCAAAATTATATGACTCCGCTTTTATATATAGTAATAGATTTGCAATAACTACTCTATAATTGAACCTCTTGGTGAATACTAATCTCGCATATAGATAAGAGGATCATGAGCACTTCTTCCATGGCCTTTCAATTAGGAGCTTCTTCCTCTCTCTCATTCTCTTCTTCTTCCATTCGTAGATGGACTCACGATGTATTCTTGAGTTTTAGAGGTGAGGATGTTCGCCAAAATTTTATGTCTCATCTATACCATGCTTTGCATCAAAGGGGAATCAACACTTACATAGACTACAATCTCGAAAGAGGAGAGGAAATTTCGTCAGAACTTTTCAAAGCAATTGAAAGATCAATGATTTCTATCATTGTACTCTCTAAGAACTATGCAGAGTCCCGATGGTGTTTAGATGAGCTATTAAAGATCCTTGAGTGTAAGGAAACGGTAAAACAAATTATTCTACCCGTCTTCTACAACGTAGATCCATCAGAGGTACGACATCAAAAGGGAAGTTTTGGAGAAGCATTCGCAAAACTTAGATATAAGTTCAAGGATGAAGTAGAGGTCACAAAGTGGGAGGCAGCTTTGGAAAAAGTAGCCAATTTGTCCGGACTCAAATTAGGGGACAGGTACTTCTATGAGCTGTGCTTAATTATATATATGTTTATATATGATGTTAAAGAGAACTTTATGGGGAAAATTTAGACAAATCCCAGATTTGAGAGTTTGCAAATCTATGAAGGTCATATGGTGCCATGCAAAACTATTTGATATTTATTAGTTTTTTCGGCATTGAGTTTTATGCATACCATACTTAAATTAGAAATCTTTTCTTATTGAGGGATTTAATATCATACTACCACATTAATTTCACATGAAGTTTATAGGAGAAACATAATAGAAGAACGTGAAAAAATACAAATTGAAATCTTCTCAAAATTAAGGGAGGGACAAATTCGAGAATGGAACAAAAAAGTAGTTAAAATATTTAATAATTCATATAGCGAACAAAGAATGTAGTTTGAAAAGACCGTCATCATTATGTGTGTATTACATTGAAAAGTCTTAACTCTTTGAATTTCTCTTGTCTTTTGTATTGATAGGAATGAATCAGACTTTATTCTGGACATCATTAGATGGGTGGACTCGATAATGGTAAATCGTACATTTCTTAATGTTGCCAAGTATCCGGTTGGAATAAAATCTCGTGTACGAGACATTTTGCAGCATTTAAGTATGGAAAGAAATGATATTGTTTGCATGGTTGGGATATTCGGAACTGGTGGAATTGGTAAGACAACTATTTCAAAAGATATTTATAACAAGATTTCTCATAAATTTGAAGGAAGTTGTTTCTTGAAAAACATTAGAGAAACTTCAAAACAAGAAAAAGGTTTGATTCGGCTACAAAATACACTTCTATATGAGATATTGGGAGAAAATTTTGATGTTCGTGATTTTGACAGAGGCATCAATGTTATTAGCCATAGACTTCACTCTAAAAGGGTTCTCCTAATTCTAGATGATGTGGATGAGTTGAAACAACTAGAAACATTAGCTGGAGATCGTAAATGGTTTGGTCCAGGAAGTAGAATCATCGTAACAACAAGAGATCAACATTTATTAAATATCTTTAAAGTTGATTCAAAATACGAGTTGGAGATTTTGGCAGACAATGAAGCTCGTAAGCTCTTTAGCTTGCATGCTTTCGAGAAAGACGAACCGCTTGACGGTTATGCGGAAGTCTTTGAACAAGTCATGCAATATGCTCAAGGTCTTCCACTAGCTTTAACAGTATTGGGTTCAAATCTAAAAGATAAAACCATTCGTGAATGGGAAAGTGCATTGGATGAATATAAACAAATACCCGACAAAAATATTCAGAGTGTACTTCAAGTAAGTTACGATGGACTAGAAGAACATGAGAAGGACATGTTTCTTGATATTGCATGTTTCTTCAAAGGAGAACCTTTGGCTGATGTCATGAAAATATTTGAGAGTTGTCATTTCCATCCTAGTTATGGTATCCCGAAGCTTATAGACAAGTGTCTCATCACTGATAAATTGTTTAATAAGATTTGGATGCACGACTTGCTACAAGACATGGGTAGAGAAATTGTCCGAAAGGAATCCAAAGAACCAGGCGCACGTAGTAGATTATGGTCTTATGAAGATATTCGCCACGTACTAGAGGAAAATACAGTAAGTTCTTAGATTAAAAACTCTTTTAATTGAACACTTTTTATTGGTGAAACTTATGTGAAAAGTGTTGAATTTCTTTTCATAACAAATGGTAAAGAACTGCATATTAAATAAAATATCATATATGCATCGATAGATAATGTGGTCTTTCTTTATATTTCCAGCCTAAAGTAATTTATTTAACTAATTAGGGGAATCATTAAATCATCATACTTAAATGTCCTTCATCCAACATCTTTAAAGATATATAATCATCGCTTTTCAAAGATAAGAATGAGTTTTTTTAATCAAAAGTATATTGCCTTGTCTTATATGAATGAATAGTTAATAATGACAAGTAAATTTGAGAAAAGACAAATTTTGAAGGTGATTAAATACTTTTGAAGAATAATGGATATTATAGTTTTGATATTATAATTTTAATAAGTGCTTATAAACAAAGACTTTAATGATCTGATTTTACTGTTACTCTTATGAATTGTCTCATTAGGGAACAAATAATGTTGAGGGGATAAAAGTGGTTCCGCCTGTGGGTCATAATCATGACATGATACGCTTAAGTCCCAAAGCGTTTGCGAAGATGAAAAGACTCAGATTTTTTATAAGCCATGGTGCATGCTTTTCTGGAAGAGTACTTAGTTATCTTTCTAATGAGTTAAGAATACTTGATTGGTCAAACTGTCCTTTACAATGTTTGCCATCCAATTTTCGTGGAGAGAAGCTCGTTGTTTTTAAAATATATGAAGGCTGCATCAAGGAGATCATTAGCTGGAAACTTAAGGTACAATTAGTACTTTCAATATTTCCCTTCTTAAACTCATGTGATCATGTGAACTTCCTCAGGGTTAATATATGTATTTGTTGTTTTTCAACAGAGCTTGACGGTAATGGAATTGTGTAAGTGTAAGTTCCTAACCAAAATCCCAGATCTTTCGAGTTGCTCAAATTTAGAGAAATTGGATATTGTGAAGTGTGAAAATTTAGTTGAAGTTCATGATTCTATTGGATTCCTAGATAAGCTTTTCTCTTTGAGTCTTTGGGAATGCCCTAATCTGAAGAGTTTTCCAAGGCTTCTCAAGTTGAGATCTCTAAGATACCTTGCACTTCTTGATTGCTCAAAACTTCAAGACTTTCCACAATTCAAGTGTAAGATGGAACTTTTAAGTTCCATTAATTTGAAGGGCACTCCAATAAAAGAATGGCCTTCATCCAACATTGGGTACCTCACTCCATCGATTAATTCGTTATCTCTGGAACAATGTGTTCATCAGTTGCAAAATCAAAAAGAGCTTTGTCTCAGTGACTACTCTATAAGGCTGTATGCAAAAGATGAACGGGATTCATCCATTAATGGATGCTTCACTGGGATTGAACATTTATCTATAGAAGGCAGCATAGACCTGGTGCGTCTCCCAATCAGAATGTCTCACTTGCAAGATCTAGAGAGTCTCTCTCTCGTTAATCATACAAATCTAGCAATAGATGAAATACATTCATCCATTGGGTACCTCACTGGGCTTAAAGAGTTGTTCCTAACAATATCCCCTGCATCCTTTGGTCGCTATCCATGGGCACCTGCCGGATCAAGTTACCAATTACTCTCGTTGACGGATTTTAATAAGTGTCTTGACCGCTTTTCATTTTATTGCTCATCCACTTTGCAAGAGTTAGATCTATCTGAAAGTGGTATTGTCAACCTTCCTCCGAGCATTGAAAGCTTTGTTGAATTGAGGATTCTCAAATTGCGGGAATGCTACAACCTTCAAGAAATTCTACATCTTCCACCAAATATACAAGAGTTAGATGCTTATACATGTTGCTCCTTGGAAAGATGCCCAGAAATATCTACAAAATTTCAATTCTATACATGTGGCTTGCGAAAGCTAAATTGGATTAATTTTTCCTATTGCCATAAATTGGATGCAAATATTGGGAGTCAGGCGCCAAATCCTTCATTTGTTGAGGTATGTCTGTATTTCTCTCTCTGTTTTTTTGTAGATGTTTGTGCTTATATATGAAAATATGTGGTGCATGTTTAACAGGAACATATTCAGGAGCATTCATGTGGTATTATATTTCCAGGGAATAAGATTCCAGATTGGTTTAGCCATACTAAGGAGATTTCAAATGGTGATAATTCTTGTGAATTGGATATTAGTGGGCCCTTGTATTTGGATAAAATCATAGGTATTGTTTTCTGTGCTGTTCTTGACGCTGACCCGAATGACCCCCCCTTCTGTATTTGTGTTTCTATAAACGGTAACATGCTTGTAGAAGCGAGGTTTTACTTATATGGAGGCTCGGATCATGTATATCTAAATTACTCATTTCCAGAATGTATCAAGCAATGGCTACGGTACCCAACAGGAGACAATCTGAGGTTTAGATTTGAGAGCAAACAGGAGCCAATCTATGAAGCGGCATTGATGTTTAAAAGTTGTGGAGTTCATATAATCTACAAGCATGAAGAGAATGAGAGCTTAACAGTTGGGGAGTGCTCAGTAGATTCATCGAATGGAATCCAACTTTCTAAGAGACGTCGAGATGATGAAGATAGCAACTTGGAATTCAACAGGTATCCACAACACAAGAGTCGCTCTCAAAACTTGAGCAATTCAAATGTGGTTGTCGATTGTGCAAGTGTTGACGGTGATTTCATAGAAGCAGAAGGAGGCTCTAAGGGAAGTTTAAAAGAAGAAGAAGTACCTGCCTCTTGATCTGCGTCCCAAGAAGGCTAGTGCAATTCGGAGAAGGCTTACTAGGCTCCAGGTCAGTGTCTTTGCATTGATAAAATGATTGGCGAAAGTCAAAGCAATGGCATGTACAAGGATTTTATGCTGCCGGTGCAAAAGGGTTTCTGAAATGATCGGCAAAAGTCAAAGCAAATTTGGAGGAAACATGTGTGGGTGGTGTTGTTGCTGGACTTGTTTGTGTGCTCAGTGTTGTTCGTGATATGGTTGTGGGTCTACAAGGATTGAATGGTTGAGTACTTGGTGGCATTTTGATGGTGTTTTTCCCTCTTTGTTTTTTTTAACGGTCTGGGAGGAGGTGGGGTTGGTTTTAGGAAAAAGGCATGACTTTCACGAGCCATTGGTGTATGATGAGGACGTATAAGAAAGTGTTGTTGATTTCTTCTTTTGGTAATTTACTTGGAATTTTCTGCTAAATCTTTGTGTGAACTTCAAGACAAGTAATACAACTCTTTTTATATGGTTCCTTTATATTACTTGTGCATGCCTTGCCTCTATACCTGTTCCTCTTTCTATTGCTTCAGTTTATGATGGATTTTATCCAAGCTAACTATAAGATTGTAGACTGCATTGTATTATGCAGGAGAGTTTCTTATCAATCTTTTGGTTCAATCTGAAATCTTTATTGTCTTGCTTTAAAACTCTTTTCAGCTTTCTCCAAGTTCATCCTTTGTATTTGCTTGAAAGCAAACACCAGAGCTAGATGAGCACAAAGTGCAATCCTAAAATCTTTTACTTGATTTTATATGTATACTTTGGTTGTAGCGACCTTAGGTAGGCCCAAGTCACATGGTCTATACTTCAAAATGACTAGTCAATAGACCTTATTCATTATACTCTAAAATGACTAATCAAGATTACAATTAGAGTTCCTTGTAATCATTACAATTAGCATATATTTTTCCCCAGGAGTAGTTCATAGTTCTTTTTTATTTTATTTTATGGATGTCAGTTTTTAACCACGATTCCAACTCTTTCTTAGATGTCTAGGTGTGATTTCTAAACCATGATTCCAACCCATTATCCAAATTTCTATTTTTTCAGTTATCTATTTTGGAAATAAAATACTGTGCTGGTTTCTGAGCATGGGTTCCATATTTTCAACTACTCGGAGAAAACCCAAAACAAACAAAACCAAGCCAATGCATTCTACCCTATTGCCAACATCTTTTGGGCAGCACTCAGTCTACCCCAACTCTCTTTTCGACAAGTTAACTAGGTCCATAAAAAATTACCGAAGAGAACCAAAACACCAAATAATGACTAGTCTAGACTATATCAATATCAAATATTTAGGACCCGTTTGGATACTAGAATATCTCAAAATATCTATAAATAGTAATGAAATAGTTTGTAAATAATAGTAAAATAGTATGAGAATAATATTGAATAGTAGAGAAATAGTTTGAAAATATTGAAAAATAATTGTGTTTCCAAATATGAATATGAATAAGTTATTATTAATGGACCCACATTGAATATGAATAAGTTTCTTCTCGAGTTTCTAATTTCTAATGGAGTTCCTTGTTATCTCAAGATATATGCGCCCAAGGTGGAGATTGGGCCTCCCTAATATTGTATACAGTCTGCCATGCCCCATCCTGTCTCATCTTTTACATGCACAACTAGGATTCTCTTTGCCCAACCAATTATTTATCTTCTTTATCCTTGAGCTGATTTCTTTCTTTTACAATCGGTACTGAGATTTAGTAAGAATAGTTGTTCATTACCATTAGCAAGAATAGCAGAAAATTAAACAAGTAGGTTTATTATCAACTTCTAGTACTCGATCTGCTTTCAGACAGAATCAATCACGTTAAAGCGCATGGAAAGTCACAAAAGTGTTTCATTGGTGAACACATTCTCCATATTTTCTCCATCCTTTAGACCAAATTCATCAAGTTTAGGACCTACTTGATCAGAAACATCCCTTGTAAATAGTGATAATTACAATTTTACCAACAAAAAGGAACATCCCCACTTCTCTCCTTTCTTTGACCCACTTCTCTATAATTGCACCTCTCTTGAGAACATTTATCACACTACAGAGGAGATGATCACTTCTTCCTTGGCCTTACAAGGAGCTTCTTCCATGCTCTTGTCCTCTTCAACTTCTTCCATCCAAAAAAACATACGAGAATTATGATTTAGATCCATGATATTAGAGGCAGGTCTTGGGTTTATTTCATCTAATTTATATGACAGATGGCTTGGGTCATTGGTTTTGGGCCTCAAAAGCTTCTTAT
Organism: Cyclocarya paliurus; assembly: GCA_029856935.1. Classification (NCBI taxonomy): domain Eukaryota; kingdom Viridiplantae; phylum Streptophyta; class Magnoliopsida; order Fagales; family Juglandaceae; genus Cyclocarya; species Cyclocarya paliurus. Next base: position 40,581,007 of record CM056947.1, read on the forward strand.
TTACGTTGAATCCTTTGACCCCACATTCTACGAGTTCGACCTATTTTAACTATGAATAATGTAATATATAATTGTAGATTGTGCAAGCACTGTGCAGTGATTTTGAAAAAGTGTGAGATTCATTATTAAAAAATTATTATTATTTTTTTATATGGGTTCTGTATTTATTAATTTTTTTCAAAGTGATTACATGACGCTTGTGCACTCATGACTGCAAATATAATTTCTTTTTAACTATAATACGTCATTTTCAGATGGTGACAGATTGAACATAATTATCAAAATTGTGGAGCACAAACAAAACCATAAGTTGTAATCCTAGTCACGACTGCAACATCACTGCTCGTTCTAAAAGTTTAAATTGATAAAAATAGGTAAATTTATTCATTTACATTTATCTTACCACTCATTCTCACGTGTGGGCTAGATTCTCCCAAAATAATTAGGTCTAACGCATAGAACATTTAAGATTGCGTTTAGATGTTGAGCTGAGCTGAGATGAATTCAGTTCTTTATGAATTGTAGTAAGTTGAGATAGTAAAGTGAGTTTTTTGAGGTCAACCTAAGATGGGTTTAAATGTACTTAGATGTTAAGATTACTTTAGATATATTTATGAGAAGTTAAAAAAGGTTGTAGGTCCCGCCTGTAACGAGATATTGAGTTGAAAAAGATTGTGGGTCCTACGTGTAAAGAGGTCTTGAGTTGAGTGATATTTAGTGATTTGAGAGTTGTGTTTGGATGTTGGGCTAGGCTTAAATTAGATGTTGGGTGAAATGCAGAGTCAGAGTTTAAACACAAGATTTTTGCTCTAATACTATGCGAAATAACTATTGATCATTTATACAAATAGCTACACCAATTTGTTGAACAATGGAAGCTTATTGAGTCAAACAAATAGAGCTTATTGCTTCTAGACTTGTAATAAAATAGGCTAATAGCCCAAGGATAAATCATAAAACCTCTGGTAAGGTGATAAAAAGATTAAATAGCAATCTGATCCCCTTTTTGAATGCGGCATACCTGATTTGAGCTGTTATTAGTTATTTCAAACTCACGAATATTTAAGTTAAGTTCCTGTTATACGAATATTATCACAATGAATTTAATTTAAGCCATGCATACATTTAAAAGTGACAAGCTAGCTTGTATGTGAGAGATACATGCATGCTGACATCGGATAGAATTTAGAATAATTCTAGTGATTAGTTCTAATAGATGATCAATAGAAAGAAGATGACATTCGCCGAAAAACACAGTGAAAACAATTCTAATGTTCAATTCAAAATGATCAAAACTCAAGAATGTCGAAATCAGCCTACGAGTTGAGCTGTAATTCGAAAATATCATATTTTTACCAAAGATAGAAAAATCCTAATAAATACACCAAAAATAAATAGGCAGATATGGCCGGTATACCAGTTGAATTTTTCATCTGAATTTTGCTTCACGAGTCAGTAAACCAGCTGGGCCATAGCTAAAGTTGGGAAGTATGGCCGTACTAAGCTAAATTAAAACATTGCAGTATTTTCAGATTAAGAAAAAAAATAATGCTATATATACGTAAAAATTTATATATAATATTATACATATTGAATATCTACATCTATTTTATCAAAAAATATTTAATTCGAATTTCAAAATCTTCATAACTTTTATAGCTACACGGCAACAGATATGATTATGCATGTAAATTTTTAAATATAAATAGCATTTTTTGAAAAAAAACAAAAAACAGAAACAAGAATATGGCAGAATACTTATATTTATATAAATTTCATCTTGCTGTAAACTCAAGTTCCCTTCACTGAAGAATAAGCATTAAGCAGCCCTCCTTTCTATTAATTTCCCCCATTCACATGCCTAAAGATAGGATTTTAAGCACACAGATGAGTGCTGAATTTTCTTTTTTTTACAATGATAGATTGCATCATATAGAAACTTATTGTAACACCAGTGGATAACTTCCCTATGATCAGATGTAAAAGAAATGGCTTCTTTCGACATCAGCCATAGCTACTGCTACAGCATCCACTACAAGAAATTTAATTTTTAGGGACGAAATTAGTTAGGGACGAACTAAATTTCATCTCTAAAAGTCATTTTTGGAGACAAATTTTTCATTTCGTCTCTAAAACTGCCTCAGATACAAATTTCGTTTGAACGGAAAAATATCTATTCGAACGGAATATTTTGTGACAAAAAAAATCGTCTCAAAAAGAAAAACCGTTCGAACGGGGTATAAAGTGTTCGAACAACCAATTAATTCTGTTCAAACAGTATATGATCTGTTCGAACAGTAATAATATTGGTGGGAAATTAAATTTGTTTTCCCAGGAAAAGTTAATAACCGTATGAACTTAAATGAAAGGAAATTTTTTTCATTAATTTGTTGAGGGGCCCCATTTGTGGCGACCTCCGCTCAATCGCTGAAACTGTAACCCTTGATCGAAGTAGGAAGTTAGATATCAGTATTGCAAATGGTAGACTAACTCCACTAACATAGCGTGACTCCGATCGGATCACCTTGCTCCCATCATATGGAGGAGCTGAAGGGTCTCGCACTAGATGACGCACCTGATCATCTGTGAAACCATCATCAGGTAGATCCATATCCTCACTACCATCCTGACTATCATCCGGCTCTACATTCGGGGCTGGTGTGGAGGATCCACATCCTCACTACCATCCTGACTTGGTCTCTTGCACGTTTTTGTCCGGTAGATAACATTAATATACTGTTTAACCACAAGAAAATTAAGAATATAATTATAAATATTATATTTAAAATATATTATTTAAGAATTACACTTAGATTGAACTGTATTGAAATAATCCGTTCGAACTAAGAATATTCCATTCGAACTAGTATATTTGTGACACATCGTTCGAATGGGTTTTTATTCCGTTCGAACGAATTTTATTTTGTGAAATGTGTTTGGTGGGAAATGACTTTGAAATTTTCGTGTTCGAAGGAGTAAATGATCCGTTCGAATGTGACTTCACAGATTCAAATACCACAAACTTTCGGTTCATTTTCATTTTGTGCGAAATTTTGAAAGTTGTGGAGGTAGAAGAACATTCTTGGCCTCCAAGAGAAGGGATTCTTGAGAGAAGATTGAGAAGTATAAAAGGTAAGTAATATATTTTTGAATTATTTTTTGTGTTTCGAATTTCATAGCAAGTTGATTTATTGTTGGGTGTCATAGGGTTATGCTATAATGTGTTTTATATCATTGTGTTTCTACAATATCATTTACAATAGAAGGAAACTAAACTAATGTGGATGATCCTGGATATTTAGTCTTTGTTTCATGTTTGGATTCTGGGAAAATACCGTTCGAACGCTATTATTTCCCGTTCGAACAAAATGGATTTATATGCGAACCTGGGTTTGTACCGTTTGAACGCTATGGTATCCGTTCGAACATAATGAATTAAATAGGAAATGGATTTATATATATATAGTTATATATAAATATATATAACTATATAACTATAGTTATAATATATTTAGTTGATGCATATTCACAAACAGGTTCAACAAAAGCCAAATTACAGAAAGCAGCAAATAGAAAACTTTACAACTGAAACAAATAGGAAACATCTAAGGAGTCCTCCTCAGGATTTAGTGAACTTGGATAATCCCCAAAGGAGATTGGCATGCACACATTCTCATTATTTGGAACTATTGAGGCACCTTGGGAGTTATCGTTTGCATTGGGTAGTGGCATCATATAATTGGTGATTTCAGATTGAAACCAACTATCAACATCTTCTGGGTAAGAAGGTTTCCCATAACTGTTTCCATTAGGGTTTGTAGCGAGAGAACCATCAGGAAAATTTTGAGTTGCTAGAAATTCCTTAAGAGATACTAACTGAGCTTGTAAATTTAGAACCTGCAGAAAACAAGGCAGAATACCTTATTTAGGAATTTATAGGAATTAAGGTTTTAATTACTATAGATAAAAGATAAAGAGTAATGGGTAATGACCTGCTGCTGGAGAGCATAGATATGTGAAACAATGCCATAAATAGGATTTTCGAGTCTTGCGTGTGCTTCATATGTTAGCGTAGCTATTGCTTCACAGCGATCACTCACCGGGAGATGAGAAAGGAGTTTCGATGCATTGTGTGCACCGAAAACTTTATGAATAGCAGAGAAATTGGTTACTCCATGTTCATGGCAGAAGAAAGGAGCAAAAAGGCATTCTTTAACGCATTTCCTCCTTAGGAATTTGCAAGCTCCACAGGAATAGTATGAACTGGCCATCTGGGATTTGTTTGTTCAACCTGAGAGGGAAGGTTAAATAATTTGCAAGCTTCACGGAACCTGTCATCAGGATTCACGCAACCTGTCGGTCTCAATTTTGTCGGCATCCCTTTTTAATAATTTAGGACACTTAGTTGGCAAGTATTAGACAGTTCTGTGCTAAACGGTATCGTATGAATGATTAGTTTGTGATTCTTAATTGATATTTAGTCTTAATTGCTAAACGGTATCGTTTGGGCTTTTATTTATAGTGTTGAGTGAAACCGGGCCCAGCCCGTGTGAAGGATTAATCCTGCAGTGCAACCCAGCCCGTGTGTTATGGAGCGGCCCGTTCGGTTTTGAGAGTAAACCCAGCCCTTTGCTTCTTCTTCCTCCTTCTTCGTTCTTCTTCTTCGATTTTTCTTCTGCAAACCGAACACTCCAGCTTCCACCTCCTTCATCCCCATTTTTGTTACTATAGTTTTGTTACTTATACTAACTAATATGTTTTTGTTTTTGTAGGACAAGATGATATCTCTCAAGGAAGTTAATGCGGATCCATCTGATGCATCATCTGTCAATGATGTTCAGATCCTTTCTCAAGTTCTTGGATCACGTTCTGGATATTTGAGGGGCTTAGGACGTTGCATTAAACCATCTTCAACATCATCATCATCTTCTCAAGTTAGATCGAATGACAACAAAACTAAAAAATTGGAGGAAGCAGCACTTGAAATAGAGCGATTGAGGTATAAGGAAAAAGAGTTGCTGACCAAATTAGATCAAGCAGCAGATCTTGAGACAAGATTAGAATTGTAAAAGCTATGATTCAGTTGCAGTCAGTTATGTCACAAAACTCTACACCACCATCATAATTGTAAAAGTTTTTTTTTTCTTTAGGGTTAATACATTATAAAGTTTCAAAACATTTGAACAATTGACATTTGAATTATATTTTGTGTAATACTAATATGGCATTTTTAATTAATTTGGTTATGTTCTGTATGTTTCATACCGTTCGAACGGTAAATAACCAGTTCGAACGGTAAAGTACCATTTCTAAATCCATTCGAATAAACAAATAACCATTCGAACAAAAAATAACTCATTCGAACGAATAACACGGAATACAGTTCGAACAAAAGTAATTTGCATTCGAACAAAATTTATTGGTTCGAACAGTATCAAATATTGTTATTTGTTCAATTCAAAATTTTATTTCGTTCGAATGGACGGGTAGGTTCGAACGGAAAATATTCCATTCGAACACTCATTTCTTTCGAACAGTATCAAATATGGTCATTTGTTCGATTCAAAATTTTATTCCGTTCGAATGAACGTTTCGGTTCGAACGGAAAAATATTCCATTCGAACAAGATATTGAGACGAAATTAGTTCATCTCAAAAAAAATTATCCGTTCGAACGGTTTCGACTGGTTCTGCAAAATTTCGTCCCTAAAAGTGATTTTTGGAGATGAAATTCAAATTTTATCTCCAAAAACATTTTGAGACAGTCTTTTAGAGACAAATTAGAGACGAAATTTTTTCATCTCCAATTCTTTTTTGGGACGAAATTGTGGTTTTTTGAGACAAAATTTTTTGTCTCAAAAAACCATTTCTCTTGTAGTGATCATATTTAATTTTTTGGGCCAACGTCCTTAATTTCCTTTGATGTGATAAATCTTCAATGCTCCCACGTCAAGAAATCGCAAAAGTCTAAAGTTCATACAAGAAATTCAATAGACAATTATAAGTACTGGGCACGTATCCTGGACGTTTGCTTTACGTTGAAGGCTTAGTTACCAATCATACTTGTAAATTTGTAATGCATGTTTGTGCTTCAATTGATATTATTAGTGTGGAAAGTTCAATTGATAAATGTTTAATCCTCACATATCAGGAAATCCCAAAAAGTCTAAAATTCATACGGGAAATTCATTAGACCATTAATCCTAATAGGTGTTCCATGATGTGGACATTTGTTTTACAAAAGACTTAAGTTCAAAACCGTTAATATTGAATAGACTTTAGACTTTTGGGATATCCTAAGATGAGAGGCTGAGAGCATTGGCATGCAGGTTGTTGCCAACTGCGTGTCAAGAAGTTGCCGATAAGTTTGACCCACTTCTCATTATTATTTATTTGCATTAAGTACTCTATAATTGGACCTCTTGGTGAATACTAATCTCGCATACAGATCAGAGGATGAGCACTTCTTCTTCCACGGCCTTTCAATCAGGAGCATCTTCCTCTATGATGTCATTCTCTTCTTCTTCCATTCGTAGATGGACTCACGATGTATTCTTGAGTTTTAGAGGTGAGGATGTTCGCCAAAACTTTATTTCTCATCTATACCATGCTTTGAATCAATAGGGAATCAACACTTACATAGACAACAATCTTGAAAGAGGAGAGGAAATTTCGTCAGAACTTTTCAAAACAATTGAAAGATCAATGATTTATATCATTGTACTCTCTAAGAGCTATGCAGAGTCCCGATGGTGTTTAGATGAGCTATTGAAGATCCTTGAGTGTAAGGAAACGGTAAAACAAATTATTCTACCCGTCTTCTACGACATAGATCCGTCAGAGGTATGACATCAAAAAGAGAGTTTTGGAGAAGCATTCACAAAACTTACATATAAGTTAAAGGATGAAGTAAAGGTCACAAAGTGGGAGGCAGCTTTGGAAAAAGTAGCCAATTTTTCTGGAGTCAAATTAGGGGACAGGTACTTCTAATGAGCTCTGCTTATATATATATATATATATATATATATATATATATATATATATATATATATATCTGTTTATATATGATGTTAAAGAGAAGTTTATGGGGAAAATTTAGACAAATCACGGATCTAAGAGTTTGCAAATCTATGAAGATCATATGGTGCCATGCAAAACTATTTGTTATTTATTAGTTTTTTTGGCATTGAGTTTTATGCATACCATACTTAAATTAGAAGTCTTTTCTTATTGAGGGATTTAATATCATACTACCACATCAATTTCACAAGAAATTTATAGGAGAAACAGAATAGAAGAACGTGAAAAAATACAAATTAAAATCTTCTCAAAATTATTAAGCGAGGGACAAATTCGAGAATGGAACAAAAAAGTAGTTAAAATGTTTAATAATTCATATAATGAACGAAGAATGTAGTCTGAAAAGACCGTGAGGAAGAATAAAGCCTATCTTTGACATGGTAATCTACTTTGTCATTTTGTAATGGAGAGAAAAAGAAAAAAGGATATTGTTACTAAATCATCTTTATGTGTGTATTACAGTGAAAAGTCTTAACTCTTTAAATTTCTTTTATCTTTTATATTGATAGGAATGAATCAGAGTTTATTCAGGATATCATTAAATGGGTGGACTCAATAATGGTAAATCGTACATTTTTTAATGTTGCTAAGTATCCAGTTGGAATAGAGTCCCGTGTACGAGACATTTATCAACATTTAAATATGGGAAGGAATGATATTAAATGCATGGTAGGGATATTTGGAATCGGTGGAATTGGAAAGACAACTATTTCAAAGGAGATCTATAACATGATTTCTTATCAATTTGAAGGAAGTTGTTTCTTGAAAAACATTAGAAAAATTTCAAAAGCAAGAGGTCTGATTCAGCTACAAAAGACACTTCTTTATGAGATTTTGAGAATAAGTTCTGAATTTCATGATACTGAAAAAGGCATCAATGTAATTAGGCAGAGACTTTGCTCTAAAAGGGTTCTCCTAATTCTTGATGATGTGGATGACTTGGTCCAACTAGAAACATTGGCTGGAGCTCATGATTGGTTTGGTTCAGGAAGTAGAATCATTGTAACAACAAGAGATAAAAATTTATTAAACATCTCTAAAGTTGATTCAAAATATGAGTTGAAGATTTTGGCAAACAATGAAGCTCGTAAGCTCTTTAGCTTGCATGCTTTCGAGAAAGACAAACCACTTGACGATTATGCAGAAGTCTTTGAACAAGTCATGCAATATGCTCAAGGTCTTCCACTAGCTTTAACAGTGTTGGGTTCAAATCTAAAAGATAAAACCATTTGTGAATGGGAAAGTGCATTAGATGAATATAAACAAATACCTGACAAAAATATTCAGAGTGTACTTCAAGTAAGTTATGATGGACTGGAAGAACATGAGAAGGACATGTTTCTTGATATTGCATGTTTCTTCAAAGGCGAACGTTTGGCTGATGTCATGAAAATATTTGAGAGTTGTCATTTCCATCCTAGTTATGGTATCTCAAAGCTTATAGACAAGGGTCTCATCACTGATAGTTGTTTGAATGGGATTTGGATGCACGACTTGCTAAAAGACATGGGCAGATAAATTGTCCGAAAGGAATCGAAAGAACCAGGCGTACGTAGTAGATTATGGTTTCATGAAGATATTCGTCATGTACTAGAGGAAAATACAGTAAGTTTTTAGATTAAAATCTCTTTCAATTGAACACTTTTTACTGGTGAAACTTACATAAAGTGTTGAATTTATTTTCATAACAAATGGTAAAGAACTGCATATTAAATAAAATATCATATATGTATCGATAGATAATGTGATCTTTCTTTATATTTCCAACTTAAAGTAATAAATTTAACTAATCAGGGGAATCATTAAATCATCATACTTAAATGTGCTTCTTCCAACGTCTTTAAAGACATATAATCATCCATTTTCAAAGACAAGAATGAGTTTTTTTAATCACGAGTATATTGCCTTGTCTTAAATGAATGAATAGTTAATAATAGGTGAATTTGAAAAAAGACACTTTGAAGGTGATTTAATACTTTTGGAGAATAATGGATATTATAGTTTTGATATCATTATTTTAATAAGTGCTTATAAACAAAGACTTTAATGATCTGATTTTACTGTCACTCTTATGAATTGTCTCATTAGGGAACAAACAATGTTGAGGGGATAAAAGTGGACCTGCCTGAGGGTCATAATCATGACATGATATGCTTGAGTCCCAAAGTGTTTGCCAAGATGTAAAGACTCAGATTTTTTATAAGCCATGGTGCATGCTCTTCTGGAAGAGTACTTAGTTATCTTTCTAATGAGTTAAGAGTACTTGATTGGTCAAACTGTCCTTTACAATCTTTGCCATTCAATTTTCATGGAGAGAAGCTCATTGTTCTTAAAATGTATGAAGGCTGCATCAAGGAGATCATTAGCGGGAAATTAAGGTACAATTATTACTTTCAATATTTCTTTTCTTTAAACCCATGTGATCATGTGAACTTCCTCAGGGTTAATATACATATTTGTTGTTTTTCAACAGAGCTTGACGGTAGTGAGATTTTCTAATTGTAAGTTCTTAACCAAAATCCCAGATCTTTCGAGTTGCTCAAATTTAAAGGAATTGGATATTGTGAAGTGTGAAAATTTAGTTGAAGTTCATGATTCTATTGGATTATTGGATAAGCTTACTATGTTGGTTCTTGATCGATGCCCTAATCTGAAGAGCTTTCCAAGGTGTCTCAAGTTGAGATCTCTAAGATACCTTGCACTTATTGATTGCTCAAAACTTCAAAACTTTCCACAAATCAAGTGTAAAATGGAACTTTTAAGTTCCATTTATTTGAAGGGCACTCCAATAAAAGAATGGCCTTCATCCATTATTGGGTACCTCACTCATGCGCTTAATTCGCTATCATTGTCTCTAAAACAATGCGTTCATCAGTTGCAAAATCAAAAGGAGCTTTGTCTCAGTGACTACTCTATATGGCTGTTACCAGAAGATGGACATTTATATATAGGAGGCCTCATAGACCTGGCGGGTCTCCCAACTTGCATTCCTCAATTGCAAGATCTAAAGAGTCCCTCTCTCGTTAATTATACAAATCTTGCAATAGATGACATACATTCATCCATTGGGTACCTCGATTGGTATCTCGCTCGGATTAAAAAGTTGTACCTAGAAATTAGCTACGACTTACTCCCACTTTGCAATCGGTATCTTGACCGCTTTTCATTTTATTGCTCATCCACTTTGCAAGAGTTAGATCTATCTTTTAGTGTTAATGTCAACTTTCCTCCGAGCATCGAAAGCTTTGTTAAATTGAGGATTCTCATATTGCGTGGATGCTACAACCTTCAAGAAATTCTACATCTTCCACCAAATATACAAGTGTTAGATGCTTATAAATGTCGCTCCTTGGAAAGATGCCCAGAAATATCTACAAAATTTCAATTCTATACATGTGGCATGTGAGAGCTAAGATGGATTAATTTGTCTTATTGCCATAAATTGGATGCAAATATAGGGAGTCAGGAGCCAAATCCTTCATTTGTTGAGGTATCTCTATATTTCTCTCTATGTTTTTTTGTAGGTGTTTGTGTTTGTGGATTGCCTTGTGCTTATATATGAAAATATGTGATATATGTTTAACAAGAACATATTCAGGACCATTCATGTGGTATTATATTTCCAGGGAATAAGATTCTAGATTGATTTAGCCATACTAAGGAGATTTCTTATAGTCATTCCTGTGAATTGGATATTAGTGGGCCCTTGTATTTGGATAAAATCATAGGAATTGTTTTATGTGTTGTTCTTGGAAAAGACCCGGATGAATCATATGGAGTGTCAACCGATATTTGTGTTTCTATAAACGGTAACAGGCTAGTAGAAACAGATTTGTGCATATATGATGACTGGGATATTGGAGGATGATGGAGACTCGGATCATGTATATCTAAACTACTCGTTTCCAAAATCTATCGAGCAATGGCTATGGTACCCAACAGAAGAGAATCTAAGGTTTATATTTGAGAGCAAATGAGGACAAATCTTTAAAATTTTTGGAGTTCACATAATCTATAAGCATGAAGAGAATGAGAGCTTTACAGTTGGGGAGTGCTCAGTAGATTCATCGAATGGTATTCAACTTTTTAAGAGACGCCGAGATGATGAAGACAGCAACTTGGAATTCAACGGGTATCCACAACACAAGAGGCACTCTTACAACTTGGGCAATTCAAATGTGGTGGTCGATTGCATAGGTGTTGACGGTGATTTCACAAAAGCAGAAGGAGGCTTTGACTCTGAGGGAAGTTTAAAAGAAGAAGAAGTACCTGCCTCTTGATCTGAGTGCCAAGAAGGCCAGGGAATTCAAAGAAGGCTTACTAAGCACCAGGTCAGTGTCTTTGCATTGATAAAATTCCCCATTTTGTTTTTTTTTATTGGATTAATTTTGTTGGATTGGTTTCATGATATTAATGGTGTGTACAAGGATTTTACGCAGCCGGTGCAAAAGGATTTCTCAAATGATCGGCAAAAGTAAAAGCAAATTTGGAGGAAACATGTGTGGGTGGTGTTGTTGCTAGACTTGTTTGTGTGCTCGCTATTGTTCGTGGTATGGTTGTGGGTCTGCAGGGGGTTTAACTTCATTGCAGGTTAATTTAGGATTGAATGGTTGAGTCAGGGGCATTTTGGTTCTCTCTCTCTCTGTTTTTTTTAAAGGTCTGGGAGGAGGTGGGGTTGGTTTTAGGACAGAGGCATTACTTTCACTAGGCATTGGTGTATGATGAGGACATATAAGCAAGTGTTGTCGATTTCTTCTTTTGGTAATTTACTTGGAATTTTCTGCTAAATCTTTGTATGAACTTCAAGACAAGCAATGCATCAAATTGTGCAATGCATCAAATTGTGTATTACTACATATTACTTGTGCATGCCTTGATTCTATACCTGTTCCCCTTTCTATTGCTTCAGCTTATGATGGATTTTATCCAAGCTAACTAGAAGATTGTAGACTGCATTGTCTTGTGCAGGAGAGTTTTCTTTTGATATTTATGTGGTCACATAAAGTTAGTTTCCCATTTTAGCTGGCTTATGCTTCTCTTTTTGTTTCCCTTTTTTGTCAGTCTTTTGATTCAATTTGAAATCTTTATTGTCTTGCTTTTAAAACTCTTTTAAATTGTCTCCAAGTTCATCCTCTGTATTTGCTTGGAAGCAAACACCAGAGCTAGATGAGCACCGAGTGCAATCCCAAAATCTTTTACTTGATTTTATATGTATACTTCGGTTGTAGCGAGTCTAGCAACCCTAGGAAGGCCCAAGTCACATAGTTTATTCTTCAAAATGACTAGTCAATAGACCTTTATCATACTTATTCATTATACTCTAAAATGATTGATCAAGATTACAATTGGAGTTCCTTGTAATCATTATAAAGGTCGTTCCAGCTAGTATATATTTTTCCCCTGGGGTAGTTCATACCTTTTTTTTTTTTTTGGATGTCAGTTTTTAACCACGATTCCAACTCTTTCTTAGATGTCTAGGTGTGATTTCTAAACCATGATTCCAACCCATTAACTATATATCTATTTTTGCAGTTATCTATTTTAGAAACAAAATACTGTGTTGGTTTTTGAGCATGGGTTCCATATTTTCAACTACTCAGAGAAAATCCAAAACAAACAAAACCAAGCTAATGCATTCTACACACTTGCCAACATCTTTTGGGCAGCACTCGTTTGTATTCGAAACTCACCTCAACTCATCTCACCTCATCATTACAATTTTTTCAAATTTTCACAAAAAATATAATAAACAATTCAACTTTTTCAAATACCAAAACAATAATAATATTAAAAATAATATTCTAACAATATTTTATTCAACTCATCTAAAACCATCTCAACTCATCTCTGAATAGAAACGAGGTTGCTTTCTTTTTGACAAGTTAACTAAGCCCATAAAAAATGACCGAAGAGAACCATAACAACAAATAATGATGATTGGTCTAGTCTATATCCATATCAAATATTTAGGATCTGTTTGGATACTAGAATATCTGTGAATAGTAATGAAATAATTTGTGAATAATAGTAAAATAGTATGAGAATAATATTGAATAGTAGAGAAATAATTTGAAAATATCGAAGAACAATTGTGTTCCCAAACTTAGCCACTTGTTTTTTATATTGTTGAGACCCACATTGAATATTCCCAAAATTTCTTCTTGAGTTTCTAATTTCTAATGGACTTCCTTGTTATCTCAAGATATTGGGGCCCAAGGTGGGGATTGGGCCCCCCTAATATTGTATACACGTATGCCATGCCCCATCCTGTCTCATCTTTTGATTGCACAACTAGGATTCTCTTTGCCCAACCAATCATTTATCTTCTTTCTCCTTCAGCTGATTCCTTTCTTTTACAATCAATACTGGGATTTAGCAAGAATAGTTGTTCATTACCATTAGCACGAATAGCAGAAAATTAAACTAGCTAGTAGGTTTATTATCAACTTCTAGGACTCGAGTTGCTTTCATATAGAATCAATCACGTTAAAGCGCAAGGAAAGTCACAAAAGTGTTTCATTGGGGAACTCACTTTCCATATTTTCTCCTTCCTTTAGACCAAATTCATCAAGTTAAGGACCTACTTGATCATAAACATCCCTTGTAAATAGTGACAATTACAATTTTACAAACAAAAACGAACAGATATCCCCACTTCTCTCCTTTCTTTGACCCACTTCTCTATAATTGCACCTCTCTTGAGAACATTTATCACACGCACAGAGGAGATGATCACTTCTTCCATGGCCTTACAAGGAGCTTCTTCCACGCTCTTGTTCTCTTCAACTTCTTCCATCCAAATAAACATATGAGAATTATGATTTAGATCCCTGATATTAGAGGCAGTTCTTGGGTTTATTTAATCTAATTTATATGATAGATGGATTGGGTCATTGGTTTTGGGCCTAAAAAACTTCTTGTTTACCTTGAATCCTTTGACCCGACATTCTACGAGTTCAACCTATTTTAACTATGAGTAATGCTATATATAGTCGTGGGGTGCGCAAGCGTCGTACAATCGCTTAGAAAAAAAGTAAGATCCACTTTTAAAAAATTAATTTTCTTTCATGTGGGTCTCATATTTACTTACTTTTTTCAAAGTAATTACATGGTGCTTGCGTACTCACGATTGTAACTATCATTACTCTTCTCTTTAACTATAAAATGTCATTTTCAGATGGCGACAGACTGAACAAAATTATCAAAATTATGGAGCACAAATGTAACCATAAGTCTTAATCTTAGTCAAGACTGTAACTTCACTGCTAGTTCTAAAAGTTTAAGTTGATAAAAATAGATAAGTTTAATCATTTACATTTATTTTATTACTCATTCTCACGTGTGGGTCAGACTTCCCCCAAAATAATTGGGTCTAACACGTAGAACATTTAAGGTTGCGTTTGGATGTTGAGCTGAGCTGAAATGAATTGAGTTTTTTTATGGATAGTAGTGAGTTGAGATGATGGAGTGAGTTTTGTGAGACCCACTTAAGATGAGTTTAGATGTGTTTGGATGCTAGGATGACTTTAGATGTATTTATGAGAAGTTAAAAAAAGTTGTAGGTCTAACGTGTAAAGAGGTCTTGAGTTGAAAAAGGTTATGTGTCTCACGTGTAAAGAGGTCTTGAGTTGAGTGAAGTTTAGTGATTTGAGAGTTGTGTGTTTGAATGTTGGGCTAGGCTTAAATTAGATGTTGAGTGAAATGTAGAGTCAGAGTTTGAATGCAGGATTTTTGCTCTAATACCAAGCGAAATAACTATTCATTCCAAAAGGTTAAACTGATAGGAAGATATAGATGTAATCATTTATAGTTGTCTTAATAAGGATTGGGTCAACCATTATATAGTTTATATACAAACAGCACAAATAATAGGCTGAAATTGAGTTGAGTTTATTATTTAAAAAAATCAATTTATATATGTACCAATGTGTTTATATGAGTATGATACACGGCTTAGGTATATAATCTTAAAAATAGAGCTGCCACAATTCGGTATTTCATGTGACAGCATATTAATTATTACAAAAAATTTAACATTGAACTTAATTTAATTTTTGTTGGAGAGTCAATTAACTAACACCCATATACACGCTTTTGAGCTTTTTTTTCAAGGAGGTGCATGCGTAAAACACACGTTCATAAGGAAATGATCATAGCATTAATGCCCGTAATTTCTAGCATGGTTGTTGACCTAGCTGCTGGTCAATTAGCATGGCCGACGTTGTTGCCAAGAAGTTGCCGATCGAGAAGTTTCTCTTCTTTCTTTGACCCACTTATGAGATATTTATCATGGGAAATTAAGGCCGTCTCGTTTAGATGTTGAGATAAGATGATAAATTTATAAATAATAATGAAATAATTAATAAATAATAGTAAAGTAATTTGAGTTAAAATATTTTATTAAGTTTTGAAAAAATAGAAAGAAAATTTTCAATAAAAAATTATAAAAAAATAATGTTAAAATATAATTTTTGTTTTTAAATTTGAAAAAATTAAATTGTATGTTTTTTGTATTTTTTTGGAAGTTTAGGAAAATTGTAATGATTAGGTAATAATTACATGAAAAAGTTGAAAACATAACAATTTAAAAGAAAAGTGTTTGCGTTCAAAGTGGTATTTGGATGTTGAGATGGGATGAAATAGGTTGAGACCATCTTAACATCCAAATGGGACCAAAATGTTGGGTTTGGATAGATAGTTTATATGAGATGAGATACGATGTTTTGAATAGTAGTTTAATAAAATATTATTAAAATATATTTTTTAGTATTATTTTTATTTTGAGATTTGAAAAAATTGAATTGTTTATTATATTTTTATATGAAAATTTGAGAAAGTTATAATGATTAAGATGAGATGAGATGAGAGGATTGTGTATCCAAACTGAGCCAGTTTTAAATGAAACTTACTAATTTAATAAGATGTATTAATATTGTTCATTTAATAATCCAAATCTAAATGCACATAGCCACATAGACAAAGAGCTTTCTCAAAAGAATTAAAAAGTATGAGAGAAACTAGGAACTCAAGTTTAATTTTGGGGGTGGAGGGCTAAAATTATTATTAAAAAAAAAAAAACTAGTTAAATGGTTATAATTTGTTTGGATTTGTAGATGAATGATGAAAGTCTTGCCTCTGAGACAAATTAGTCCCTAAGTTTTAACTTTGAACTTTTACCTGATCCTTATCTTTCCAACTTTTATCAAATTAATGAGACAAATTATATATAAGTGGATACGTATCCTGGACGTTTGCTTTACGTTGAAGAGCTCAAAACCGTATAAATGGGTGCAAGTTGGCTTACCAATCATACTTGTAATGCATGTTTGTGCTTCAAATGATATTATTACCGTGAAAATTAGTTCGAAATGTGCTGGAGTACTAAGTACTTGACGTGATAAATGTTTAATCCTCACATATCCAAAAAGTCTTACGGTTGCGTTTAGATGTTGAGATGAGCTCAGCTAAACTCAGTTCTTTATGAATAGTAGTGAGTTGAGTAGTGGAGGGAGTTATGTGGAGTCTATCTAAACTGAGTTTAAAGTGTGTTTGGATGTTAAATTCGACTCCATATTGGACTGCTTCTCCTCACCTTGCCCGCTATGGGCAGGTACAGCGGTATTACTGGACTCGGCATTCCTCCGCTGCAGGTCCTCTTTTTCCTTCTTCAGGGCTTCCATTGCTTCAAGTGCTTGCTTCAACTATTCCTCAGCCGCTGCCAGCCATGCTTCCACATATGTTTCCATTGCTTGGCTTGCTATAGATCGGGTTACAGTTGGCATGTGAGAACCAATCAAGAAGACTAGAGTTCCCATAGACGGCGCCAATGTAAAGGACGTGTCTCACTTCTTTTCTGTAACCGCTGGCATGTTCAAGGATCAAAATGTGGTCGGCGTTATACGCCTGAGAAAACTTCGATGCTTAAGTTAGTAAGAGCTTTCAGATGATTTTAGCAAAAAAAACCAAACATAATCTCCCTTGTCCTTGAGGGTTACCTGGTATATATAGGATTTGATATAGTGTTTATCTAGTGCCAAGTTTATTAGTTGAATTGGTCACGTATCTGCATGAGATCCCAACTGAACAGATTGTGTATCTGCATGGTTATCCTCATCTCCTCGTACCTTGACACACGTGAGTATATGATTTTATTGGGCCCTGGACTCTCTGGCTTTTTTGGTCTTGCATATTTGGCTTCTTTTATTCATGATGGACCTCATACAAGAGTAGGCCCTCCATTATTATTGAAGAAGAATATACAAACATTAGTTTCAATCTCTTTAAATTTGAACGTTACATTGTAAAATTACTTTTATCAATTGATCATATGAAGTCATGTCATTTTGTAAGTGTTGATACTCTAAAAATCGCACAACAGACCGGAATGAAAGAAATAGTCATTCCCAGCCCACTAGGGTAACTTGAGCCTCAATCGGTGTTGTTAGGAGCCCCCGGCGATGATCCTGTACAGTTATACAATGTCGGTGCGTACATCTACGGCGGTAAAATGTGTAGAGAAAATAAGAGAAGATGGACACATGAGTTTATGTGCTTCGGCATAATGTCCACTGGCGTTTGGGGTGAAGAAATCCATTATAATATTCCTTTTTATAGTCTTTCATATGTCTTTGTACAATGGTGATGTTGAATATAAATTTACTGTAGAGAAGCCTTCGCTGGAGCTCCATGTTCCAAGGCTGAAGGAGAAGTCGAAGAAGAAGTAGAGGAACTAAAGAAGAAGAAGAAGATCCCCCCTTAAGGTCGTCCCCTCTATTTATCTGCTTACTTTTCCCGTATGCCCCTGCAGAGGTGAGATAGCGTCTGTTGCGTGTGCCTAACAACCCTACCATTTTCTCTGGCCCCTGACAACCCCATGCCTTATGCAGTCCCTTAATCCCTTACAGCCCCTGACAGCCCACTCTGATCACTTTTTAAGCCAAAGGTGGGAGAATGATGATTTTCTAGTGCCCTGAATAATCTCCGAATAAACAAGCGAAGCTTACTCTAGATAAGTACACTTAGCTGCTCTGCTATACAGGCCGTGCATGATGGGCAACGTGTAAACATTGCCCAACACCCCCACCTTGAGTCCGTCTGGCTCCCCGGAGGCCACCTCTTGGGCAGCCGAGAGCTTCCGTCCGGTGTAGGGTGATCCCCCTCCCACCGGGCCACACCCAACGACTAGGCTGCAAACTACAGTGCATGCAGCTGTGGCCCCACACCCATGTAAAAGTTGTCGGCCTCTCACCATGAGCTCAGGCAACCTACCGGTGGTCCAGTCTCGACTACCGGCAGGTTCTGGGTGCGACCATCTACGGCCCTCGTCCACGGGGGCCGTGAATAGTGCACTAGTGTGCACGTCAATTCCTTGCACTTGGGATAGCGGCCCTACCCACCAACTGTCTAAACTAGAGAAGGATGAAGGCGACCACCATCTGACCCACTAGAGTCGTCTACCTCAACCAGTGGAGCCGCCGACCACCCTTGCAGGCTCAAAGTGTCTCAACAGTCGGTGCACATGGTGCACGTAGCGGGAACTTGACGAGCACACGACCCTTTAGCCACGAGCCCCGTAAGAGGGACCACCGACATTTTTTGCCACCCTCGAGGTGCTCCTCAACCACCACAGCAAGCAGATGCAGGTCCCATGCGTGAAGTTGCACCACACGACCACCTTAGCTCGAGCAACACCCCACCGGGGCCTTCCTCTCCTCAAGGCCCTCCACGGCCGGCTCAGCTCCGATGACACATCCACCTCCGGGGCACACTTGATGCCAAGCTCTCCTCAGCTCGGGCAGTCCCCCTTTGCATGGGAAACAAACATCACTACACGGGAATCGGACGCCATTCACCAAGCTCGAGAACTCAGCCACCGAGCCCTTCTCCATGGCCCACCATCGGAGCCTCTCAACTCACTTGCACGGAAGCTACTCCACTGGAATGCCGCCTACACAGAGGTCATTCGCTCGGTAGCCAACCCGTTCGAGAGTCTCCATTGCAGCCCCTCAATTTGGGAGTCCCTGTCGTAGCCCTTAACTCGACAGCTAACCCGCTCGGGAGTCCCCATCCCAGCCACCCAGCTCGGCATCTCCACAGGCCACTCCCTTCGGGACTCCTCTGCCGAGGATTTGCTCAGCTCAGGAATCACCTGCTAGGGAGTCACCTGCAAGAGAAACGCCACTCGGAAGCCAACCTATTCAACCCGGAAACCACTGTACAGAAACCAACATGCCACGGGAAGCACCACATGGAAAACAACATGCTCAGTCTGGGAACCATCCCTCTAAACCCAACATACCATAGGAACCACCAGATAGGCCAGCTCAGGAAACAAATTCATGTAGGAAAGTTCAGCTCGGGAAACAAATTCATGTAGGGAAGTTCAACTCGGGACAGGTCTTCGTTGTCTCCGGAGTTCAGGAACCTCTGCCTGGGATGCCCAGGGCTTGCCCAGCTCAGGAGCGTCCATTGTGCTCAACCAGGAAGGTTTTCTCTGCTCGAAATCTGCCTTGGAAAGTCATTGTCATAGGAAGCTCCTCTCGGATATCTAGAACTCCTCAGCTCGAAAAACACAACATGAGACTCTCCCCCACTACTCAGGGCTCACCTCCAATGCACTGGGACGTCTTCGCTGGCTCAAACTCATATGCTCGGGGAACACTGCACAGGACGGGCTCCTCAGCACGAGAAAGTCTCCACCTTTCGAGAGAGGCACGGTGACGCTCGTGGCTCCACTGCTTCTGCTTGGAAAACATGGCTAGGGAAACACAACATGAGACTCACCTCATCAGCTCTAGATACCTCTTCTTCACGGGAAATTATTCACCACTCGGAAAACTCATTGCTCGACACGAGGCAGTGGTCAAACTCTCCAGTTTGTCACTCTAAAGTTTATGTGAGTTCACAAAATGACGTGGTAATCTATAGATAGAAAGAGATTACACAGAAGTAAACTTACTATTGATGCTGTAAAAATCTCACAACAGACCGGAATGAGAAAAATAGTCATTCCTAGCCCACTGGGGTGACTTGGGCCTCAATCGGTGTTGTTAAGAGCCCTTAGCGGTGATCCGGTACGGCTATACGGTTTCGGTGCGTACATCCATGGCAGTGAAATGTGTAGAGAAAATAAGAGAAGATGGACATATGAGTTTACATGGTTCGGCATAATACCTACGTCTACGGGCTTTTGGGGAGGAGACATTCACTTTAATATTATTGTTTACAGTCTCTCATGGCCTTTTATATCTTTCTGTACAATGATAATCCTGAATATAAATTTACTGGAGAGAAGCATTCACTAAAGCTCCATGTTCCAAGGTTGAAGGAGAAGTCAAAGAGGAAGAAGAAGAATTGTAGAAGAATAAGACCCCCCTTAAGGTCTTCTGGACCCCTCTATTTATCTGCTTGTTTTTCCCACGTGCCCCATTGCAGAGGTGAGACAGGGTTTGCTGCGAGGCCTGACAACCCTTCCTTTTTCCCTGGCCCCTGATAGCCCCATGCCTCATGTCGTTCCTTACTCCCTTAAAGCCCCTGACAGCCCACTCTACTTCCTGACACCCCTTAGCTCCCTAACACCCACACCTTACCTCCTGACTCCCTTTAGCTACTGACTTGGTGGGCTACGCCCGGTCATTTTTACTCCCCTCACAGTACCCCTCGATTTTTAAAGGCAATTTGTAGAAGACCTTAAGAATCTTCAAAGGTAAAAAATGTAGCTGAATTGGTCTGCTCTAGTATGTAGGGAAGTGAATTCTGGAGGTCGGTCCTCGTACTTTTGTTTCTCTGGAGTGAGCAGTAAATATTTCTGAGCTCAGGATTGAGATATGAGCTTAATTACGTAGAGTGCAGGCATACATCTTGTGCGAGTCTAGGGACTCGGCTTTGTTGAGCTGGTGGTCGGTGAGTCTAGAGATTTGGCCTTACCTTACAACAATTCTAGGGACCTGACTTTATAGCATGTCTAGAGACTTGACTTTGTTGAACGGGAGGTTGGAGAGTTTAGAGACTAGGCCTTACCCCGCAGCGAGTCTAGGGACCCGACTTCATGGCGAGTCTAGGGACTCGATTTTTTTGAACGGTGGGTTGGCGAGTCTAAAGGCTTGGCCTTACCCAGCAGTGAGTTTAGAGACTTGATTTTGTTGAACGGGGGTCAGCGAGTCTAGAGACTAGACCTTACCCTGTAGCGAGTCTAGGGACCCGATTTCGTGTTGAGTCTTGGGACTCGGCTTTGTTGAACGAGGGGTCAGTGAGTCTAGAGATTTGACTGTACCCCGTAGCGAGTCTAGGGACCCAACTTCATGGCGAGTCTAGGGACTCAGTTTTGTTGAACGGGGGTCAGCAAGTCTAGAGATTTGGCCTTACCCCGCAGCGAGTCTAGGAACCCAATTTCGTGGCAAGTCTTGGGATTAAGCTTTGTTGAACGAGGTGTCGACGAGTCTAGAGACTAGACCTTACCCCGCAGTGAGTCTAGGGACCCAATTTCATGGCGAGTCTAGGGACTCAATTTTGTTGAACGGGGGGTCGGCAAGTCTAGAGACTTGGCCTTACCCTGCGAGGAGTAAACCTGACTTCGTGGCAAGTCTTGAGATTCGGCTGAGTTGGGATGAAAGTTAAAAATTGAATAAAATATTGTTAGAATATTATTTTTTAATATTATTATTGTTTTGAGATTTGAAAAAGTTAAATTATTTATAATATATTGTGTGAACGGGGGTCACCTATATGACTATGGATGTTACTTTTCTGGAATCAGACACTTTCTTTTCCCCTTCAGTATCCAATTCTTCTCTTCAGGTGGAGATGCGAAAGGAAGAGCCAAATTGGTTGAGGTTTGCTTGGTTGAGGTTTGACTGGCCGGTCTTTAAAGACACAGGGGCAGAGTCCTTAGAAGTTGATATGACTCCAAGAGTGGCACCCACGCCTTTTGAAGCTAAAATAAAATGTCCCCACTCTTCAGTACCCGAAGACTCGTCTCCTGAGAGTATTCTTGAAGTAAGCTCTTCCACCATACCTCCAAATACTAATGATATGGATAAATTTTGCTTGCTATACTTTACCTCTCAGGCATAATCGTGGAAAGCCACCAAATAGATATTCTCCAAATATTAAGGAACATAGGTCGAAGTATCCAATTGCCAACTATGTGTCCACATAGAGGCTATCTGAATCCCTGAAGACATTTGTGCATGAACTTTCGTATTATCATGTTCCCACTGATGTTCATGAAGCCTTAACAAATCCAAAGTGGACTCAGGCTATAAAGGAAGAAATGGAGGAACTGTTGAAAAATGAAACATGGACTCTTGCTCCATTACCTGAGGGAAAAAAGACGGTGGGGGTGCAAATGGGTGTTCTCCATCAAACACAAGGCAGATGGATCTATTGAGCAATACAAAGCAAGGCTTGTTGCAAAGGGCTATACGCAGACATATGGTTTAGACTATTAGGAAACTTTCTCACCACTGGCCAAGTTGAACACAGTGAGAGTTTTGTTATCTCTTGCAGCAAACCTTGATTGGCTGTTGCACCAGTTTGATGTAAAGAACGCCTTCCTTCATGGAGACTTCAAGGAGGAAGTTTACATGGATGTTCCACCAAACTACACAGCAACGTCAAGGACCCAATTAGTGTACAAATTACAACGAGCACGGTATGGATTGAAGCAATCACCTCCAGCATGGTTTGGGTGATTTAGCTTGGCAATGAAGAAATATGGCTTCCAATAAAGCAACTCAGATCATATACTATTCCTAAAGCATCAACAGGGCAAGGTAACAACATTGATAATCTATGTAGATGACATAATTATTACAGGAGATGACACAGAAGAAATATCGAGGCTCCAAAAGCAATTGGCAACTGAATTTGAGATGAAGAATCTAGGAGGACTTAAATATTTTCTAGGGATTGAAGTTGCTAGATCAAAACAAGGAATATTTCTTTCCCAACGAAAATATGTACTAGATCTACTATTAGAGGTGGGACTGCTGGAGTGTAAGCCTGCAGACACTCCAATTGTTCAAAACCACAAGCTTGGAGAATATACAGGCCAGATATCGACGGATAAGGAAAGATACTAGAGATTGGTTGGTAAGCTCATTTATCTCTCACATACTTGTCCAGATATTGCTTATGCTGTAAGTGTAGTGAGTTAGTTCATGCACTGTCCTAGTGAAGATCACATGGATGTAGTGATCTGGATTCTTCGATATCTAAAGTCCTCTCCTGGAAAAGGACATATGTTTTCAAAGAATAATCATCTAAGGGTGGATGGCTTTACAGATGCAGATTGGGTAGGGAATATCTCAGATAGAAAGTCCACTTCGGGTTACTTCATGTTTGTTGGCGGGAAGCTTGTTACATGGAGAAGTAAGAAACAAAAAGTAGTGGCCTTATCGAGTACAGAAGCTGAGTTTCGGGGAATGGCCAAGGGTCTTTGTGAGCTTCTCTGGCTTAGAAGACTACTAACAGAAATTAGCTTTGCTCCTAATTCCGAGATGAGTTTGTTTTGCGACAATAAGGCTTCTATTGATATCTCTCACAACCCAGTCCAGCATGATCGAACGAAACATGTAGAGGTAGATTGACATTTCATCAAACAAAATCTCGAAGCCAAAATAATTCGATTCCCTTTTGTCAAGTCCGAAGACCAGTTGGCAGACATACTTACAAAGGCTGTATCTAGTAAGAACTTCTACAACTCACTTGACAAGTTGCGCATCAAAGATCTATATGTGCCAACTTGAGGGGGAGTGTCGGCGTGAGTTGCAATAAGTTGCAATGCTTGACACACATGCTCCCTTAAATCAAGGGTCAATGTTAGGGTCCCTTAATTCCTCTCCATGTTTCCCTCCATGTTTCACGACATTTATGATTGTACAACATACTAATTTTGACTAAGTGTAGATCGGTTCCTTCACTCATGTAATCATCTTCTATATATAATGTGAGAACCCTCAAAGAAGTGGGCATTGGAATTCAACCTTCAAATACAATTTGTCAGGGTACAGATGGCACAAGTATGGACAAGAAAATGGTGAAGGGAAATACGCAGTACCCCAGGTGAAGGGAAATACGCTCCTGAGAGTCTGAGACACATTTGGAAGATTGATGTTCATTTCCTTCTGCTGGAAGTCTGGAACTATACATGATCCATACGAAGCAATACATGATCCTAAATTAATGCTCCGAATTTCTACGTTCTTTTGGGCCACATTATGCTACATGACAGTACATCTTGTCTTGTTAGATATTATATACATCAGAACTTTTTATATATATGAATAATGCAAATTAGTTGTGTATTGATTAATACCTTTTGGGACAGTTTTATTGAGACGAACTTGAAACATTTTTTTTTGTCTCAAAATATTCTTTTGAGATGAAATGTCAGGATTTTGGGACAAAACTTTTCATTCCAAAAGACCTTTTTTGTTGCAGTGATTGATGTTCTTTTCCTTCCACTGGAAGTATGGAACTTACAGGATCCATACGATGCAATACATGATTCATTCGGAGCGAACCTGTTTTCTGTCCTAAATTAATGCCCCTAATTTCTACGTTCTTTTGGGCCACATTATGCTACATGTTGTCTTGTTAGATATAGAGATATATACATCTGAACTTTTTATATATATGAATAATGCATATTAATTGAAATTTTGCCGCATTTTGTACTGTTTTTTTTTTTTTAATATAAATTCAGCATCGATCCAACATCAGCCTCCCTCATATATACATTGACAGTTTTGTGTATTTTATGTTTATATCATTTTTTATATATCTATTGGATGATCGGTGTAAAACTTATCCTAAATTGCATCAACACTTATTAAGGCCCTTTTTGGCAACTAAGTATTTTTAAAAATATTTTAACGTTTCTCAAATTTTCTCGGAACTTTATTCCCAAGGATTACTCAAAATATAAAAAAGATTTCTATTTCAAAATTTGCATGGGAAGATTATACGCTTATTTTCTTCTGTTATTTTTGTGGACTAATTTACTATTTAACCCTATCTATATATATATATATATTATGGAAATATAATCAACAATTTAGGAAAATGATATTTAAAAGAAAAAAGAAATCTGACCATCAGGTAGGCAACGATTGCATGCCAACAATTGAATGGAGTGTATGATTTAGGCCTGTGCAAAAAACATCATGAGCCCGACCTGCCTGATAGATCCAATACGATCCATCTGTCAAAGTCGGTTTCCACTTAACATCGGGTTGAAAATCATCCAACCCGCTGTTTATTGGGTGAAACAAGGATATGGCAGAATACTTATATTTATATAAATTCCATCTTGCTGTAAAGTCAAGTTCCCTTCACTGAAGAATAAGCATTAAGCAGCCCCTCCTTTCTATTTCCCCCATTCACATGCCTAAAGATAGGATTTTAAGCACACAGATGAGTGCTGAATTTTCTTTTTTTACAATGCTAGATTGCATCATATAGAAACTTATTGTAACACCAGTAGATAACTTCCCTCTGATCAGATGTAAAAGCAATGGCTAGTTCTTTCGACATCAGCCATAGCTACTGCTACAGCTAGCATCATATTTAATTTTTTGGGCCAACGTCCTTAATTTCCTTTGATGTGATAAATCTTCAATGCTCCCACGTCAAGAAATCCCAAAAGTCTAAAGTTCATACAAGAAATTCAATTGAACAATCTTAATGGCCGGTGTTTGATTTTGACGTTTGTTTAATTTACTTGGAAGGACTAATTCAATTCAAAACCGTGTAAATGGTATTGCAAGTTGGCTTAGCAAGAAACTTAGTTCCAAGATTTGGGTGTCGACAAAGAATTAAGGTGCATGATCAAAGTCTTGCCTAGGAATAAAAAGTTTCTTGCTAGGAAGTCAAGTTTAGGGGGTGGTGGTGGGCCAAAATTATTATAAAAAAGAAAATGGGACTAATTCAATTCAAAACTAGTTAAATGGTTATATGTTTTGATTTGTAGATGCATGATCAAAGTCTTGCCTAGGAATAAAAAGTATGTTTCCTTTTTTAGTTCCATAATTTGGGTTAAAAAGTAATAAACTAGTAGTTGTGGTTATAAGTGGGTACGTATCTTTTAATTTTGAACTTTTACTACTTATCTTTCCAACTTTTATCAAATCAATGAGACAAATTATAAGTGGGTACGTATCCTGGACGTTAGCTTTACGTTGAAGGCCTTTAGGTCAAAACCGTATAAATGGGTGCAAGTTGACTTAAGCTCAAAATGGTTAATATTATTCAATAGACTTTAGACTTTTGGGATATCCTAAGATGAGAGGCTGAGAGCATTGGCATGCAGGTTGTCGCCAACTGCGCGGCTAGAAGTTGCCGAGAAGTTTGACCCACTTCTATTATTATTTATTTGCAATAAGTACTCTATAATTGGACCTCTTGGTGAATACTAGTATAGCATACAGATAAGAGGATGAGCACTTCTTCTTCCATGGCCTTTCAATTTGGAGCTTCTTCCTCTCTCTCATTCTCTCCTTCTTCCAATCGTAGATGGACTCACGATGTATTCTTGAGTTTTAGAGGTGAGGATGTTCGCCAAAACTTTATTTCTCATCTATACCATGCTTTGCATCAAAGGGGAATCAACACTTACATAGACAACAATCTCAAAAGAGGACAGGAGATTTCGTCAGAACTTTTCAAAGCAATTGAAGGGTCAATGATTTCTATCATTGTATTCTCTAAGAACTATGCAGAGTCTCGATGGTGTTTAGATGAGCTATTGAAGATCCTTGAGTGTAAGGAAACGGTAAAACAAATTATTCTACCCTTGTTCTACAATGCAAATCCGTCAGAGGTAGAACATCAAAAAGGGAGTTTTGGAGAAGCATTCGCCAAACTTAGATATAAGTCGAAGGATGAAGTAGAGGTCACAAAGTGGGAGGTAGCTTTGGAAAAAGTAGCCAATTTGTCTGGACTCGAATTAGGGGACAGGTACTTCTTATGAGTTGTGCTATATATATATATATATATATATATATATATGTTTATATATGATGTTAAAGAGAAGCTTATGGGGAAAATTTAGACAAATCCCGCATCTGAGAGTTTGCAAATCTATGAAGATCATATGGTGCCATGCAAAACTATTTGACATATAGTAGTATGTTCTGCATTGAGTTTTATGCATACCATACTTAAATTAGAAATCTTTTCTTACTGAGGGATTTAATATCATACTACCACATTAATTTCACATGAAGTTTATAGGAGAAATAGAATAGAAGAACGTGAAAAAACACAAATTGAAATCTTCTCAAAATTAAGGGAGGGATAAATTTGAGAATGGAACAAAAAAGTAGTTCAAATGTTTAATAATCCATATAAAGAATGAAAAATGTAAGTCAGAGAAGAGCAAGGGGAATAAGAAAGGTTATCTTTGACATGGTAATCTACTACTGTCATTTTGTAATGGAGAGAAAAAGAAAAAATAATATTGTTACTAAATCATCTTTATGTGTGTATTTATGGGAAACGTCTTAACTCTTTAAATTTCTTTTGTTTTTTATATTGATAGGAATGAATCGGAATTTATTCAAGATATCATTAAATGGGTGGATTCAATAATGGTAAATCATACACTTCTTAAGGTTGCTAAGTATCCAGTTGGAATAGAGTCCCGTGTACGAGACATTTATCAACATTTAAATATGGGAAGGAATGATATTATATGCATGGTAGGGATATTTGGAACCGGTGGAATTGGAAAGACAACTATTTCAAAAGAGATCTATAACAGGATTTCTTATCAATTTGAAGGAAGTTGTTTCTTGAAAAACATTAGAGAAATTTCAAAAGCAAGAGGTCTGATCCAGCTACAAAAGATACTTCTTTATGAGATTTTGAGAATAAGTTTGGAATTTCATGATACAAACATTGGCATCAATGTAATTAGGCAGAGACTTTGCTCTAAAAGGGTTCTCCTAATTCTTGATGATGTGGATGACTTGGTCCAACTAGAAACATTGGCTGGAGCTCGTGATTGGTTTGGGTCAGGAAGTAGAATCATCATCATAACAAGAGATCAACATTTATTAAATATATCTAAAGTTGATTCAAAATATGAAGTTAAGAGATTGGACCATAATGAAGCTCTTGAGCTCTTTAGTTGGCATGCTTTTGAGGAAGACAAACCTATTGAAGATTATGTGGAACTCTCTAAGCAAGTAATGCAATATGCTGAGGGCCTTCCACTAGTTTTAACAGTGCTAGGCTCAGATTTAAGGGGTCAGAATATAAATTACTGGAGAAGTACATTGGATAAGTATAAACGAATTCCTAGCAAAAATATTCAAAAAGTACTTTGCATAAGTTACGATGGATTGGATGATAACGAGAAGGAGATTTTCCTCGATATTGCCTTTTTTTTCAATGGACAATACATGGATCATGTTGTTCAAATATTAGACAACTGTGGTTTCTCTCCGGAGAATGGCATCAAAAGGCTTATAGATAAATGTCTCATTACAATTACTACTTACAATACATTGTGGATGCATAACTTGCTACAAGACATGGGAAGAGAAATTGTCCGAAAGGAATCACCCAAAGAACCAGGTGCACGTAGTAGATTATGGTTTCATGAAGATATTCGCCATGTACTTGAGGAAAATACAGTAAGTTCTTAGATCAAAAGCTCTTTCAATTGAACACTTTTTACTAGTATTGAAACCTACATGAAAAGTGTTGAAATTATTTTCATAACAAATTATGGTAAAGAACTGCATATTAAATAAAATATCATATATGTATCGATAAATAATGTGGTCTTTCTTTATATTTCCAACCTAAAGTAATGTACTTAACGAATTAGGGGAATCATTAAATCATCATACTTAAATATCCTTCATCCAACATCTTTAAAGATATATAATCATCTATTTTCAAAGTCAAGAATGAGTTTGAGTATATTGCCTTGTCTTATATGAATGAATAGTTAATAATGACGAGTAAATTTAAAAAAAAGACAAATTTTGAAGGTTATTAAATACTTATAGAGAATAATGGATATTATAGTTTTGATATTATAATTTTAATAATTAGTTATAAACAAAGTCTTTAATGATCTGATTTTACTGGCACTCTTATGAATTGTCTCATTAGGGAACAAACAATGTTGAGGGGATTGAAGTGGATCTGCCTGAGGGTCATAGTCATGACATGATGCACTTGAGTCCCAAAGCGTTTGCAAAGATGAAAAGACTCAGATTTTTTATAAGCCGTGGTGCACGCTTTTCTGGCAGATCAATTGATTATCTTTCTAATGAATTAAGAGTGCTTGATTGGTCAAACTGTCCTTTACAATATTTGCCATCCAATTTCCGTGGAGTGAAGCTCTTTGATTTCAAACTATATAGAGGCCGCATCCAGGAGATTAGAGGGCAATTTAAGGTACAGTTATTACTTTCAATATTTCTTTCTTCAAACTCGTGATGTAAACTTCCTCAGGGTTAATATACACATTTGCTGTTTTTCAACAGAACTTGACGAGAATGAAATTTTTTGAGTGTAAGTTCTTAACCAAAATCGCGAATCTTTCGAGTTGCTCAAGTTTAAAGGAATTGGATATTAGGGATTGTGAAAATTTAGTCAAAGTTCATGATTCTGTTGGATTCCTGGATAAGCTTGCTCGTTTGCGTCTTTATCAATGTTCCAACATGAAGAGTTTTCCAAGGCATCTCAAGTTGAGATCTCTAGAAGTCCTTACACTTCATAATTGCTCAAAACTTCTAACCTTTCCAGAAATCAAGTGTAAAATGGAATATTTATGTTGCATCTCATTATTTGGCACTCCAATAAAAGAATTGCCTTCGTCCATTGGGTACTTCACTCCTGCGCTTAAAGAGTTACTTTTGGGACAATGCACAAAACTTATGCGTCTCCCCAGTAGTATCCATCAGTTGCAAAATCTAAAGGTATTTTGTCTCAGAGACTGTATTAATGGATGCTTTACTGGGATTGAACGTTTATATATAGAAGGCTGCAAGGACCTGATGCGTCTCCCAATCAGCGTTTCTCACTCGCAACATCAAAAGAGTCTTTCTCTAGATATTTGTAAAAATCTTGCACAAGAAGAAATAAGTTTATCCTTTGGGTACCTCACTGGGTTTAAAAATTTCCACCTAACAACATACAGAATGATTAAGAGGTCTGAACCAGAATCAAGTGCTGAATTACCACGACAACTCTTGTCGTCGCTTTATTGGTATCTTGAAGACTTCTCATTTTATTGCACATCCACTTTGCAAGAGTTAGATCTATCTTGGAGTGCTATTGTCAGCCTTCCCCTGAACATCGAAAGATTTGTTGAATTGAGAATTCTCAGATTGACGAATTGCAAGAAACTTCAAGAAATTCTACAACTTCCACCAAATATACAAGAGCTAGATGCTAGTAATTGTTTCTCCTTGGAAAGATGCCCAGAAGTATCAACAAAATTTCAATTCTATACATATGGCTTGCGAGAGATAAGATGGATTGACTTGTCCGGTTGTCATAAATTGGTTGCAAATATAGGGAGTCAGGTGCCAAATCCTTCATTTGTTGAGGTATGTCTGTATTTCTCTCTGTGGTTTTTTTTTTTTTGTAGGTGTTTGTGTTTGCGAATTGCCTTGTGTTTAGGAAAATATGTGGTGCATATTTAACAGGAACATATTCAAGACCATTCATGTGGTATTATATTTCCAGGGAATAAGATTCCAGATTGGTTTAGCCATACTAAGGAGATTCCAAATAGTCATTGCTGTGAATTGGACATTAGTGGACCCTTGTATTTGGATAAAATCATAGGAATTGTTTTCTGTGCTGTTCTTGAATCCGACCCGGATTACCCCTTGGGGCCCTTCTCCGATATTTGTGTTTCTATAAATGGTAACATGCTTTTAGAAGCGAGGTTTTACTTATATGGAGGTTCGGATCATGTATATCTAAATTACTCGTTTCCAGAATGTATCGAGCAATTGCTGCGGTACCCAACAGGAGACAATCTGAGGTTTAGATTTTATTGTGATTCTTATAAAGTGATGTTTAAAAGTTGCGGAGTTCACATAATCTATAAGCATGAAGAGAATGAGAATTTAACAGTTGGGGAGTGCTCAGTAGATTCATCGAATGCTATCCAACTTTCTAAGAGACGTAGAGATGATGGCGACAGCAACTTGGAATTCAACGGGTACCCACAACACAAGAGGCACTCTCAAAACTTGGGCAATTCAAATGCAACACAGTTAGGCTCGCCACAGTCGTATTCTTGCCAGCCATCTCACGCACAAATCACACCATCTTCTTCCTTCAATTGGAGTGAGTTCCTCATGAGCGAACCTCTTCCCTGTCCGGGCTTTCAGCAACAGCAAGATCTCTACTTCAAGGGAGTCTTGTCGCCAACCAATTACCCTTCAACTCTCGAGCAAACACCCAAGTTAAACTATGATACTGGGAATTATAATGGCCTAAATCGAATTCGACATGAGGGTGGTTTTGAGACATTTGATTTTGGATCCACAAGTGGAGCTCAAACAAACAACAGGTCAGAAGCTTCATCATCTGTGAGTTCATTTGTGGAGGCTATTCGGGAACAGGACAGTGAGATGCCGGCGGAATTTCCAGATATTTTAGATGCATCTTTTGATAATTACTAGGTACTATAATATGGTTCTGTTACACCAGTAGAAAATAATAATATATAGCAGAATTCATAGTTTCAACGGGTAGTTTCTCGAGTCTCGTTTGGAATTCCTATTGCCTCTTTCTTCGCATCATTTCTCCAAGAACGATCAGCGTGCAGGTATGCTTGTTTTGGCCTCTCGTCTGTTTTAGTAGACTTGTTAATGGAATGATGAGTTTTGCTGTCGATCTGTCAAAGCTTTGCAGGTGATTTCTTCTTCTCAGTCGGCTGAAGGAGTTGAATTTGAGGTTAGAATTTGGAATATAATCTATTTTTTTTTCCTTCGTGTTTGATGCAGTTTGTTTCTGAACAAAAATGACTTCTTTGCTTTTTATATCTTTACTCAGCTATCTGTATTTGTGAACTCTTTTCGTCTGTTGGATACAATTTTAGAGTCCCCAAGTTTTGTGTGCTCATTTTGAAAAAAAGTATGGCTCACTATTAAAAAAACAGGGTTTTTCATGTGTATCAAATTTGATATTTTTTCAAAAAGGGTACCACACCTTAAATAAAGCTGAAACATGATTCGAGATTTCGGTCATGGTTTCGGACACTACAAATAAAGCTTTATATCCATCTTTCAAAATTAGCTGTGCCCTTTTTGTTTTTACATTGCCCTGTTTTAGGCCCCACAAACTGTGTATGATGGGCTAATATGTTATACAAATTTTTATTCTTCTCAATGAAATCTGATGTTTAAGACCTAATTTAGCCTATGCCAATGAAACTTCCAGATCAAGTGGAGATCAAGGACTGAGGAGCCAAAGGTAGATTGGAAGCTAGAGCTTTGACTTGGTATCAAGCATGGATTTGGAACATTAAATAGCTTGTAACCTTCTCATCTCATCATTACACCTTTTTCAAATCCTCATACAAAATATAATAAACAATTCACCTTTTTCAAATCTCAATACAACTTTTTCAAATTCCAATTCAACTTTTTCAAATCCCAATTTAACTTTTTCAAATCCCAAAACTAAAAAATAATATTTTAAACTTTAAAACAAAACACAAAATTCTCATCTCACCCCCCAAACCTATCCTATAGTCAGATCAGCTGGAATTTAAAATTAAATTTTCATCTAAACACAGCTTGCATAAATGTTGCATCGCAAATAGATTTAATTTACTTTAAATAAAATGAAAAGATGTCGGGATTTCAGGTGATGGGTTCAGATGGCACAAGTATGGACAGACAATGGTGAAGGGAAATAAGCAGTAGCCCAGGTGAAGGGAAATAAGATGTAACTATACAGGATCCTGCATGCGAAGCAATACATGATTCTTTGGGGCTTTCTTTCTGCATATCACTAACTATCTCTATGGGGCTTTCTTCTATCCAAACTCTTTACTCAGAAAACTTAAATGCTAGTTTTGCAAGTTTATGAGCTATGTTATTAGCTTTTCTATATACAAACCTAACTTTCCTGTCCACTTTGTCAGTTAATAACAGTCTAATGTCTTCAACTATGTTGCCATAATCTGCCCAAACTTCCTCCTCACTGTTTGTAGCCTTCACAATCACTTGAGAATCGCCTTCCAAAATCACATTCGATAGCCCCAATCCTGCACATAGATAACCAGCTCTTCTTAAGGCCAAAGCCTCTGCAATGACAGGTTTCTGTACATGTTCACAGTTGAACTCAGGCAAGCCAGAATTTCCCCACTAGAGTCATGAATCACAACACCCAGCCCCACCCTTTTAAGCTCCATATCTACTGATGCATCCCAATTAGCTTTTATGCTCGGACCATGTGGTTTTCTCCCATCTAGCCCCCTTCTGTCTGAACCCCCTTCCCCTTGTCCCTTCAGTTGTAGTTCATTAACTGTAGTAAATTCCTGAAGCCCCTCCTTAGTAGATTTCAGCACAGACCTAGGATCAACAAACTTACTGTCAAACATCCATACATTTTTTCTAAGCCATATTTTCCTCAACACACAAGCAACTAACTCCACCTTCTCCATACTCAGCTGTTCATTAAGTTTCATCCATAAATCAATGAAGCTAACCTCAATACTACACCATTTTTGGATAGGACTTCCTGGTTCAGACCATACATTCGAGGCTGCAGGACAGCTCCAGAGAGCATGCATGATTGATTCTGACTCTATTTCACAGATTGGACACAGACTGGACTTTATGATTTGTTTCTTGGCCAAGTTATCTCTAGTAGGCAGCAGATTGTGACATGCCTTCCACAAGAAGTGCTTGATTGTACCTTGGACATTAAGCCCCCAAATAAGTTTCCATTCTTTATCATCGAAGGCTCCTTTTGATGCTTCACTAGCCTTTCTTCTCTTCCTTTTGTGCTCAAGATGATAAGCATTCTTAACAGAAATTTTTTCATCATTCAAGTGCCCCATACCATTTCATCCCTTGCACCCCCATCTAGTAATTTGAATGATGTTGATCAATTCCACTTCCTTTTCTGAAAAGATTTCATTGAGCAGGTTTCTCTTCTCTGTGTCATCTTCACTATTTATAAGTTGATCCACCTTGGCATCACTTGGTAGGATATTAATGGGCGATTGCACTCAAGGGTAGGCTTGTTGTGGTAACCACTTAGTCTCTCCATATCTGCACCCTTGTTCCATCTCTCACCCTCCAGACTATCCCTTTTTCCACCAAGTCAAATGCAGAACATAAACTCTTCCATAGATAAGAGGGACCACGACCAGGTTTTGCATCCAGCAACCCGCCATGCCTATAATACTTCTCTTCCAGAATCCTAGCCACCAATGAGGATGGATTATATACCATTCTCCAGCATTGCTTAGCAAGCATAGCTGTGTTGAAACATTCTAGGTCCCTAAATCTCAATCCACCACTCCACTTGCTTTCACTGATTCCTGTACCAGCTTCTCCACCAGATCTTGTTATCCTCTTGTTTATGACCCGACCAAAAACGGGCCATGGGGGATGTTATTTCTTTGCACAATCTCTTAGACAGCCTGAAGACACTCATTGCAAAGGTAGAGACTGCCTGAACAACTGCTTTAAGAAGCGAATAATTCTTCTTTGCAGACCTAAATGAAACTTTAACACCAAACCAACTGCCCCCACTGTCATACTCAATATGTGTACTTATCCTCCATTTAAAACGATTCCACGTAATCATCTCACCTCTGTTCAATAAGCCTGAACCAATCTTGCCTCTGGTTTTGTTTGTTTCAGAACTCCTAACCCCCATCGCAGCTTTGTTTTCCACTTTTTCTCTTCTACTCCGTCGCCATGACAAAGCAAGGTCCGTTCTCTCTTTAGTCATCGCAATTTGATTCTTCTGCTCTGTAAATTCTATTTATATTGCTTCGCTCTTTCGTCAGAGCTCTCTGATTTTGTACAATAGTTGGATATCGATATTTTAATATTGGTGGATCATTTGGTTTGGAGAGAGTTTATTATTTTTTTAGTGAGTCACCGATTGTGTTTAGGACCTGTAATTGCCTCACGATTGATCGTATAAACTTTAATTGAATCTTGGAATTCGTTCTTAGACGGACACGACAAGTATTGCTATTTGATCGTTTCCTTAATGGTACTTAGAATTGTTCTTCGCCTTGCTGCTGCTATTCTCTTAATCATTATTAGCTAGCTTACGGTTGTTTCCTTGGAGCAGTTAATGCTGATTGTTTTTTCGTTGTGGATTCTAATGAAGATTCAACTTCGATATCTTGCAGATGATCTTGAACAAAATGCAAACACTTCTTTTTTTCCTCCTTGTGGTATGAATGATAACTTTTTCCAACAAATATTAGCTTGTGATTTCATTTTTTTTTTCTATCACATGAATTAATTAGTAAAATGATGTTCACAAGTAAAAACATATGTGAAAAATTAATATTGTACAAAAATCTATTTTATTTCAAATGGGGAGAAATTTGGTAGATATTACCTCATTGTGCTTCCAGAATAACATGAAACTTTACTTTTTATGTACCGTTAATTTCAGTAGATTGAGGGTATGAATCTGGTCCCTCTATTGAGATGATACGCCCCATGGGAGATCTTTTCAATTGATTGTAGCAGACTGTTTGGCATGTCATTCTCAAAATAAAACAGCCAGGCCACCGTTGCTAGCTACTTACCCTTACTAGTCTGCAAGACGAGGTTTTAAACAATGCCGTCTTTGTATAGAGTGAAGAGTGGAGGAGCACAGAGAATAATATCGGCCGAAATCTGCCTCTCTGCCTACCTGACATTGGGCTCGTGTGTATCAAATAGGTGGGTTAGAAGAGCCTATCATTCGCACTGTGGATTAGTACCTTGTGCAGAGATTAAATACGTCCAACAAATATCAACAGAGTAAAAAGTTGAAGAGGAGTCGTCGATGGTGGAGGTGGTGAGGAGCAGATGCACGACAGGGAGAGGGAGACTGAAACGCTATTTTCAGATTTGGGCTGCTTTATGATTTAGAAATAAGAATGTTTTGGTCAAGTCAATGATAAAGTGCAGTCTTTTTGTCTATTCCTATATTTGGACTGCAAAGAGTCCAAGAAATTGGACTGGACGTAGCGATGCCCGGAAGGAGCACTTCTTTCCCTGCTTGAGATAAAAATATGTTTTTCCAGCTACTGATCTTAGACCATACCCTTTGCTTCAGGTTTCTAAATGTATTGTGTCTTGATCTGCCCACCATGGTTGGTAAACCAAGGTACCTTTCATAGCTACCACACACAGACACCCCTACCATATTTCTGATTTGCAACCTGATCTGCATATCTGTATTGGATCTGAAAAATATGGTGGTTTTCTGTAAATTCAGACATTGGTCGGAGGCCTCTTCATACAGCTTTAGAAGCCCTCGTATTTGCTGCCACTCAGCCATCTTAGCCCTACAAAA
The DNA here is from genome assembly GCA_029856935.1 of Cyclocarya paliurus. Taxonomy (NCBI): domain Eukaryota; kingdom Viridiplantae; phylum Streptophyta; class Magnoliopsida; order Fagales; family Juglandaceae; genus Cyclocarya; species Cyclocarya paliurus. The sequence goes on from CM056947.1 coordinate 40,617,615, forward strand.
AATGAGACAGTCATCAGCAAAAAGGAGATGACTGATCCTTGTACCCCTTCTTGAAACAGCAACCTCTTTTATTACCACTCTTCTCTCAGCAAAATGTCGGACTCAGAGGAGCACCATTTTGAGTCCAAGGGCAATGCAGGAGCGTCAAAGACCTACCCCCAGTAAGCTGGTACCATTCGTAAGAATGGCTATATTGTCATCAAGAACAGGCCTTGCAAGGTTCTCTCTATTTTACTCTCTTTTTTTTATTTTTTTATTTTATTTTATTTTTATTTTGAGGAATTCTTATCTGGGCTTGTGTTATTCTACCTGATCTTAGATGGGTTTGTTCTAGTCTAACGATATTTAGTGCTTTATCAGCTGTTGGGTACTCTTTTTAGGTTTTTCTTTACTGGGAGAAATTGTGTGGAGATTTTCTCTTTATCTAAGAATAAATTTCATGCAATTTCTGGTTAGTTAATAAATTTGTGGGCTTTTGGTTTAGATTTGTACATGGGTCTTTGCGTCGTTAGTTATGATATTCGAGGCTTAATGGAGATCTCTAAGTCTACTTCATATCAAATTTGGTACTTGTGAATGGAGTCTTGAAGGTGTGAGCTTTGCATGTTTGTTAAGGAAGAAGAGAAGGCTAATATACAATCTGTCAAAACAGAGGAGAATAACTCCCACAACAGAGAAGCACAGTAGAAAACTCCCACCGCAGAGAACTCGAAAGCACAGCAGAGGCATAGTGATTCTTCTAGAATTAAATGTAAAGGACAGGTGTCATCTAGTCCTAGACTTGTGGAAATCTGTTACAATAATACACTGTAATATTTGTCTATATATAGACTGTGAATAGTCGACATAGTGTAAGAAAAGCACTGAATAGAAAAGTCTGGTTTTTCTTCTGAGCTTTGTCTCGAACAGATCATATTCATCTTGATAATAAATCTCATTTTGAATAGAAAATTACATGTTGAACAAGTTTGATGGCTCGAGTCTTTTCGAAAGACACATGCATTAAAATTACATGAAGAAATTGCCCTCGAGTGTTTTTTGCGGTAAATATTTTGCTAAAATCAGGATGGCAATAATGAGCCTTAACTTGTCAGAACTTCAATGTGGCTGCTTTGCATTGTTGCATTTAACTATTTAAGCATTCGGTTGCCATCCATTGAGAAAAAAGTAACAATGAATCTGAAAATACTGATAGTAAAACTCATTTGAGGTACAAGTAGTACCTCATACCCATGACTTTTGTATATTGTCTAGCATCTTTCATGTTTTATTCTTTCACATTTTATCTATCTGTGCAAGAAAGAGGCTGGAGTATGGAGGTGTATTTTAAGCTGTCAAACTTTTGTTGCCTTTTCAATTCATGAGCTGTTCTTCCATGGTGGGGCTTTTGAAACCAGGTTGTAGAAGTTTCCACTTCAAAGACAGGCAAGCATGGACATGCAAAGTTCCACTTTCTGGGAATTGACATATTGAATGGGAAGAAGCTTGAGGATATTGTTCCTTCATCCCACAACTGTGATGTAAAGCTATTTTTAATTTTTTTCACCATGTGAGTGTGCTTTTGTTCCAGGTGTACATTGCTTGTTTATCATTTTCATTAATTCTTTCTTTTTGCAGGTTCCTCATGTTTCTCGCACTGATTATCAGTTGATTGATATCTCTGAAGATGGTTTTGTAAGTTTTATTTAGTAATCTTTACTTACCAATTTTTGGGAATGCTTGCATGTGATAACAAACAATCAATTGGTAATAGCGATTTTAGTGATGTCAATCAGATTAAGACTTGTTGTCGTGTAGGTGAGTCTTTTAATGGATAATGGAGACACCAAGGATGATCTGAGGCTTCCCACTGATGACAATCCGCTCGGCCAGGTATCTACCTCATTGAGAAGGTTTTCGTTAACCTTGCAAATTGATTGTTCATCAAAGGCTTGGAAGTCCAGACCTTGGATAGACTCCCTATTCTTGTGTCTTTATAGACTAATATTTGTCTTTTTTTTTTCCTGTGAATAGATAAAAGATGGGTTTGGTGAAGGAAAGGACCTGGTGCTGAGTGTTATGTCTGCAATGGGGGAGGAGCAGATCTGTGCCCTTAAGGACATTGGCCCAAAAAACTAAATATGATGCTGTAGCAGTAGCTATGGCTGATGTCAAAAGAACCCCTTGCTTTTAGATCTGAGAGGGAAGTTATCTACTGGTGTTACAATAAGTTTCTATTAGATGCAATCTAGTATTGTAAAGCAAGAAAATTCAGCACTCATCTCTGTGCTTAGAATTCTTTCAGGCTTGTGAATGGGGGCCGGGAAATAGAAACGTGGGGCTGCATATCCCCCAGTGAAGGGAACTTATAAAGTTTACAGCAGGATGGAATTTATATAAATGTAACTATTCTGCCATTTTACAGAATTTGAGGATTATGGCTTTCACTCATTGGGAAATTCTTAAAAGAAATTCCGGATTTTTCAAGCATCTCAATTCTGAAGGAATTGATTGTCAAAGAGTGTAGAAGTTTAATTGAGTTGCAATATTTATGGCACTTCGTCGTGGTTATTATCCAAATCCAACAAATTATAATGGAAGAGTGAAGAACAACTACATGAATAGCAGCCTCCAACGAATTCAATCACTGCATTATAAATGTAGAATCTTCTAAATTGTTCGAATCAAATTTCTTTACCGTGTTTACTTTGAATAGTTCAGATCTATCGGGACTGAAATTGTTAGCCTAACTTATATTTCCTTAAGAGATTGTCACGAACTTGAAGAAATATTAGAACTTCCACCAAATATAACAAATGTCATGCAAGTCATCAGAAAGATTTGCAAAAGTATAAAAACTACATAATGGAAGACTTCATAGCAATCTCTTCCCCAAGCAATTACATAAATAATAAACTCCCCATAATTATGATTGGGATCCATGATATTAGAGGCACTTTGGGAATTGGGATGTATTTTTCTTGGCTTCATCTTATCTGAATCAGCATTATTATTCCACATTAAGGGCAGCGCTATTCTCATGGATTGATCATTGATATGCATAATGCTTATATATATATTGTCTCTGAAAACAGTGAACTTCATTGCTAAACAAGGTCTTAGTACAATAAGCTAGTAATTACTACTAATCTATTAAGTGATCCGATACATCTGGAGAATCCTTACCACTATGAAAATCTAATAGATATTGTGGGATTTTAATTAAGGGTATGCTTTCTATTATAATATTGGATGCTGCCCATTGCGCAATGGCATGCGCGCATTGATTTTGAGAGAGATGTATTTTAACCGTCTCCCATCTTTCAAAATTTTGTAGCATTAATCTTGTCTCTTATGATACCTTCTACAAGCCGCTCTTGATTTTCTTGTGCGTCCTTTGTTGATATGGTTCTTTGAGAGTTTCCTTCTACTATGATATTTTTTAGATGTTTGGATTGAGCTTCTTGTACTTCTATGAATGCTGCCATAGCTTCTTCTTGATTCGGATTGCAGCTCCTTGAGTGCTCAGATATTATGAAAACAATTTTGCTATGTGTGATCTGCATATGGCAGCATAGGTGCTACCATTTGGTCTAACTGCTACATCAAATGCAATTGAAATGATTTCTGGAGGGGACCATCTATTCTTGTTATGAAGTTCTTTCCATTCCCAAGCAGTACAAAGATCCCTGTATGAATGGCTTACTCTTGTAGCAAATTGATCTATTGATAGGTTTGCATAATGCATATTTATCGTAATGTCTATATTGTGTTGTTTTCTATATAAATTCGGCATCCAACATCAGCCTCCGTCATATAGTAACCTTTTTGTATGTTGTGCCAATACTTACCATAAAAGTGCACTTACTCGTTTGGATATACAAATCTCTCAAATCATCTCATCTCAATATCAAAATATCATTCAAATACAAAAATTTTTTAATTTCAAATTTTTAACTTTTTCATCTAATCATTACTTAATCATTACAACTTTTTCAAATTTTTAAATAAAACACAAAAAAATACTTCAACTTTTTCAAATCACAAAATAAAAATAATATTATAATCCAATTTTAACTTTATAATATTTTTATTCAACATTTTTTCTCTTTTTTTCTAAAACTTCATAAAATATCTTAACTCAAACTATTTCATTACTATTTACAAAATATCTTATTACATTCATAAATTTCTCATCTAACGAAACAAATGAGTTCTCGAGATCAAAACTTCATTATTTAATTTTTCAGCTGAATTCTGCTTCGTGAGTCGGTAAACCAGCTGGCCACCACTAAAGTTGGGTAAGAAAGGATGTACTAAGCTAAATTAAAACATTGGGGGTACATCCAGATTAAAAAACAAGCAGTGATGTATATACATAGAAAATTCTATTCATCATATCCACACACTATAAATCACTCTTTTTTTTTTTATAAATTTTTCTTTCTCTTATTAAATATGTGATATATGGATGATGTGTTGAAGAATTCAATAAGTTTAAGAAGAATAAAATAAAATAAAAAAAATTTAAAAAATAAAAAAATAAAAAAATATAGTGTTTAGTGTATGAGGATGATGAGTAGCAAAACTATAGATACATACAACTTTATGCACAATATTACACGTAATAAGTATCCAATTTCATTTCATCAATTTTTTTTTAATTCGAATATCAAAATCTTCATAATTTCTATAGCTGACACATCATTATGCGCGTAAAATTATAAATATAAATAGTATTTTCAAAAAAAAAAAAAAAAACAAGCAAACAAGCCAAAGCCCCCGATTAAGAATGGTAAAACAGAAACAAATATAATATGACAGAATTGTTATATTTATATAAATTCCATCCTGCTGTAAACTTAAATTCGAAGGATACGCGTTTATAAGCCCCCATTCACAAGCTTGATATGATTTTAAGCACAAAGATGAGTTGTGATTTTTCTTTTTTCACAATGCTAGATTGCATCTCATAGAAGCTTATTGTAACGCCATGAGTAGATAACTTCCCTCTCAAATTTTGTGTATTCATCTTGAAAAAGTAGGATCCACTATTAAAAAACCAGATTTTTTCATATAATTAGCAAATTTGATATTTTTTCAAAAAGGGTACCACAGCTTAAGATTTATAAATTATATTTCTTCCACAAAATGCATGTGAATTAATCTATCCAAATACTCAATGTCAACATCAATGTCACTGGGGCCCAACATTAAATATTTGAGAAGTGCAGCAGTTACATAAATAAATTTATAAACTGACGTGATTTCATATAATACGTTAGATCTATTTTACAATAAAAATAATTTTACAATTTAACATTTTAATATGAAAGTATTACTTCAAATGAAATTAAAATGATCTCTCTCTTCACACACTGACACAGAATCTGAAACACGATTCGGAATTTTGTTCACGGTTTCGGGCACTACAAATAAAGCTTTGTATCCATCTTTCAAAATTAGCTCCCATCTCTGTGCCTTTTTTTATTTTTTACATTGCCCTAAAGCTTTTTTTTACATTGCCCTGTTTTAGGCCCCACAAACTTTGTGTACGATGGGCCATATATGTTATACAAATTTAAACTTTGCAATGAAATCTGAATCTGTTTAAGACCTAATTTAGCCTATGCCAATGAAACTTCCAGATCAAGTGGATCGAGATCAAGGACTGAGGAGCCAAATGTAGATTGGAAGCATGGATTTGGAATGTTAAATAGCTTGTAACCTTTTCACATTGTTTATTTACTTATAACCATTAATTTGTTTCTTGGATGGTGATTTATAGTCAGATCAGCTGGAATTTATAATTAAATTTTCATCTAAACACAGCTTGCATATATGTTAAATCCCAAATAGATTAGGTCTCGTTTGTTTTCACAACATTTTCATCTCATCTAATCATTATAACTTTTTAAAATTTTTACATAAAATAAAATAAACAATTCAACTTTTTCAAATCTTAAAATAAAAATAATATTAAAAAAATATATTCTAACAATATTTTATTCAATTTTTATCTCAACCCACCTCACCTCATCTATGAAAACAAACTAGGCTTAGAATATGTTTTTTGTTATATAAATATATATATATAATTAACACGTTGTTTATCGGGTGAAACATCAGCCACCGTTCATCTCTCTGTGTCTCCTTGATCGCACCTCCAAGAAGCCGAGTGCCGACTTCTACAGCCCACCAAGCAGCTGCTCCTTCGCAGTTTTGAATTTTGTCTATGATTTAATGAGTCATGCTTTGTCTTTAATTTAATACATTTGAATTTTGCATCATGATACGTGCTCTTAGGTGCCCCAAACTTGGATCCTCGAAGCTTAGCCCCAGATATAATTATCAGAAACTTCATCTTTGGTACCTTTGTAAGAGTCACCCCCTGCAAATTAAAACATGATGGTTTCACTTTGCACCTACGAAATGCTACATGAAGGATGCCTGAGAGAAACTAAATTGAAGATACCAATGCAATTTTCTTATACCTCGGCTTGCGTTCCAGGCATTGCGGTTGCTAACATCGCCCCCTGAAATCCATTAACCAAATTGGAAAGAATTAAAGAACAGAGGTGAACATAGAAGTTGTAGGTCGATCATGCTTGTGGTTGAGAGTTCAATTTTATCCCAATGATACTGATCATCCTTCGTGGGTACAGTTTTATAGAAGTTTCGGAGCCAAAGTGGTATACAAGAATAATGAAAGAAGAGCAAATAAAAAGAAAAGAGAAGAATGGATTAAACCGATCTGCAAAAAGTCCTTGACAGCAGTTTAATTGGTTTGGATAGTGAGAAGTGTTGAGAAGTGTTGAAAAAAAGTAATAATAAAATATTGAATAGTAGTAAAAAGTAAGTAAAAAGTAATGAATAATAGAAAAAGTAGGTGAAAAGTAATAATAAAGTAATGAATAGTAGTGAGAGTGTTTGAGAGTAGCTGAGAAGACTTCAGTGTCCAAACACAGCTCTTCTCTGTTGCTACTGTTTCCTCTCAAGTTTTTTTTTTTTTTTTCCCTTCTTTCTCTAAATATCAAGGAAAAGGGGACCAGAAACATATTAAATTCTAATATTACCTTTGGTTAAAGCATTATTTATTTACTCATTATTTTAGATCAATTCTAGCAATTTAATTATATTTTGTTATTTGGTATTTGCAACTCAAATTTTAAGGTTGTTAATTATGATATTGTGTTTTACTATTTGCTTAGTAAATAAATTACTTGACCCCACAAACACGGTTTTGAACAAAAACTACTATACTGATAATTAATTCCAGTGCGAACTTAATTTAGACCTTTGATTTTTCTTAATTAATTTATTGATTTCCTCAACAGCCATTTTTCCGACCACTAATTTACTTTCGGATCGAATCGATCACATTAAAAGAGCATTATTGGTAGTCACAAAAGTCTATCATTGTAAAGTTCATTAATTTGCTTTCGGCCGCACCGAATGGATCACGAATATTAAAAGAAAATTCAGATCAATTCAGTTCAGTCTAATATCTTTTCAGTAGGGCATGCCAATAATGTTGTTTGAAAGAACCTAGAATCCATTTAACTTTTTATTAATCTTAATTTCTCTCTCTTTTTTTTTTTTTTGCGCTATTTTCTACATAAATTCAACATCCAACATCGACAGCCTCCCTCATATATTGAACGTTGGATGCAAAACATAACCTAAACTACAGTAGTTCATATCATTTATTTAACTGATTTTTTCTTCCCATTTATCTTTTATAATAATTTTGGGACCCCACCCCCACCCTCCAAACTTAATTTCCTAGTGTTACCCATGCATCTTATTTCTTTTGAGAAACCTCTTTTTTTTTTTGATAAAATGAGAAACCTCTTTTGTCAATGTTCAAACCTGTTTTCCATTCTCATTTAATTATTAACCTTGGTCATGCATGGCTAACATATGCAGGTTGTTGCCCATTAGAAGTTGCCGACAAGTTTCTCTTCTTTTTCTGACCCACTTTGGAGACATTTATCGAGAGAAAGATCTAACAGATTGGTGACAAAGACCTAATTAGATGCCACTTTAAGGAAGTTGCCAAAAATTTCATCCTATCTTTTCTTTTAACACATTTGACCCACTTTTCTAATTTTTTCTACCATATGCACATGATGAGTAATGATAGACATTATGTGCATTTCAATTTGAAAATAATATATGTAAAATGTTCTTTTAAAGAGAAAAATAAACAAGATAAATTAGTCTAACGACCGGATCCAATATATTGATAATTTATATTGGGCCTAAATTATATTTAATAGGCGATATTGGATAAGTTTACAAGCAAGAAATTATTGAGATTGATTAGGCGTTTTAATTATACTCAATAATTAAGTTAAATTTTATTTATTATTTATTAAATGAGTTAGATTCCTTTTAAAATTTAAAGATTTGCTATTAGAAATTTATTTCAATTTAAAATTATTACTGATTGAAATATCCTACGCAATCTTAGACACTACAAATCTTACATTGAATGAACTTCTAGATTATGTTTTTAAATTCAAACTCTCTTCTTGAATGAATGGCTAGATCAATTTCTTTGTATAATAATTTTATTTAAAAATAAAAATAAAAGTTTAGTTTTTGGGTTTTTTAGCTAAATAGATTAACGGTACTAGTGGACCAATGGCAGCTTCTTTATGGGTTTTGATAGGGTGGCTTCCATTTGGCATTTTCTTTTAAATATTGACCTGCAGGCTAGCTAGCATGGTTGTTGCCAAGAAGTTGCCGAGAAGTTTGTGTCTGATCTTTGACCGGCCACTTCTGAGATATTTATGTATGGGGGAATTAAATTGAGACGAAGAATATCTGACATCGTCGGGAAAATTGGTGAAGCCATGTGCATCGGTGTGTCCAATATATGTTTATATATCATCTTTAATCAAACATTTTATATTATTCTCCGATCCACATACGCGGCTTCGGAACAACCAATATCTATTTAATTATATAAAAGCCAAGTTTCGGCTTCCTACTTGGCATTCAGACCGCATTAGTCGGTGTTAAATTTTAGACGCTCGCACTTGAGTTTAAACGCTACCGCTTCAGTGGAAACGCTGCAACTTCAGTAACTCTAGTTAAACAAAGCTTAAAAAGCCAAAAGACCCACTACCCACAAGCATGAAAATATTTTAGAAAACTGGAGAAATACCCACTAACCTTTACAACACAAAAGACCCAGAAATGCAGGCCAAGTAGAAATCATACCTGAAGAGCCAATTGGGTGATGATATGCGTAGAACGTGATGCAGAAACCATCGTGGAAGAAGACACTTGGGTGATCAGGCACGTACTGCCGCTGGCCTGGGAACCCACTGGGAAACTCCATTGTGTCACGGAGAAAGACAAGCAGCTGCAGCACCCAATATATTGAAATATCACTTGAAATCACTGCATCGTACGTCCAAACGCTATATATATATATATATATATATATATATAATATGCTCTTCAGATCATTAAAAAAAAAAGGTGGAAGGTGTTAAAACACAATAACAACAAACAAAATAAAAATGGAGTCAATTACCTGCCGGCCCAGGGCGTGTAAGTCGTAGGTCCTGCACGTACAAAAGCCAAAAAATAAACTACTACCGTAGGTTTCTGGGAGTGGAGGGTCACGGGCATTGTTGGGCTCCAATGCAGAAAATCCTCTGTTTTTGTGGGTAAAAAACAGAGCCTTCAACTTGCAGTGATTTTTGGATAAAATGCGAGTTACAATTGAAAGGGTGCAAAGAGAGATTTGCACCAAGTGAGCACCGTGAGAAATTAAGGGAAGAGGCAACCGTTATCAAAAAATAAACTGCTACTGAAGAGGCAACCGTTACATGAAGAGGAAAATACGAAGCGACTCTCTTTCTTTCACTCTTTCGGTCGTATATATTTTGGAAAGTTACATTTCTTTGTTTCACTTTCTTCTCCGCTCGCTCTCTCTCAAATCAATGCCACTTCAACCACGACGACAAGCCACTGTATATTTTTGCATTCAAGTGTGTTTCGGTTGTGGAGGTGCGTGACCTCATCTCAATAATTTTGGTTTCAGATCCTGGTTAGTGATTTATTATTTTCCAGAATGATGTTTTTGTTTTCCTAACATGCATTGGTATTTCCTATTCTAAAAACAAGTTGATAGATGTGTTTATGTGCATTGTATATCCTGGTCATATGCCTAACATTTCTTTTCTTATGCTCTCTCTCTCATACTTTTTTTTCATGTAAGCCATTGATCTACCCGTCTAATTTCTTTATTCTTTTTTTTTTTTTTAAATGCAAGTTTGGTCTTAGAAAGTCTTAAATTGATAGGCATATGACCGTTTGAAACAGTTACAATCATAGTTACCCGGGAGATCTTGACATGATCATCAGTTCTAAACATATAAACGGGTCTTGAAAACTTTTCCAGTTTGTAATGGTTTGGGTTTTTGGTGGCAGTTTGGTATGTGTTTTATTAAGATATTTTTGATGAAAATAAACGATAATTTATGACATAATTCCTCTCTTGAAACTGAATGTGGAAGAAAGAAAATGCAAGAAAAATTGCTTTTAAAACTTTCGTATGGGGAGGTTAAATGTATTTAATATTGTAAATTAACCATGAAATATTTATTGGTAAAGCGAACTCTTTTATATATGCACGCTCATTTTATATATATTTGATATACATTTTATTAATAGTTGTGGAAGTGATTATGTATATTAATGAACTATTTAGAGTTATAAAATTTAGCATAAATGCGCATTGCGCGGGTTATAAGCTCGTTACTATAAATTTCTAGACTTTAGACTCTTCTTTAACTCAAAGAAATTACATCCCCAGTTCTCACCTTTCTTTGACCCACTTCTCTATATAATTGCACCTCTCTCGTCAACATTAATCACCCATACAAAGAAGATGAGTTCTTCCAAGGCCTTACAAGCTGGATCTTCTTTCTCGCTTTGGTCCTCTTCTTCTTCTTCTTCCATCCGTCCGTGGACTCATGATGTATTCTTGAGTTTTAGAGGTGATGATGTTCGCCAAAAATTTATTTCTCATCTATGCGCTGCTTTGGATAAAAGGGGAATCAACACTTACATAGACAACAATCTCGAAAAAGGAGAGGAAATTTCGCCAAAACTTCTCAAAGCAATTGATGGATCAATGATTTCTATCGTTGTACTCTCTAAGAACTATTCCGATTCCAGATGGTGTTTAGATGAGCTATTGAAGATCCTTGAGTGTAAGGAAACGGTGAAACAAATTGTTTTACCCCTATTCTACGATGTAGATCCATCAGATGTACGACATCAAAAAGGGAGTTTTGGAGAAGCATTCACTAGAGCTGAATATAAGTTCAAGGCTAATAAAGTAAAGCTTACAGATTGGAAGGCAGCTTTAGAAAAAGTAGCCAATTTGTCCGGATTCGAATTAGGGGAAAGGTATTTTAATGAGCTGTGCTTTTGTTTATATATATATATATATATATATATATATATATATATATGTTTATATATGATGTTCAAGAGAAGTTTGTGGGGGAAAATTTAGACAAATCTAAGATCCGAGAGTTTGCAAATTGATGAAGATACAGTGCCATGCAAAACTACTTTTATTTATCAGTCTTTTCAGCATTGAGTTTTATAAATACTATACTTAAATTAGAAATATTTTCTTACTAAGGGATTTAATATGGTATTACCACATTAATTTCACATGAAGTTTATAGGAAAAAGAGAACAGAAGAACATGAAAAAATACAACTTGAAATCTTCTCTCTGTTTTTTATTCTTTTGCCCACGTATGATTAAGAAAAAAATTGGGAATTGTTTATTTTTGGGTTCTAAAAAGAATAAGCAAAGATTTTAAATATCAATTTGTTTAGAGATATATAGACTGAAAAATACTCTTAGTTATAAGTTTCAAAATTAAGGGAGGGACAAATTCGAGAATGGAACAAGAAAAAAGTTAAAATGTTTAATAATTCATATAACGGACGAAGAATGTAAGACTATTATGAAGAATAAAGCCTATCTCTTTGACATGGTAGTCTATCAATATTTGTCATTTTGTAATGAAGAAAAAAAGGAAAAAAAATTGTAGCCAAGTTATCTTTGTGTGTGTATTACATTGAAAAGTCTTAACTCTTTGAATTTCTCTTGTCTTTTGTATTGATAGGAATGAATCAGACTTTATTTTGGACATCATCAGACGGGTGGACTCGATAATGGTAAATCATACATTTCTTAATGTTGCCAAGTATCCGGTTGGAATAAAATCTCGTGTACAAGACATTTATGATCAGCATTTAAGTATGGAAAGAAATGATATTGTCTGCATGGTTGGGATATTCGGAACTGGTGGAATTGGTAAGACAACTATTTCGAAAGAAATCTTTAACAGGATTTCTTATAAATTTGAAGGAAGTTGTTTCTTGGAAAACATTAGAGAAGTTTCAGAACAAGTAGGAGGTTTCGTTCAGCTACAAAATACACTTCTTACTAAGATCTTGGCAGAAAATTTGGATGTTCGTTATTTTGACAAAGGCATCAATGTGATTAGACATAGACTTCACTCTAAAAGGGTTCTCCTAATTCTAGATGATGTGACTACGTTGAAACAACTAGAAAAATTAGCTGGAGATCGTAAATGGTTTGGTCTAGGAAGTAGAATCATCGTAACAACAAGAGATCAACATTTATTAAATATCTCTAAAATTGATTCAAAATACGAGTTGAAGATTTTGGCAGGCAATGAAGCTCGTAAGCTCTTTAGCTTGCATGCTTTCGAGAAAGAAGAACCACTTGACGATTATGCGAAAGTCTTTGAAAAAGTCATTCAATATGCTCAAGGTCTTCCACTAGCTTTAACAGTGCTGGGTTCAAATCTAAAAGGTCAAACCGTTCTTCAATGGAAAAGTGCATTGAATAAATATAAACAAATACCCGACAAAAATATTCAGAGTGTACTTCAAGTAAGTTATGATGGACTAGAAGAAAATGAGAAGGACATGTTTCTTGATATTGCATGTTTCTTAAAAGGAGAACATTTGGATGATGTTAAGAAAATATTTGAGAGTTGTCATTTCCATCCTAATGATGGTATACCGAAGCTTATAGACAAGTGTCTCATCACTGCTAATTGGTTTGATAATATTTGGATGCACGACTTGCTACAAGACATAGGTAGAGAAATTGTTCGAAAGGAATCCAAAGAACCAGGCGCACGTAGTAGATTATGGTCTTATGAAGATATTCACCATGTACTAGAGGAAAATACAGTAAGTTCTTAGATTAAAAGCTCTTTCAATTGAACACTTTTTATTGGTGAAAATTACATGAAAAGTGTTGAATTTTTCATAACAAATGGTAAAGAATTACATATTAAATAAAATATCATATATATGTATTGATAGATAATGTGGTCTTTCTTTATATTTCCAACCTAAAGTAATGTATTTAACTAATTAGGGGAATCATTAAATCATCATACTCAAAAGTCCTTCATCCAACGTCTTTAAAGATATATAATCATCCCTTTTTCAAAGACAAGAATGAGTTTTTTTAATCTTGAGCATATTGTCTTGTCTTATATGAATGAATAGTTAATAATGACAAGTAAATTTGAAAAAAGACAAATTTTGAAGGTAATTAAATACTTTTGGAGAATAATGGATATTATAGTTTTGATATTATAATTTTAATAAGTGCTTATAAACAAAGACTTTAATGATCTAATTTTACTGGCACTTTTATGAATTGTCTCATTAGGGAACAAACAATGTTGAGGGGATAAAAGTGGTTCTGCCTGAGGATCATTATCATGACATGATATGGTTGAGTCCCAAAGCGTTTGCGGAGATGAAAAGACTCAGAATTTTTATAAGCCGGGGTGCATGCTTTTCTGGAGGAGTACTTAGTTATCTTTCTAATGAGTTAGAGTACTTGATTGGTCAAACTATCCTTTACAATCTTTGCTGTCCAATTTTCGTGGAGAGAAGCTTGTTGTTTTTAAAATGTATGAAGGCTGCATCAAGGAGATCATTAGCTGGAAATTTAAGGTACAATTAGTACTTTCAATATTTCCCTTCTTTTAAACTCATGTGATCATGTGAACTTCCTCAGGGTTAATATACATATTTGTTGTTTTTCAACAGGACTTGACGGTAATGGAATTTTCCAAGTGTAAGTTCTTAACCAAAATCCCAGATCTTTCGAGTTGCTCAAATTTAGAGAAATTGGATATTCTAAAGTGTGAAAATTTAGTTGAAGTTCATTATTCTGTTGGATTTCTAGATAAACTTGTTGGTTTGGGTCTTTATGGATGCCCTAACTTGAAGAGTTTTCCAAGGGGTCTCAAGTTGAGATCTCTAAGATACCTTACACTTTTTTATTGCTCAAAACTTCAAAACTTTCCACAAATCGAGTGTAAAATGGAACATTTACGTTACATTCATTTGAAGGGCACTCAAATAAAAGAATGGCCTTCATCCAATATTGGGTACCTCAACTCCTACGCTTAATTGGTTATCTCTGCATCAAAAGGAGTTTTGTCTCAGTGACTACTCTATAACGTTGTTTGCAAAAGATGAACGGGGTTCATCCATTAATGGATGCTTCACTGGGATTGAACATTTATCAAAAGGAGGCAGCATAGACCTGGTGCATCTCCCAATCAGCATTCCTCACTTGCAAGATCTAAAGCGTCTCTCTCTCGTTAGTCCTACAAATCTTGCAATAGATGAAATACATTCATCCATTGGGTACCTCAGTACTGGGCTTAAAGAGTTAGATATATCTGGAAGTGTTATTGTCAGCCTTCCTCCGAGCATCGAAAGCTTTGTTGAATTCAGGATTCTCAAATTGCGGGAATGCTACAACCTTAAAAAAATTCTACATCTTCCACCAAATATACAAGAGTTAGATCTATTTGGAAGTGTTATTGTCAGCCTTCCTCCGAGCATCGAAAGCTTTGTTGAATTGAGGATTCTCAAATTACGAAAATGCTACAACCTTCAAGAAATTCTACATCTTCCACCAAATATACAAGAGTTAGATGCTTATGAATATTGCTCCTTGGAAAGATGCCCAGAAGTATCAACAAAATTTCAATTCGATACATGTGGCTTGCGAGAGCTAAGATGGATTGATTTGACCAATTGCCATAAATTGGATGCAGATATAGGGAGTCATGCGCCAAATCCTTCATTTGTTGAGGTATGTCTGTATTTCTCTCTATGTTTTTTTGTAGGTGTTTGTGTTTGCGGATTGCCTTGTGTTCATGAAAATATCTTGTACATGTTTAACATGAACATATTCAGGAGCAGTCATGTGGTATTATATTTCCAGGGAATAAGATTCCAGATTGGTTTAGCCATACTAAGGAGACTTCTTATAGTCATTCCTGTGAATTGGATATTCGTGGGCCCTTGTATTTGGATAAAATCTTAGGTATTGTTTTTTGTGTTGTTGTTGGAAAAGACTCGGATGGGTCAAATAGAGTGCTCACCGATATTTGTGTTTCTATAAATGGTAACAGGCTTGTAAGAACAAAATTTAGAATATATGATAACAGGCTTGTAAACTACTCATGGGATGAAGACTGGGATGATAGAGACTGGGATCATGTATATCTAAACTACTCATTTCCAGAATCTATCGAGCAATGGCTACGGTACCCAACAGGAGACAATCTAAGTTTTATATTTGAGAGTGAACCGCGAGAACCGGGCTTTAAAAGTTGCGGAGTACACATAATCTATAAGCATGAAGAGAATGAGAGCTTAACAGTTGGGGAGTGCTCAGTAGATTCATCGAATGGTATCCAACTTTCTAAGAGATGTCGAGATGATGAAGACAGCAACTTGGAATTCAACTTGGAACACAAGAGGCGCTCTCAAAACTTGGGCAATTCAAATATGGTTGTCGATTGCACGGGTGTTGACGGTGATTTTGTAGAAGTAGAAGGAGGCTCTGAGGGAAATTTGAAAGAAGAAGAAGTACCTGCCTCTCGATCTACGTCCCAAGAAGGCCAGAGCAATTTGGAGAAGGCAGACTAAAGGCTTACTAGGCACCAGGTCAGTGTCTTTGCATTGATAAATTCCCCATTTTGGTTTTTTTTTTATTTGATTAATTTTGTTGGATTGGTTTCATGATATTAATGGCGTGTACAAGGCTTTTACGCTGCTGGTGCAAAAGGGTTTTTCAAATGATCGGCAAAAGTTAAAGCAAATTTGGAGGAAACATGTGTGGGTGGTGTTGTTGCTGGACTTGTTTGTGTGCTCGGTATTGTTCGTGATATGGTTGTGGGTCTGCAGGGATTGAATGGTTGAGTTGGGGGCGTTTTGGTGTTAGGAAAAACAATGACAATAACGTAAAAACAAACACACACAAGAAGCAATCACACACGACACAATGATTTACGTGGTTCGGCAAATTGCCTACGTCCACGGGAGCTGTAGAGGATTTTTATTACTTGAGGAATCACAATACAATGTTTTAGGCGACTACTGTTCACTCACTGTACGGCCACAAGTCAGAACAAAACATATTTATATGTCATGTGGCGGAAACCCTAATATTTTCAGTTAGCGATGTTTGCTTGAGCGGAGTGTCGAGCGCGCGTCGAGCGAACCTGTTTCCCGCAATCGCTCGAGCCATGAGTCGAGCGGATCTTCGAGCGGACCACTCTGCCTAACTTCGCTCGAGCTGTCTGTCGAGCAGTATTCGAGCGGACCAATCTGTTTGACTTCGCTTGAGCTGTCTGTCGAGCAGTGTTTGAGCGGATCAATCTGTCTGACTTCGCTCGAGTGGCTAGATACTTCGCTCGAGCGGTGGACAAGTTTCCACAATGCTCAACAATTCTCCCACTTGGAGACTGGTACACCCATAGTATCGCCCTCTGCCTCAAACATGATATCCTCCACCTCTACAACTCACTGCCTCTGTCTTCATGCTAGAAGACCAACTGAAGTTGCGCACAACTTCAGTTTCTCAAGTGTAACACCCTTTGTCAACATATCAGCAGGGTTCTTACTTCTACAAATTTTCTCAAGCAACAACTGTCTGTCATCCAATAATGACCGTATAAAGTGATACCTGATCTGAATGTGCTTAGTCCTGGAATGAAACGCTGGGTTCTTGGCAAGGAATATGACACATACTCATCCTTGCTGAGTCTAAAGTTACTGCTCAAGGGTGTGCCAACTGGTTTGGCCTTGTCCATATTGAACCTGCTGAGTACCTTTTTCACATACTCAGCCTGAGAGAGTCTCAACGTGCCTCTGACTCTGTCTCTGACAATTCTCATGCCAAGGATTTGCTTTGCAGCTCCCAAATCCTTCATTGCAAAGTGCTCTGACATCTGTTTCTTCAGATTGTTGATCTCATCAATATTAGCCCCTGCAATAAGCATGTCATCCACATACAACAACAAAATGATATAAGAATTGTCAAACTGCCTGACATAGCAGCAGTGATCTGCCTGACATCTGATGTACCCTGCACTGCACATAAAACTGTCAAACTTCTTGTACCACTGTCTAGGAGCTTGCTTCAGACCATACAAGCTCTTCTTCAGTCTGTAAACTGAATCTTCTTTTCCCTGTACTACAAACCCCTCAAGTTGGTGCATGTAGATGTCTTCTTCAAGGTCTCCATGAAGAAAAGTTGTCTTCACATCTAGCTGCTCAAGATATAGATCTTCAGTAGCAACCATAGCCAACACTAACCTGATGGTAGTGATCTTTACCACAGGAGAAACAATCTCAGAGTAATCAATACCCTGCTTCTGCTGAAAGCCTTTTACAATAAGTCTAGCCTTGTACCTCTTACTGCCATCATGCTCAGTTTTCACCCGGTACACCCACTTGTTGTGCAATGCCTTCTTCCCTGATGAAAGTTTTGTCAACTCCCATGTCTGATTCCCTAATAAGGAATCCATCTCATCTTTCATGGCCAGCTCCCACTTGCTAGAATGTTCATCTTGCAAAGTTTCCTGTTAGCTCTGCGGTTCTCCACCATCTGTCAACAGAATATAATTCAAAGTAGGTGAGAAACGCTGTGGAGGACGAATAGTCCTAACTGACCTGCGAACTGCAGCTATAGGAGTGGACGGCCCTAGATCTAACTGCGGAATAATATGAGTAGGTGTATTGGACCCACTCTCCCTGTCACTCACATCTCTGCACTGCACTGTGACCTCTGGTAGGCCATCCAGTCTAACAAAGTCAGACTCCTGAGGAACTTCTTCAGCAACTGTACTAGCCTTGTTCTTGTACACAATCTTCTCATTGAAAATCACATTCCTGCTTCTTATAATCTTCCGACCCTGATCATCCCAGAAACGATAACCAAATGCATCGTCTCCATAGCCAATGAAATAACACTTCCTTGACTTAGCCTCAAGTTTACTACGAGTATCAGAATCAATAAGAACATAAGAAAGACAACCAAAAGTTTTAAGGTGAGAAAATTTGACCTCTTTCCCGCTCCAAACCTCCTCAGGCAATCCACAATCCAACGAAACTGACGGCCCTCTGTTTATCAGGTAGAATGCAGTGCTGACTGCATCTGCCCAGAAAGTGGGTGGTAACCCAGCGTGCAGCCTCATGCTTCTAGCGCGCTGATTAATGGTTCTGTTCATGCGTTCAGCAACTCCATTTTGCTGTGGTGTCCCAGGAATGGTCTTCTCCATTCTGATACCCTGAGTCGCACAGTACTCCTTGAACCCACCATCAATGTACTCACCACCATTATCAGACGTCAAACATTTCAGCTTTAAGTCCGTCTCTGTCTCAACCATGGTCTTCCAAATTTTGAACACATTAAATACATCAGATTTATACTTCAAAAAATAAACCCATACCTTCATGCTGTGATCATCAATGAACGTGACATAATAACGAGAACCACCAAGGGATGCCACTGAGGAAGGTCCCCACACATCTGTGTGCACAAGATCCAGTTTTTCTGTCTTCAGTGTTCTACCACTTTTCAAGAAACTAACCTTCTTCTGTTTCCCCATAATGCAACTCTCACACATACTGAGATCAACTGACTTCAGTTCTGGTAGCTTGCCTCTAGACAGAAGTTCTTTCATGCCCTTCTGACTCATATGGCCAAGCCTGTAATGCCACAAATCTGCTGTGCTTTCTGCAACGGTAGTAGCAATAGTGTTATCCAAACCAGTAGTCATATAGAGTGTACCAGTTTTCTTACCCCTAGCCAGTACCAATGCCCCTTTGGTGACCTTCCAGGTGCCATTTGAGAACACCACTGAATGGCCACAATCATCAAGCTGTCCAACAGATATGAGGTTCTTCTTTAACTCAGGAATGTGTCTGACCTTCTGTAAGGTCCATCTGTTCTTGTTAGGGAGTGCAATGTCAACATCTCCCATCCCCACCACGTTCAAAGCCTCCCCATCAGCCAAGTACACCTTTCCAAAATCACATGCAACATAATTTTGCATTAACTCCCTGTGGGAAGATGTATGGAAAGAAGCCCCTGAATCCAGTACCCAGTCTTCAACTGAGCTATGAACTGCAAGCAATAGTGCATCCTGTACTTCTTCAGTTACCACATTAGCACTATCATTCTCGGTCTTCTTGGGGTTTTTGCAGTTCCTTTTAATGTGGCCAGTCTTGCCACAATTCCAGCAAGTTGCCTGCTGACTAGGCCTTGACTTGCTCTTACCCTTTGATTTTGATCTGCCTCTGTTTGAGTTCCTGTTTTGTGCTCTTCCCCGAGAGTCAACATTCAATGCTGAACTCGAACCTGAGGTCTCGCCTGAATCTCTCCTGTGCACCTCTTCAGCCAAAATCAAATCACGAATATCATCATAATTCAACTTTGATTTACCGGCAGAATTACTAACAGCCATTCTCATGGCTTCCCAACTATTTGGCAATGATGCCAATAGTATCAGTGCACGTATCTCATCATCAAAATCAATTTCAACAGACGACAATTGATTTGTGATAGTATTAAAATAATTCAGATGTTGTGCAACAGACGTATCGTCCGCCATCTTCAAATTGAATAACTTTTTCATCAAATGTACCTTGTTATTCGCTGACGGCTTTTCATACATACCTGACAAAGCCGCCATGAGATCCTCAGTCGTCTTCTCCTTGATGACGTTGTGAGCAACGGATCTCAACAGGGTTAGTCGAATAACCCCCAGAACCTGTCGATCCAACAGGTTCCAATCAGCAACTGACATGCTGTTCGATTTCGTCCCCAACAATGGAAGATGAAGTTTCTTCCCATAGAGGTAATCCTCTATCTGCATCCTCCAATATCCAAAATCCGTGCCATCGAACTTCTCGATTCCTGATGCCTTCACGTCTGCTCCAGCCATCGTCTTTCCTCAGACCCAAACCTTGGCTCTTGATACCAATTGTTAGGAAAAACAATGACAATAACGTAAAAACAAACACACACAAGAAGCAATCACACACGACACAATGATTTACGTGGTTCGGCAAATTGCCTACGTCCACGGGAGCTGTAGAGGATTTTTATTACTTGAGGAATCACAATACAATGTTTTGGGCGACTACTGTTCACTCACTATACGGCCACAAGTCAGAACAAAACATATTTATATGTCATGCGGCAGAAACCCTAATATTTTCAGAATTAGCGATGTTCGCTCGAGCGGAGTGTCGAGCGCGCGTCGAGCGAACCTGTTTCCCGCAATCGCTCGAGCCATGAGTCGAGCGGACCGCTCTGCCTAACTTCGCTCGAGCTGTCTGTCGAGCGGTGTTCGAGCAGACCAATCTGTTTGACTTCGCTCGAGCTGTCTGTCGAGCGGTGTTCGAGCGGATCAATCTGTCTGACTTCGCTCGAGCGGCTAGATACTTCGCTCGAGCGGTGGACCAGTTTCCACAATGCTCAACATTTGGTTCTCTCTCTCTCTCTTTTTTTTAAAGGTCTGGGAGGAGGTGGGGTTGGTTTCCTAGTGCTAACCACAGCATTTCAAAAACTCCCCCATAAACTTCGTTTCTCATAGACCATATATGTTGATACCAATCACTGTCATTTGCTAATTGCTGGAATTTCCACCGACAAAAACTCATGATATCTCAGTTGGAGTTGTTTTAGCTATAATTTATTCTGAGGGGTTCTAGCTGAGTATTCATATCAAGAGCATTTACATAATTTCAAGATGATCCCAGTCATTTGGAGAACGTACGTTAGACCTGATTTAGAACGGACCAGCAAGCGCAGATGTAATGCCTAGACACAAACTACATAATAGAAAACTTCATAGCATCTCTGCCCCCAAGCAATTACATAATGCGCTCAAGGTTGGTGATAAAAGCATTGGAAGTAGTTACATTGGGTTGTTTTCTTAGCCAAGGGCCACGGCCAAGTTCACAACTGAGTATACTTGAATTCTTCCTATTTTCAGTGGAAGAACCAGTTGCTATGAGAGCAGAACTTTCACCTCCAACATCAACGAAGTTGAGGACTTTCCCAAATAACTGTCCATGGGGGATAAAGTCATAATATAAACCTAGAAATGAGTGACTTCAACTCCAATATTGAGAAAGTAAATATAGGAAATTAAAGTGAATGATAATGATATGACAGGAATATTAAAGTGATCCGACAGGAATATTAAAGTGATCCAACATAAGTCTGCCTCGAGAACTTAATACGTTTATTATGAATTTCTGTGTAGAATTGTTCAAAATGGCTTTAGAAATTGCTCAACACAAGGAGAAATGCACTACGGTGATAGTAGAAAAGCACAAAGAGAGACCGTGACAGAGGCATTTGAAGGAAAATTTTCACTTATCATGACTACCAAATCTTTGCCTGTCTAAAGAATAACTGAAGCCAGGAAGATTGAACTTGGACTTGAGTTGCAGATAGTTTTTTTGTTGCCTCTCATTTCCTTTATGCTTCTCTTACCTATTGATTGTAGCATTTTTTTTTTTTTTTTTATCAAGAGTCTGATGAAATTTAGAAAAGTGTTGAGAGAGTTTGACTTCCTTATGTCCATTTGTACCATACGGTAGGTGCATATCTTCCGGTCTGAATCTTTGGCTCCATTTGTTGTTTTAAAAAAATGATATTTTTAAATAAAATTTGTATTTTTCATTGTTTATCAACACAAATAGATCATACGATTAATAGGGAAAGTATTTGGTATATCCAGTCATAATGAAATCCTAAAGAACTTATACCGACATTCTATGATTTGGATGTCTAATTTATATGAAATCCTAGCAAAAGTATTTGGTTAATTTCGATCAAAATTCATATATATATAAATATATATCTAATAAAGCAACAGCTAGGTAACATTGTATGATGTGAGATTGAGTTCCTTTGAGTTGGAATTCATTTCAGTATATTTACAGGGGACAAGAAGTATGGTTTTTGTCACTCTGTGTTCTTCATACAACATTATTGGTTTGCCTAGAAAGATGTTCGAGTAGGTCCTTAATTCAATCAATTTAAAATTTTTAAGAATAAAGGATAAGGACTTCTCAACCAATATGAGCAAATATAAATTTATTGGTATCAACATGATCGAAGACATTTTAATTCAATATGTGGAGAAACAAGGCGCTGATATCATGTTTATGGTCCCCTTTTTCTTGGTATTTAGAACAAACAAAACTTGAGGGAAGAGCTTCCGCCTGTGTGAGGGCACCAAAAAGATAGAGCTTCCGCCTGCTCTGATCACACTATGCAAGGTAAAGAGCTCAAGTGCTTCATTGTTTTGAATCAACTTTAGAGTTATCTAGTAAAGGTTGATCGCTCCTTGTTATGATGATTCTACTTCCTAAACCAAATCAATCACGATCTCCAACTAATTTTTCTATTTAGACCAACTCATCCACATCATCAAGAATTAGTAGAACCCTTTTAGAGCAAAGTCTATACTTGGTCACATTAATTCATTTGTCAATATCACTCATTTGTCAATATCACGAACATCCAAATTTGTTCCTAAAATATCATAAAGAATAGTATTTTGCAGCTGAATCAGACCTCTGCTTGTTATGAATTTTCTCTATCGTTTTTCAAAAAACAACTTCCTTCAAATTGAGAATAAATCATGTCATAGGTATCATTTTAAATTGTTGTTTTACCAATTCCACCGGTTCCGAATATCCCTACAATGCGTATTTTCATAGTATTGGATCTGTAAAAGTGATTTACCCCTCCTTAGAGAGGAGAACGATTTTCCGCCTTAGAAGCTTTGTTTTCCCCGTTAATTGAGATTGGGTGAATATTCCCTGCGAGTATTTACATATTGATATTCATTTAACCAAATTATTCGGCTTGAAGAAGGAAAAGGTTCTCTCCTTTGGCAGCCCCCAAACTGGATATTGATGGCACAATTTTCCAAGGCATATTAATGGAGTACTTAATGATTTATCATGTTGTAGATACTTGGACATATTATTTCATCTATTTGTTTTTTTTTCATGTATTTTTTTAACACCTTTAAATATTTTTAAAAATAAAATTCACAACATCACTAAAAAATACTTATTTAATCATTAGTTTAAAAAAAAAAAAAAAACCATTGAGACCCACCATCGGAAGAGCCCAACTGGACACACAGTATTTCTCTTCTCAAATCTCAAGCTGGGCGAATATTCCCTACGGACAGTTGAACACATTAATTAGTTCAACACTCTTCCACGTCTATCTTTTCTCTAGTCAAGGGCTTATGTTAAATTAGAATAGAATTGGAATTGTTCATGAAGTATTTCCCTTGTCTTGTTGTACTAATCCATGTGGGTAGATAATTAATTAAGGTAATGGTTAATGACATGGAACTTTGGTGGAAAAGCAGTTTCTTTAATTTCAAGCCTCTTATTTTAAAATATTTTTTATTTGGACAATATTAGGGTGCATATCAAATGTGCATTCCAAATATGCATACCAATGTAAATTGATTTTTTTTTCTTTAAAACATTTTTTAAAACACTCTTAACCATTAAAAATAATAAAATTTCACTAATAGTCACTTTTTTAATAATTAAAAATTAAAAAAACAAAAATATACGAGTGAACATATTTGATAGACACATTTGGAAGTTATACTATTATTTTTGTTTTTGTTTTGTGTTATTTACAAAGGACACATAAGGATGGGGGTATTATGCTTATCTTATTATCTGTTTGTCTTTCTCTTATGTACTTGTCATGAAATTGTTGTGTTCTGTTGTCAAATCTTCTTTGATTTATTATTTGCACTCTGATGCAATTTTGTCAAGAAATAATATTGGCATCCGCCACTATTTTAACTCACACAACACACACCATTGTAAATTTGACTAAAATACTCTCGTAATAAATACTATTTTCCTTTCCTTTCACATTTCAAACTCTTTTAAATATTGAGGAGAGAGACAGAGAGACGGTAAGGGATGAGTGAGAGTCGAGGAGAGAGAGAGAGAGCTATGCGATGAGAGAGAGAAACGCGATGAGAGAGAGAGAGAGACAGACGAGAGAGAGAGAGGGATCTGAGTTTGATGAGAGAGAGACCGACGAGAGAGAGACCGAGAGGAGAGAGAGAGAGATCGAGAGGATGAGAGAGAGCGTCGAGGAGAGAGAGCACGCGTCGAGGAGAGAGAGAGCGTTGAGGAGAGAGAGAGACCGAGAGGACGAGAGAGAGCGTCGAGGAGAGAGAGAGCTCGCGTCGAGGAGAGAGAGACCGAGAGGATGAGAGAGAGACGGTGAGGGAGGAGAGAGAGAGCTAATGAGAGAGAGAGAGACCGAGAGGAGAGAGAGAGACCGAGATGAGTGAGAGAGAGCGAGGATGAGAAAGAGACCGAGATGAGTGAGAGAGAGAGAGATGAGAGAGAGGGTCTGTTGAGAGAGACGAGAGGGATGTGTGATAAAAAAAAAAAACTGCCACGTAGGGTGTGCGAAAATGCACACCGCTACAATGGTGGATGCATATCAGTCCTGTTTTGTCAAAGTGATGGATACATTGTTTTGGTTTATAATAATATATATCTGGACGTGTGTATTACGCATGCACATACTTCAAAACCTCAAAACCCTGTATATGGGTGTTAGTTGGCTTACCAACAAAAATCAAATAAAATGTTATATTATTTGTAATAATATGGTGTCACATCAAATAAAGAATTGCGGCAATTCTATTTTTAAGATTATATACCTAAGACATGTATCATGCATACTCATGATGTAAACACATTTGTGCATATATAATTTAATTTTTTAAAATAATAAATAAAATGAACTCAATTTCAGCCTATCGTCTTTGTTGTTTGGATATAATGGTTGACTCAATTCTTATGAAGAAAAATATAAATGTTTAAATCTACATCTTCCTCTCAGTTTGTGCATCGTACAGGACAAACATATATATATATATATATATATATATATATATATATATATATATATATATATATATAAAGCCGGCTGACATGTTAATATACCTAATTTCAAGAGTTAATCATTTATTTGTTTTCAACATGACAACATGCGCTTACTCTTAGGGCTAGTTTGGGTAGTATGATACTATTCATTATTTTATTTTATTTTTTATCAATTTTTTATTATTATTCATTACTATTGTCGAGTTACTTGCTGTGTTCAGAGGATTGCAACTTTGTATTCCTCTTGACATCCCTAAGCTTAATATTATTGAATCTGATTGTCTGCTCTTGGTACAAGAACTACATCCTTATTAGGATTCTTTTTCACTTAATGGCAAACTTGACCAAGGAGGCAAAAGGCTTGATGCAATATTTCCAAGAGGTTAACATTGAGCATGTTAGTCGAATGGGGAATGGAGTGGCTCATAGGCTAGATTGATATGTTTGGAATGTTGTTGACATTCAAATGTGGTGAGAACATCATGTCCCTAGTTTTGTTGATCATGCTCTTTGGTTTGATCTGAATGCTATGTAATGTTTTATGTTTTAATGAAAGTCTGATTAAAAAAAAATATATATTCTATTGTTACTTTTTTATTATTATTTACAGAATATCTAAGATCACCTTAATATCCCAACTTAACCTTAGTTGGCATTTTGTCAAGGCCCTATCATTTATCAGTTTTGGTGATTTTGCGGCAGTCTGGGTCATTTATCTCAAACCATTAATGTATTGAAGTGTAATAATTGGACATTCCTCAATTGCTACACATATACTGATGCCATGTCATAGATGAGTTTGGGTCATTTGGCAACTACAGCCTATATATAGTATACTCTCTTCTTTAACTCGTCATGCATGTTTGATTTAATTGGTTGTGCTTTTTAATGAAAATTGAAAAGTACTTGTTTGAGAGAAGAATCCGGCCAAAAGTAACCCTCTAAAGTTCATGACATGGTGCGGTTTGGATAGTGAAATGAGATGAGATGGTTTTAGATGAAAATTGAAAATTGAATAAAATATTGTTAGAATATTATTTTTTTCATATTATTATTATTTTGTAATTTGAAAAAGTTGAATTGTTTATTATGTTGTGTGAGAATTTAAAAAATTTGTAATGATGAAATGATATAATAAGATAAGATGGATTGAGAGTCTTGTTTCTCAATCCAAACGGGTGGTCTCATCTGGACGTGTGTTTTACGCATGCACATATCAAAGCTAAGAACCATGTATATAGGAACGTGTTAGTTGGCTTACCAACCAAAAAAAAAAAAAAATGCTATATTCTTTGTAATAATATGGTGTCACATAAAATACCGAATTGTGGCAGCTCTATTTTTAAGATTATATACCTAAGCCATGTATCATACTCATGTAATTAAACACATGATTTGTACATTATATATAATTTAATTTTTTAAAATAATAAACTAAACTCAATTTCAACCTATCGCCTGTGCTGTTTGGATATAATGGTTGACTCAAACCTTATTAAGAAAAATATAAATGATTAAATCTACATCTTCCTCTCAGTTTAAACTTTTAATACGAGTGGTGATTTCGCATGTCATTATACTTAAGTCCCTAGGTTAGAAGAGAGATATTTGTACCATAAAAAACAGAGTTTTTCATATTGATCTCTTTTGTTCAAAGAGTTTACACTAAACTTATCTTATTCTAAATTTGTACAAATTATTTTCTTATAAGATATGCTTAAGGTCTCGTTTGGTTACACATATAAGATTAAATGAAATGATAATTAATTTGTGAATAATAGTAAGATAATTTTTGAATAGTAATAAAATGATTTCAGTTAAGATTTTCACGTGATTTTAGGAAATGAGAGATAAAATATTGAATAAAAAAATTATAAAGTTAAAATGAGGGTTAGAATATAATTTTTTAATATTATTTTTGTTTTGATATATGAAAAAGTTGATTTTGTTTTTTTGTTTGTTTTTTTGTATTTTGTTTAAAAATTTAGAAAAAATTGTAATAATTAAATAATGATTACATGAAAAAGTTAAAAATTTAATAATTTGAAATTAAAAAATATTTGTATTTAAATAGTATTTAGATGTTGAGATGAAATGAGATGAGATGGTTTAAATAATTTATTTAAAAAATATTTGTTTGAGAATATGAGATGAATGGTATTTGAAAAATATTTGTATTTGAATGGTATTTGAGATCAGATGAGATGGGATAAGATGGGATAAGATGGTTCAAATAATTTATAGCTAGGTCTGTTATATATCTTGTACGTGTTTTTAAAATGGAAAAGTGGTGGCTGCTTTCGGGCTTCGATCATAGGACGGCCGCTTCCATTCACCAGCGCATATAAAATGTAGTGGATTCTCTATCCGGCGACAGATGAGAAAAATTGAAAACAAATGGACAAAGCATATGACAAATTGGACCAATCGAATGGGTGAATTATTATTTATTAATGTAGTTTCCTTCCATTTTCTGGACTTTATTTTTTACACTTATCTTCTTGTTTTGTTCAGCAACAGCCAAGTACGTACTTCACGACGTTATTGCCAAGAAGTTAGCATGATAAGATCAATTGACCTAGCCTGCTGGTTAATTAGCATGCATGGTCGACGTTATTGCCAAGAAGTTTCTACCCACTTCTCTTTAATTATTTATTTATTTGCCATAACACTACTCTATAATTGGACGTCTTGGTAATTAAATAGTAATCGCGAATACTGAGAGTTTGAGAGCATGACTGCTTCCATGGCCTTTCAATTAGGAGCTTCTTCCTCTTCTTCATCTCCTTCCATCCGTTCATGGAATCATGATGTATTTTTGAGCTTTAGAGGTAAAGATGTTCGCCACAAGTTTATTTCTCACCTAAATCGTGCTTTACTTCAAAATGGAATCAAGACTTACAAAGATAGCGTCAACCTTGAAAGAGGAGAGCAAATTCTGTCAGAACTTTTCAAAGCTATTGAAGAGTCACAGATTTCAATTATTGTATTTTCTAAAAACTATGCAGAATCCAGATGGTGCTTAGACGAGCTATTGAAGATTCTTGAGTGTAAGAAACTAATGAAACAAATTGTTCTACCAATATTCTATGAGGTAAAACCATCGGAAGTACGAGAACAAAAAGAAAGATTTGGAGAAGCATTCACTAAACTTGGAGAGAAAATCAAGGATGACATAAAGCTGCTGGAATCCTGGAAGAAAGCTTTAGAAGAAGTAGCCAATTTGTCAGGGTTGGAATATTTAGCCGGGTAAGTTTTGCCTATATGTTCGTGTGCGCATATATATATGATGCTATTGAGATATTTATCATGGGGCAACTAAATTGACACAAATCCAGTATCTTATAATTAAATACATACAAAAGAATGAAAATGTAAGTCTGACAATGGCACAAGGTCATGACAAATGCACAATCAAATATTAAAATATTCAGATTTAAGGAAGGAAAATATATATATATACTTTAACTCAAATCATATTCATGTCATTTATCTGTGAAATGTCTGACTCTTTAAATTTTTTTCTCTTTTTATTGATAGGGATGATGAGTCAGAATTTATCCAAAAAATCATTTTGTGGTTGAACCCAAAAATAGTCCACCGAACACCTTTAAGTGTTGCCAAGCATCCAATTGGGATAGAGTCTCGTATACAAGACATTTATCAGCGTTTAAGTATCAAAAGGAAGGATATTATTCTCATGGTAGGGATGTTCGGAGTCGGTGGAATTGGAAAGACAACTATTTCAAACGACATTTATAACCAGATTTCTTCTCAATTTGAAGGAAGTTGTTTCTTGAGAAATATTAGAGAAACTTCAAAACAAGTGGGTGGTCTGATTCAGCTACAAAATACGCTTCTTTTCGAGATCTTAGGAACAAAGATGGATATTAATGATGTTGATAGAGGAGTCGGTGTAATTTGGCATAGACTTCAATCTAAAAGGATTCTTCTAATTCTTGATGATGTGGATGACATGGTCCAACTAGAAAAATTAGCTGGAGATCGTGCTTGGTTTGGTTCAGGAAGTAGAGTCATCATAACAACAAGAGATCAACATTTACTAGATAACTGTAAAGTTGATTTAAAATACGAGGTGAGGACTTTGGATGACAATGATGCTCTTCAACTCTTTAGCTTGTATGCCTTCGAGGAAAAAGAACCATTGAAGGATTATGTGGACCTCTCTAAACAAGTAACAAACTATGCTCAGGGTCTTCCACTAGCTTTAACAGTGTTAGGTTCGGATCTAAAAGGTCAAAGTATACATCAATGGAAAAGTGCATTGGATAAGTATAGAAACATTCCCAACCGAAATATTCAAAGAGTACTTCAAATAAGTTATGATAGTTTGGAAGATAATGAGAAAGACATGTTCCTTGATATTGCATTTTTCTTCAAAGGAGAACCTTTTGCTAAGGTCATGGAAATATTTGATAGTTGCGGTTTTTTTCCGGTTCATGGTATCCAAAGGCTTATAGACAAGTGTCTTATTACTGTTAAAGGGTGTAGTTATAAATATATTTGGATGCATGACTTGCTACAAGATATGGGTCAAGAAATTGTTCGAGAAAAATCATCCAAAGAACCTAGCAAACGCAGTAGATTGGGGTTTCACGAGGATGTTCGTCAAGTGTTCGAAGAAGATATGGTAAGAGTCACAAAATAAATCCTTTTTCTAAAAGTGAAATCTTGTAGAAAATATTGACTTATGAATTAATACCTAGTGGAAAAAATCATTTAAATGATCAAGAATGAATTTGTAGTTATAAATACAATTCGTTTATTGATGAAGATGAATCACAAAATTGAGTACCATATAAATGTCCAGCTTTTTCGTTTCAAATATTCAAATATTTTTCTAATTTAGTGTCTACTGTCTCTTGTAGCTAGCGTTCGTTTTATGAAAAGTTAAAAGAGTACTGTACGTAAATTGGGAAAAAAAAGACAGTTTTTTGTATTTTAACGTGTGAATATTTAGTATTGGAAAATAGCATGTAAAGATAACGAGAGAGTAGTATTTTTTATGAAATAATTTACTGTCAGCTCAAAAATTATTAACCTTAGCAAATTGCAATTTATAGACGACTTTATGCACAAATTTTGCTGACACTCTTGTACATGCATTCTCTTATATCAGGGGCCAAACAAAGTTGAAGGCATACTAGTAGATTTACCTGAAGGGGATGAGGAGATAAGCTTGCATCCCGAAGCATTTCGACATATGGAAAGACTTAGAATCTTTATAAATCGTAATGCATGTTTTTCTTGTGCACCGTATTATCTCTCTGAAAAGTTAAGAGTTCTTGATTGGTCTAAATATCCTGTAGAGTCTTTGCCACATAATTTTCAAGGGAAGAAACTCATTGTCTTTAAAATGCGTGATAGCCTGGTCAAGGAGTTAGGGGATGGATTCAAACCCAAGGTACGTACACAATTATAATCATCAACAATTTTTTGTTCTTTGAATTATGTAGTGAAGTCCCTTAAACTTTTCATCTTTTTCTTTTACAGAATTTGACGACTATGACTTTCTTTAATTGTCAATTCTTAGAAAAGATTCCGGATCTTTCAAGCATCTCAAATTTGAAGGAATTGATTGTCCAAAATTGTAGAAGATTAGTTGAGGTTCATGATTCTGTTGGATCTTTGGAAAAGCTTTCTATGTTGGATTTTCGTGGATGTTCTAAACTCCAAATCCTTCCAAGAAGCCTCAAGTTGAGATCTTTACGCAGGCTTCTTCTTTGTGATTGCTCAAGCCTTCGTTATCTTCCTGAAATCGAGTGCAAAATGGAATGTTTAAGGATATTGACTCTAAATCACACCGCAATAGAAGAACTACCTTTATCCATCGGAAACCTGGTTGGACTCCAGTATTTAAAAATATCGGACTGCAAAAACCTTATGCGTCTCCCAATTGCTTGCATTAGGTTGCAAAATTTATCGCTCCTCCAGATTGGTGGTTGTCCAAAACTTGTAAAGAAGATGAGGGATCTATCCTTTCTGGCTATTGAGTCTCCAAAAATGGAAGAGGAGATGTCATTACGTGAAGAACGACTCCATGAATTGGCGCCTCCAATGAATTCAAACAATGGGAGCACTGCATTACAAGTATCGAATCTTCAAATTAATTGTTCCCATTCAGAATCAAATTTCTTTCCACTATATAGTTTCTTTACCATGTTTAATTCCTCTGCCAGTTTGAGTTGGTTAGATCTACAGGGGCTGAAATTGTTTGCCTTCCCACGAGCATCAAAGGGTTCGTTACACTAACTACACTTTCCTTGCGTGATTGTGAGAAACTTGAAGAAATACTAGAGCTTCCACCAAATATAAGGTACATCTATGTAGAGGGATGCACGTCATTAGAAAGATTTCCAGAAGTATCAAAAATATTGCAATTCGATGGAAGCCACATCACATCACTAGAAACTATTAAATTGAGTGGCTGCTCCAAAATGCATGTGAATATATGGAATGATAAAGTGCAAAACCATTCATTGTGGAAGGTATGTATGTTTGATCTCATTTTAAAAAGTATACATGGCAGAAAAAAATTTGATAATGATGATTATATTGGTTTAACTGAGACTCTATGATTATGATTCTACTTTATTTATGGAAATTCAGATTCCAGCGTGGTTGCATTATGTTCATGAGTTTTTAAAAGATAATGAAATGGTGAAGGGGCTTGATGATGTCAAAGAAGAGTGGGCAGTAGATATTGAGGGGCCGCACTATTTGGAGGAGATCAAGGGAATTGTATTGTATCTCGTAATGTTTTTTAATGATGATAATATTCGAGAGGAGGGTGTTGTTGGTGATGCTAAGATAACCAGTAACGGCTCAAATCATGTATGTTGTATTGAAAAAGGGGTAGAATTGGTTAATTTGGATCGGTCGGGATATCTTGTATGGGTGGGGTATTTCAATTTACAATCTTTTGAGCTCAATGTTTTGGACAACTTGCGAGTTCAGTTTTATCTCCATCATCCTTATGACGAGATAGTGCCATTTGATACAACTTGCAGAGCCAAAGTGGTATATAAGAATGAAAGGAGAGCATATAAAAAAAGAAAAATGGATGAAGTTGATGATGTTGGAAAAACTAATGATCAACAACAATTCAATTAATGATAACCCAAGTAAGTTGCCTTTGTTCCTTTGATTTTGAAGCAATGTTTTCCTTAAATTTTTGTTCCTTCTCTCTGCGTACTATATTTTTTCCCTTTATTTCTAAATACCAAAAAAAATAGGCATTGGGGTTGACACTATTGCTCTGTCTAGAGTACACACAAATAAATTGTGTCCAAGCACATAAAGTTTGGGTTTAGGGACACTATGACGGACTTCTTTTGTAGATTTTAATAATCTATCTTTTTCTTTTGTACGATGATTATTTTGATTGCTTGGTCAAGAAAAATTTGCAAGATGGACTCAATAATGTCATTCTACTTAAGTTTAGGGATTCAACTTGCCACTGAAATAAAGGTGGTCATTTGCCTTGTTTTAGCCCCCATAAACTTCTTGTATGATTGACCATATATGTTGATACCAATTTATAGAATGATACTCTTGCATTGAATTCTGATGTTTAAGACCTAAGTTAGCTTTTTCCACCGAAATAAATAAGATGGTCATTTGGTCTCTTGTTTGCACTTCAAAATTGGTATTCTTCTGACTTTGTGGTTATTGGGGCTATTTTAAGGAATGAAAAATGTGATAGCCTCGTTTGGTTACGCAGTTCAAATGAGATGAGATATTTTATTGAAAGTTGAATAAAATATTGTTATAATATTATTTTTTAATGTTATTTTTGTTTAGGGATTTGAAAAAATTGAATTGTTTATTATATTTTGTGTGGGAGTTTAGGAAAATTGTAATGATTATACGAGATGAGATGAGATGAAATGGTTTGGTTTTGTGTACAAGCTATTTGCTTTAAGTTTGGAAGGATTTTGGGCTGTTTGAAGTAGATGATATAGAGGCTTTGGCTGCTTTAATGGATCTTTAAATGATCTAAACTGGTTTCTCAAGTTTGCTATTGGAAGAGGATTCATTGTCAGTTATTGGGCCTATTGGTTCTAAAGAACCTAATTTTTCAAGGCAAGGGAATGTGATTTCTGAAATTCAAAGTCTTCTTTCTCGGTTTGCAGTGTATGATGTAATTCATGTTGGTAGACAAGAAAATGAAGCAGCTCATTTATTTGCAAGGCACGCTCGCTTTGTGGATGATACTATATATTCAATAGTGTCATCAATGTCCAGATTTTATTCATTCTAGGGTCTTGCTTGATTCTAATTTGTAATTGTATGGTATTAACTTTGTTATTGGTTCTATTAATATGAATGCCAATGGTTCATTTAAAAAAACAAAAAATTGGTATTCTTCAAAATTTGTTAGCTTATGTTGTTAAACATTTATAATTTTCATATTGCAGGGACATCCTATGCACCATCGATTTGGCATAATCTTTGTGGGAAACAGGATTCCAAATTCAATTCTGTCAGTTCAGATCATGAAATGTGTTCAGAACATGTCTGGTTGGGCTACTTTGTTGGATAAACTTTGAAGATAGAGGGAGACAATCTACGTGTTAAAATTTTATGCACTTCAAAATCGTGGTTCTTCAAAGCTGCTTGTATTTCCACTAATGGTGATGCTAAGATAACCACTAATGGCTCAACTCATGTATGCTGAATTCAAGGGGAATTAATGGATATGCTGTATGGGTGGGGTATTCCAATTTACAATCTTTTAAACTAAAGGTTTTGGACAATTTGCGAGTTCAATTGATTTCCATCATCGTTACGAAGGGATGGTGCGGTTTTTTAAAAGTTGCAGAGCCAAAGTGGTATACAAGAATGAAAGGAGAGCAAATAAAAAAATAAATAGATGAAGCCGATGTTGGAAAAACTCCTGATCAACATAAATTCAATTAATAATAACCCAAGTAAGTATGTCGCCCTGTTCGTACCATGTTTTGGTTGAGATACCCTTCATGTGTGTTTTTTTTAAAAATAATTTTATTTGAAAGTCTTTACACACATACCATCCACATAACATAATTTGATTTATAAGATCAAATTTTAGTGTATTATTTTTTCCGTTACTTTCTAATACCAAAAAAAAGTTATTATATTCTCGAGTTAGTCTGTAAAGCACATCATTTACATCACTTAAATGGTAAGATTTAACTTGTAGCGTTCAAATTTTAAATTTTAAGTTTTGATGGTGTGCTATAAGCACCGATTTGATAATGGAATTTTTCAAAAAGAAAAAATGGCACAACGATATGGACTTTATCATAGAACAAGCACCTAAAATTTGGATTTAGGGACACTATGACGGACTTCTTCTGTAGATTTTAATAATGTCTGTTCTTTTGTGGGATGATTTTTTTTGGATTGCTACGTAAGTTTTTGGATGATATTCTTGAACATTGGGCATCAAACTTCCGGATAAGTGGAGAAGGACTACGATAATACAAACTTCCAGATTTTTTTTTTTTTTGTCATTGCCCTGTTTTAGGACCCATAAACTTTTGTGTACGATGGATCATATATGTTTAGTCTTTGCCAATGAAATAAAGGTGGTCATTTGGTTACTGTTTGATGTTAAAATTCCCTTGATCTACTCGGGTTGCATATGTATTGAGAAAGAGGACTACCACATTGATTGTGAAGAATATTATTTTATAGATTTTAATAATCTTGCCTTTCTAGGATGATTATTTGCATTGCTTTGCATTTCTACGATGATTATTCCAACCAGATAGGAATAGATACTGAAGTTTTATATGGAAGAACTTGTGCAGTAGTGGGAAGAAACAACTCCGGCTTCATCATATTTGTCAAAACCTGGCATCTCCATTCAACATATACAACCATTTCTAGGTTTAGCATTTGCAACCCAAGTGGCCTGTCGGCCCCTGTTGCTTTTATTTATTTTACTTGGGATATCTTTGTTAAATCGCTTGCCCCTATTGCTACTATTTCTTTGAAATTTCAGGTGAGTTTGTTCTCTATGGTCTTTAAGACTTGATTTGGTATTTGCCACTGAAATCAGGTGTTGTCATTTGTTTCATATATGATGTTAAAAAATTGCCATGAATCTACTCAAGGATTGCATATGTACTGGCAGTATTGCTCATGTTGGTTGGTTGGGATTATGGGAACTCAACTCTATTGATATCAACTTTTGGGTTTAGGGACCTGTACAACATGTGCACTGATGTAACATGTCTTAATTTTCAAGGGACCTGTTCCAGATAAGGTGGTGAAGGACTAGGATGATTCAAAGGTAGATTTGGAGTTAGAGCTTCGACTTGTTTGAGATGGATGAATGACATGTACGTTTAAAAGAGCTGAATCTTAAGACCACTACACTATTGCTACTGTCATCCATCTCTCTCTCTCTCTCTCTCTCTCTAGTTATTTATAAGAATGAACAATTTGGAGGTAATCGTCAATCTTGCCAAAAGTGGGAAAATCTTCATGCTTAGCTTGTAAGCTTTTCACTTTGATTGTTTACTTGTAGCCATTAGTTTGTTTGTTGCACGATGAATATAAGTTTTGTGCTGCCTTATTACAGCAAGTTTCTGCTAAACACACTTTGCTGAAAAACTAGAAAACACCACTTATCTCATTCAAAAACTTCCATTAAGTTTGAGAAATGGAACCAAACACAGCATCAGGAGGATTAGACCTATCCAAACACAGCATCAGGAGGATTAGACCTATCCAAACACAGCCCTGAATTTCCTTTAGCACCTTCTATAGGGGAAAAATCTGCAATCTGATTAGTTTCGCTATATCCGAAGATCTTGGTGGGTAAAACTTGACACAATGCCCATCTATACCAAGAAATTAGATTTAAAAAAAAACACCCCTCCTTATTAGCCTTTACAGGTGTATCTTCCCCCCTTCTAGGACAATAAGGTATAGCATTAATCTAAGATGCCAAATCTGATCCTAAATGATCTTGTAATTTAACCAAATTCCACCCAGATGAAGGCATGACCTCTTAAGTTTCAAACCTTCTTGCCAACCACATCAACTTATTTGATGGCTGCTGCTTCATTGAAGGATTTGGGTGTTTGGATTTGAAAAAGACGGGCCATAACGAGCACCGAGCTCCCATATATAAAATTTCATGCTGACTTCATGCGTAATGCTCTCTTTACTTCATTAAACTCCCTCACACCCAATCCTCTCTCATCAATAGGCTGAAATACTTTTTCCCAAGCAACCCATTTTTTCTTTACTTTACATTCCCTATCTCCCCAAAGAGAAAAAGTCTGAACCTCAAAACTGATTTAGGCACATTCAGAGCTGAGAGCAAATGAATTGGCATGCTTGATAAAAACATGCTTAATCAAGACCAAATTTCCCCCATTAGACGACAACTTTGACTTCCAAGCAGCAAGCTTGTTCCTTAATTTCCCTTATAGAAACTCCAACATTGATCCTTTTAATGAGAATAGGTACACCAAGATACATAAAAGGAAACAAATTATCCCTAAAAACCAGTTCCATCCAACATAATATGTTTCCTAGAAACAAAAGCATTTTTTACTTCCACTTACTCAATACTTCAGATAAACCCTTCAAAGATTTATTGGATTGATTAAGGAAGATAACAATGTCATCAGCGTATAAAAGAAAAACCAAAGGCCAAACATATCCATAAAAATATCCATTCAAGTCTACCATAAGCTTTTTCCATATCCATTTTAACCATCAAATTGCATCCTTTTTACTTTTTTATTGAGACTAAGAGCGTATTCATGAGCAAGAGCTATATTATCAAAATACTCCAACCTTTAATAAAAGTTCCTTGCACCTAGAAAGCTGCAAGTCTATTCACCATATATATATAACTACAAAAAACTTCCACATCAGATATATCGTTGAACTCCTTTATCGGTTTAAACTTAGAAAAAGAAGGCAAAAAATTGTTGGAAAGAACGCAACTATGTAGAAATAATGAAATAGAGGATCTTTTTTATGGGCAATGTGCTAAAGGATCAGTGTGGGTGTGTGCCTTTATTTATTCTGATATAGGAAGAAGAAAAGAAAAGAAAATATTAAATTCTCACAAAGGACAACTAGAGATTCCAACTTTCTTTCACTCAACTTTCATAGTTATTGACATAAAAGGTATATCTAAATTTGCTTCCACTAATGGCAAGTTTCTTAAATCTTGCTTTCAGTCTCTTCCTTCCAGACAAATGGAACCAAAGAATGCTCGTTATCCTCCTCCTCCCATGTCTTCAGCTTGCAGAATCTTTAATTCTTCATACTACTTCTCCATAATTAAATCAAGTCACAGAACAACAAACAAAAACCACTACATCAGTTCTAAACCTTTCTGTTTCCAAGAGTACATTGTTTTTATTTCTTCCAAGCAATTTCTCAAGTGACAACTGATCATATTTAATTGCAGATAGTATGTCAGATGCATTGAAGCAGGGCTACGATGATAGTATGTCGGATGCATTGATGCAGGGCCATGTTGATAGCATGCTGGATGCGTTGAGGCAGGGCAACTATCATATAAGATGCTTTCGAGGTAATATTTGGATTACTTTTCTCCATAAAACCAATTTTTACACTCAAAATCAACATTCCATTTATTATTTTCGCAAAGAAAAGACTTATTGCAACAGGCTGAAGGGTGATGAAATCCCAGAACTTACAGGAGCAATTGAATAAATTGATAGAAGACAAGGGAGACTCAAGAGAGGTTTTGGAGGGCCTACTTGGTTACATCCTGTGTTCCACCCAGGTGCTCATTTAGTACCTCTTTCATGCGCATGCACAATTGTGTATGAGGGACTAACTCTTTTCCATCTTCAAAATACTATGCAGGAGGAAGTTGTTCCACCATATGTTGCTCTTGCCATAAGACCAAATCGTGGATTCTGGGAAGTTGTTAAGGTGAAATCCAAGGACTTGTCAGTGGACGCTATCACTGCTTCAGAATACTTGAGATTCAAAGAAGTGATCTTCGATAAAACTGGTAATTAAGTGTGACTTTGGAGAGAAACTGACACGAAAAACTAGCATATAGCAGAGTGAGAAAACCATTGGGAATATAATTTCGCAATGACTTGAAATTATGTAGTTTTCTTGAAAACTTGGATATGTATAGGCTTTGAGTTTTTTCAATCTGAACTTGGTACTTGATCTTGTTGCTATGCTATATGAGATATGATGCGCAGGGCGAATGATGAAAATGCCTTGGAGATAGATTTTGTGAGTCCTTGACTTATCCACTCCTCGCATGACCCTTACTTCTTCTATCGGATATGCTGTCAGCTTCATCTTGAAGTTCTTGACATCAAGGCTGCATGGCCACTACTCGAGCACTTACAAGTCCTAAATTATAAAGGAGGTATAAAGGCAGCTCATACTTTGGATAGGAACACCGAGAATGGAAGAAAGTAATTGCTTGTTTCATACTTTGGATACACAAATAATGGATGTTGTTCCAATTTAGCAGGATCTTATAATAAATGCAACTTCAGATACAATCGCTAAGCTACAAAGTGCCCTGATTGTATTAGTCTCTGCAATCCCCAGAGAGATACCATTTCTTAATTTTGAGCAGAGGTGACCATTATTTTATGTTTTCCACCCTCATTGAAAGCGAAACCTGTTTTGACACAAATTCTATGATAGGTGGATATTGGATAGTACACGCTTTTTCTGTATTTTCCCTTCTTGTAAGGAGTGGGGCTTTGAGAGAGGATGGGGGAACACTGCAGAAAGTGTTCAGGAGAATGTTAGGATGCTTTCTGAGGTACTCCAAGCACCAGAACCCGCAAAGTTGGAGGTTCTCTTCAGCAGGCTTCCCGACATATTCAGCATTGTGATCATCTCCCCTCAGGGCTGCTTTGGGCAGTCAGATGTCCTCAGATTGCCTGATACTGGCGGCCAGGTAAATAATGCATTCAAGCATCATTAATCAATAACTACAATAATTATAAAAATAATTATAAACACCACCAAAAAGATAAAAATAATATTGTACAATCTTGCTAAGCTCACCTTTTGATAATTCACAATTAGGTGGTGGTATACATTCTTTGATCAAGTAAGAGCTTTAGAGGAAGAATTGCTCCTCGGGATCAAGCAACAAGGTCTTGTTGTGAAGCCTCAGATTCTTGTGGTGAGCTATTAACAAAGGATTTTAAGAAATAATTCTTAAGTAGTATAAGGTTAGCAAGGATCAGTATAAGTTATGCATTTAACTCCTTTTCATTTTACAGGTAACAAGACTTATACCTGATAGCCGAGGGACCAAGTGCAACCAGGAGTTGGAGCCTATTGCCAACACTAATCACTCTCACATACTTAAGAGTCCCATTTAGAACAGAGAATGGGATTGTATGCCATTGGGTTTCCCATTTTGATATCTACCCTTACCTTGAGAGATTTGCCCAGGCATTTGCTATTATCTAGCATTTTTTGTCAGTTTCTTTTTCGAAACAGTTTTCTTATTCT
The DNA here is from genome assembly GCA_029856935.1 of Cyclocarya paliurus. Classification (NCBI taxonomy): domain Eukaryota; kingdom Viridiplantae; phylum Streptophyta; class Magnoliopsida; order Fagales; family Juglandaceae; genus Cyclocarya; species Cyclocarya paliurus. The sequence goes on from CM056947.1 coordinate 40,657,487, forward strand.
AGTCTTTTCCCTTTTCTTCTCCCATCACTAAGATGCTACTGTTAAGATTCTTGAACACATGGAATGCAAACCAGACCTCATCATTGGGAACTATAGTTAAGGAAACTTGGTCGTGTCTTTGATATGGCTAGCTAACTTGGAATAACACGGGTCTAATCCATCATCTTGAATTGCTTATAAACATTTTATTTTAATCTATTTATTACTCTAAATGTGAACTTTGGCGTGTTAATAACCCAGGGAACTATTGCTCATACTTTAAATAACTCATTGCCTTCAGAATGAGAGGTAGTCTCATCAAGGAGTTAGGGAATGGATTCAATTTTAAGCTAAAGGTTTTGCGCAATTTGCGAGTTCAATTTGATTTCCATCGTTGTGATCCTGGGAGAGTACCATTTTATAAAAGTTGTAGAGCCAAAGTGGTATACAAGAATGAAAGGAGAGAAAATAAAAAAAGAAAAATGGATGAAGTCGATATTGCAAAAAGTCCTGAACAACATAAATAGAATCAAGGATAACCCAAGTAAGTCGCCCCTCTTGGTACTATGTGTTTTGGTTGGGATATTTTTCATGTTTGTTTTTGGGGATCGCCTTCCCTTCCATCTCCTACCACCAACGTTGGACGACCTTAAATTTTCCTTTAATTTTTGTTCCTTCTCTCTACTGCGTACTATGTTTTTTTTGATAGTTTGTTGTGTCTACACTACACATAAATAAATTGTCGCCAAGCACATAAAATTTGGGTTTATGGACACTATGACGTACTTCGTTTGTATATTTTAATGTCTTTTCTTTTCTAGGATCATTATTTGGGTTGCTTTGTTGGTCAAGAAAGACTCGATAATGTCATCTTACTTAAGTTTATGAAAAAATCACTAGGTATTCTTCCAGATAAGGTGGAGAAGGACTATGATGATTCAAAGGTAGTTTTGGAGTTAAGGCTTCAACTTGGTTTCACACATTAAATAGCTTGCAAACTTTTCAATTTTTTTCATTAAATTATAGTCATTAATCCCAATGGGTGTTTGATTCATTGAATAGTCATTCTATAGTCCATGTCATGGTGCTTCTTCAAAGTTTGACATTGCATCCCTACCAAAATTAGCTTGCATCTCTGTGCCTTCTTTTTACATTGCTCTGTTATAGCCCCCATAAACTTCGTGTATGATGGACCAGGAGATTCTCTAGTGCTAACCACAGCAATCCAAAATGCCAGACATCTTGGAGGATTTCCGAATTCACCCCATCATGAGTGGCATGTGTGTCGCTCTTCCTATCATCAGAGGAAAGAACCACTTGCAATGAGAGCATAACTTTCACCTCCAACATCATCGAAGGTGAGGACTTTCCCAAATAAATGTCCATGGAGAGGATAAAGTCATAATAACTACAGTTTGTGATATGCATCTAAAGCTAAAGACAATGTGCTTTGCTATTTCTGGAAAATGAATTTTAAGAATGATTAAAGGAAGACATAAAAGTGAGAAGCCATAAGTTTATTCTCAATTTCTGTGTAGAATTGCTCAAAATGGTTTTGGAAAGGTATGATGAAGAGCTGACTAAATCAACATAAGGAGAAATGAAATGTGATTTAAACAGAGAAAGCACTAGGGTGATAGCAGAAAAGCATGAATTTGAATACACACATACATATACACAAAGAGAGTCTGTGACACAGGCATTTGAAGGAGAATTTCACTTATTGTGGCTTTCAAAACAGGATTCTATGCTACACATGTCAACGCAAATATTTATGTCCACCCAAAGAATCATTGAAGCTAGTTTTTTGCTGCCTCTCATTTCCTTTATCCTTATGCTCATTAGAACCACATGCTTGTCTTTCCCATTGATTGCAGCATGCTGTTTTCTTATTAAAATTATGATGAAATTTAGAAAAAAGTTGAGGGAAAGTTTGACTTGTTTTGTTGTTCTATGATTAGTACCATGCAATTGGTGGATATGTAAAGTTCATTGGGGTACACTTGGTGTCGCTTTTTATCAACCATCTCGCAAACACTCCAAACTCTCAATTATCATGATTCGCATATGGTTTTGAATTTCTAAAACAGAGCACCCAAAAATGGAGTAAAATGACATACCATGATTAGAAATTGCATACTCTAAAACTGAAAAACAGAAACCGAAATGTAGAAAAAAAAAACCTCATAAAAAGATCAAATCCAAGCACCATACAAGATACCTTGTATGGGTTGTAAAGGAACTGTAGCAACTGCCTACCAAGTTGTACAACCTCGTTAGCGGCCGTTGTAAATTAGTACTCTAGTATGGGTATAATGACCTGGAATAATTTGCATAGAACAAAGACTCGAAAGGAAAGCGGCCGTTGCATGAGCATTGATACATGCCAGTGGGCTAGCTAGATAGAGTATATAGATAAAGTTGCATGGGAAGTTTCTAGGTAAGTCAACTTCCAACCATTACACGATGAAAAAATCTACACAACCTCCAACTATTCACATAATCTCTACACACCACACTTTTTTTAATTTTTATTATTTTTTTCTTTTATCAAATATTTAATATATGAATAATGAATAGAAGAATTGAATTAGTTTAAAACGAATAAACTCAAAAAAAAAATTTTAATTTAAAAATTTAAAAAAATATAGTGTGTAGAGGTTGGAGAGACTATCTAGCATTGCTATTACACGATTTGTATGAACTTTAGACTTTTGGATTTTCTAGGTGAGGCCTAAGTGGATGGGGCCGGGTGAGGCCTAGGTTTTCCTGACTATTAGAGCATGTGTACCTACCTTAGAGGATAACACCTCACAAGCTAGATCAACTGCATCCGCTGCATGTTCTCAACAAAATGCTTCCTCCATTTCATCCGCTGCTCATTCTCAACAGCATGCCAAAACCAACTCTGCTCAATATGGAATATTGTAGACTCTTCTAGAATGATTCTCTTGTAAACTATACATTTCTTCTATAAATATGAGTGCTGTTGTCTTGACAAGTGAAAGATAAGTTCATGTTCATTTTCATGTTATTTATGTATGTATTTATGAATATGCACATTTGTCAAGAAACCTTATACTTATTATATTTATTGTATAATGTGTTGAGTATTCGACTCATTTTTGTATATTTTTATATTTTTAAACCACTCTAAGTGATGACATTTATGAGAATAAGATTGCAGGACAAGACTTGACCAGGGAGGCGAGGCAGAGGCCTAGATAGTTTGTCATGTTCAGTTTATGGTTTAAGGTTTAAATAAAATATTCTGATAAGCACATGAGATTTTAGTATTTTTTTTTTTTAAATAAATGCTTCCACAGATTCTATTTTAGATTTTAAGTAATTAATAAATTTTGTTTTATTTATTAAAAATTTTCGCATTTGGCGCGTCATTAAAAGAAAAGTTTTTAGTCAAATTTAGTAGCACACTGGCTCCTCGAAAATTTTAAAATGTCTTTATTGAAGAGTGGGGTGTTACTTGAAATTGAGTGCAGTTTACTATTTTAAAAAATTAATTTATATCTTTCTATTATAATAAGCGCCTATCACGCTTCTATAGTAATCAACAGTAAATTTTCACATTTCGTGTGAATTGTCCGTGTTTAGCGTGTTGTGTCTTTTCTATCATTTTATTCTCTTCTTTTGTATCCGTTTATATGAGGTGTTCTAGTCTTTTAACTCAGTTGTGTCAGATGTCGGCAACTTTTTTTGTGTCAACTCCCTCAAATCCTCTCTCATTGTCGGCTCTCTCCCTCCCAAGTTCCCTCTCTCAATTCAGACCCTCTTTCTTTTCTCTCTCCGTCTTCTCTGTTCTGTGCATCTTCTATCTTCTTTTGGTTCTTCAAATTTGTTTTCAGTGTTGGGTTTTTTTTTCTTTCATTTCGTTGAAGTTGATTTTTTTTTGCTTGTCTGATATGCTTGTTTTCATATTTAGGTTTGTGGTGTTTCATTTGTGTTGATCGGCTACATCTTTAGTTTCATGGGGGTCCAGATCTGACTGGTTTTGACAGCCTCAGAGCTATGATTGAGGCCGACGCTCTCAAAAGGAGGAACTACAGGCTCTTCTTTTGGTCTCCATGTTTCTTCCCTCACCACTTTCTCACAAAACTCTCTCTCTCCTAACACCCTATCTTCCAAATCTCTCTCTAACTTTCTCTCCCTCTTATTCTCTATGTTTCTTAACCACTCTCTCTCTCTCTTCATGTCGTTGAAACTGGTTTGAGGATTGTAGGTTTTTTTTTCTCATGTTTTGAGGATTGCAACTTTTTTTTTTTTTTGCAAGTTCTTTTCATTGTAGTCTTCACAAAAATATGCGTAGATCGGTTATGAAGAACTCGCTAGTTAGGATTGGAGGCGTGGAGGGAGAGTGGGTTAAGAAGGCTGACCGCTCTCATAACATGTCTCTCTCTTTTTTTGTTTGTCTTATCTGTTGTGATCTGGTGATTTTTGCAATTTTTATGATTTGATGGCTTTTTGGATTTTTGTGATCTGGCTTGCTTTTTGATCTAATTTGCAATTAGTAGAAACAAGAAAGTAAATTAAGAAACTAGGTCGACTGTAGTGATTTGAGTTGCAATTGTTGCAGACTGGGTTTTTGATGATATTTCTTTTTTCTGTGGGACATAGATGTTCCATCATTTTCTTTCTCATCAGTATTAACCTATGTAGATTGCCAAAGAACATGGGGTATCATGAGATTCATTCAAGTTTCTTGCTTAGGGGCATCTCCATCTTATGGGAAAGCCCTTGTCTCAGATTAAAAGGGTCATAGAAGCTGGGGTCCCAAATTCTTGAGGAATTTTTCTATTCATGTATGTAAATATTTTGCCTTTTTGGGATTTTATATTTTGAAGAGATTTGTGTTTTTTATTGCGTTTTTAGAACTGATGCTCTGATTTCAGGCATAAGCATTAATTTGTGTAAGTTGAAATATGAGATGGTGGGAGAAGACTCTTAAACCCAACATGGTGGATTCAATCGGCGCAAGAAATTTTCACCTGTTTTTTCATTGAGGACATGAAGCCGGAAAATCTTCATTGAGGACCTGTTTTTTCATATGGCTTATTAAAAATTAAAAACATAAATATAAAAAGTATTTGATGATCAATACTTTAATTAAAGTTGTTACATTATTGGCGTGGGGCTTGGATTGATGCAATTGAAATGATAAGTGTTCTTTCAAAAAAAAGAAAAAAAGAAATGATAGGTGTCAAATCAAGTTTGATATTTAATTATTGTGTGTGAGTAATTCCATCCTATAAGAAGGGTAAAACAGAAACAAGAATATGGCAGAATTGTTATATTTATATAAATTCCATCCTGCTGTAAACTTAAGTTCGAAGGATAAGCGTTTATAAGCCCCATGCATTCACAAGCTAGCCTGATAGGATTTTTATAAGCACAAAGATGAGTGGTGATTTTTCTTTTTTTACAATGCTAGATTGCATTTACGGAAACTTATTGCAACGACGGTGGATAACTTCCCTCATATTTAATTTTTTGGGCCAACGTACGTCCTTTCCTTTGATGCGATAAATCTAAGACTTATTTGAATAGTGAGATGAGATGAGTTCAATAAAATATTATTATTTTTTAATATTATTATTATTTTGAGATTTGAAAAAAATAAATTGTTTATTATATATTTTGTAAGAAAAGTTGAGAAAGTTGTAATAGGTTGAGAGTATTTTTGCATCCTCACAATCCTAATAGGTTGAGAAAGTTATGGTTAATGTGGCTTCACTGGTGATGGATAGGGGCCGAGGTTGGGTCCATTGGGTTGATAGGAGGTAGAGGAAGAAGTGGTGAAGAAATGGTGGCCGGACGGCGGCGCTAGAACGAATGGAATGCCGTGGCTTCTGATAGGAAGTGCAGGCAAACGGCGGCGCTAGCCGGCTTGAGATTGGAGGGGGATGGTCGCCGGTTTGTGGGGAGTCGATTGGACCGGGCAGTGAGGAACACTACAGCGGGTGGCGGATGTTGGGAGGAAGTAATTGAATGCACGGGGAGAGAGAGAGAGAGGGGTCGAGCGGGAGATAGCTGAGAGAGAAAGAAAGAAAAGAAAGAAAAGAAAAAGAAAAGAAAAAGGAAAGAGGAGAAGAAAAGATGGGGAAAAGAAATGAGGTCCAATCCTCATAACTGGGGTCCCAAAAATGATCCATCGAAAAAGATTTTAAAACTGCAAACTAAATAAAATAATTCAAATGTAGTGAAAGACTTAAATAAAACAGTAATAATTTTAAAATTAAAAAACAAACCAATTTAAATCAAAGATCACTTTAAATGCCAAAACTGTAAATAATAACAAGAAAACCTTTTAAAAAATAATTTTCACAACTTAAAAATATTATAAAATAATATAACAAAATCTCTATAATTTTAAAACAAGAGAATCAATTTTTAAATTAATTAAAATAATCCTTCAATAAAAAATACACTAAAATACGGGGTGTTACAAGATTGATTTAAATTAAATAGCGATGGGAGTTGCCGTGGAAATCCAGGGAGTTATGGGGGAGGTAGAGTGATCAAAGATGAGTTTGGTAATACGCGGAGAGCTTTCTCTGCTCATTTTGGTCTTGGCACTAATAATGGAGCTGAGTTAAGAGCTATTACTGAGGGGATTGTTTTGTGCAAGAGGCTCAATCTTTTTAATGTGATTATTGAAAGTGATTCTAAGGTTGTAGCTAATTGGCTCCATGTAGGGAGGTGTACTGTGTGGTATTTATGGGACTATTGGGAAGAATTGTGTATTGCTCTTGAAGGGATTCAATATCTTATAGTGCATCAATTTCAGGAAGGTAATCAAGTGGTAGATCTTTTAGAGTGGCAAGGTGAATTGGGTCGGAATTTTATTTATGAAGGATATCAAAATTTACCACGGTTTTTGAGAGGTAAGCTTCAACTTGATAAGTTGGGTTATCCTAATTTCAGGTTTTAATTATTGTTTTGTTGGTTTATAAATAGGCATGTTTAGAATTGTTTTATTTCTTTTGCTTATTGTATAGGCTACTTTAGTTGTTGGTTTTTTAATGCCTGGGATTTTGTTATTGAGTAATTGTAAATTCCATGTGTTCTGCTTGTTACCACGATATTCCTTCTTCATAAACGAGGGCAATCATCAATAAAATTTGGGTACCGTCATTTTTTTTCTTTTCTTTTTTTTCTTTTAGAAAAAGAAAAAAGAAAAAAGAAAAGACGCTCTCAAAACTTGGGCAATTCAAATGTGGTTGTCGATTGCGCAGGTGTTGATAGTGATTTCGCAAAAGTAGAAGGAGGCTCTGACTCTGAGGGAAGTTTAAAAGAAGAAGTACCTGCCTCTCAATCTGCATCCCAAGAAGGCCAGGGAATTCGGAGAACGCTTACTAGGCACCAGGTCGAGTTGTTGCTGGACTTGTTTGTGTGCTCGGTGTTGTTCGTGATATGGTTGTGGGTCTGCAGGGGGTTTAACTATATTGTAGGTTAATTTGGGATTGAATAGTTGGGTCTCTCTCTCTCTCTCTGTTCTTTTTAAAGGTCTGGGAGGAGGTGTGGCTGTTTTGAGGACGGAGGCATGACTTTCGCGAGCCATTGGTGTATGATGAGGACGCATAAGCAAGTGTTGTTGATTTCTTCTTTTGGTAATTTACTTGGAATTTTCTGCTAAATCTTTGTATGATCTTCAAGACAAGTAATTATCTATACCTGTTCCTCTTTCTATTGCTTCAGCTTATGATGGATTTTATCCAAGCTAATTATAAGATTGTAGACTGCATTATCTTGTGCAGGAGAGTTTTCTTTTGATATTTATGTGGTCACACAAAGCCAGTCTCCCATTTTAGCTTGCTTATGCTTCTCTTTTTGTTTCCCTCTTTTGTCAGTCTTTTGGTTCAATCTGAAATCTTTATTTTCTTGCTTTAAAACTCTTTTAAACTGTCTCCAAGTTCATCCTCTGTATTTGCTTGAAAACAAAGACCAGAGCTAGATGAGCAACGAGTGCAATCCTAAAATCTTTTACTTTGGTTGTAGCTAGTAATCCATTGCAATCGAGAATTGTTTCATCAAAATCTTGAATTGGGCCAAGCTCCATTTCGTAGCTAGGAGCATAAAATCCAGGTGTAGAGTTAATGCGAAGCAGGTTGGGTTGCTTATTTAGTTCTTACAGTGTAGAGTTATTTGCATTCAGTTCTTACATTGCAAGGTAACAAATCTCGTACTTTGTTTTGCAATAACTTTTTCAGAGATCTTTGATGTAGATTGGTTTATAAAATTTCTGTCGAAAGAAATTAGAATATTCAACATTTGCCTTGGAGGGGAGGGGAAACTTGGTTCCATACTCTATGCGTGTGCCAAGGAAGTGTAGTGAAAGATGTTATGAAAGTCGTGTATTGCCTGTTGATCTCTTGGGAAGGCATGTGAAGTTCATTCTCTTATGCTTCTATTGATTGCTTTTGTATAGTATAATTGTGATTTTTCTCTTCTTGGTTTTGTATACTATTTCTCACCAGATGCCAAGAAAACCTTGTTGAAAAGGAGCCCATCTTAATTAGCTGCAGACCAGATTGGTGATGAAATTGGACATGAGACACCTGAGACTTAACATCAGCAGGCTGGGCCGTTACACTTGCCAAAACTTCCTGCTTTGACACCTCAATTTGATCTTGAAGAATTAAAAAAAAAAAGAAATTACACAATCTTATACAAGATGCATCTCGAGCAGCCTTTAGATAACTACATGATGAGGAGCTGTTTCTGGATTCGTTGCAGTGCAGAACATGAGCTAAAAAGTTAATGGTTTGAATAAGATAACTGCAATCCACGTCGAATGATGTAACGACTCTAGGAAGGCCCAAGTCACATGGTCTATATTTCAAAATGACTAGTCAATAGACGTTTATCATACTTATTCATTTACTCTAAAATGACTAACCAATATTACAATTGGAGTTCTTTGTAATCATTCCACCTAATATATATTTTTCCTCTGGGGTAGTTCATAATTCTTTTTTCTGGATGTCAGTTTTTAATCACGATTCCAACTCTTTCTTAGATGTCGTGGTGTGCTTTCTAAACCATGATTTTAACCCATTATCCAGATATCTATTTTTTCAGTTATCTATTTTAGAAACAAAATACTGTGCTGGTTTCTAAGTATGGGTTCCATACTCAGAATTTTTGTCATTGTTACATGGGCTTAGAATTATCCAGCAAAAACTTATTACAAGAGTGGAGATAGAAATGGACTCCCAAGTGGTTATTAATTGGATTAAATCTGCTTCTTGTGGTGTGTGGTACCTCGAAGATTTCTGGGAGGAACTTCAATCTATTTTACAGAAACTGTCATACAACTTGCGGCATATTTATAGGCAAGGTAATTCAGCAGCTGATTTCCTTGCGGCTAATATCTGGGAATCTATGGATTCAATCCCCCATCTTTTGAGAGGAGTACTCCGGACTGATAGGCTTGGACTGCCTCAGATTAGATGATTTTGTACCAGTTTTATGTTTGTTTTCTGCTTTGTAGCTGGATGTTTTTTTATTTTCCTTTGCTTGCTTCTTGTCAAAGCTGGGATGGTTGTTTTTTCCCTGGTGGTAGCTTTGTAGTTTTTTGGTGGTAGCTTTGTAGTTGGCTATGGTTTGCTTGTTTGATTGTAGTCAACTCTGGTATACTATGTTCTGTAACGGTTTCTCAGCCATAAGTGAGTTTTAATAAAATCCTGGAAATGCTATCCTCCTTAATTTAAAAAAAAAAAATGGGTTCCATATTTTCGACTACTCAGAGAAAACCCAAAACAAACAAAACCAAGCCATAGCATTCTGCACGATTGCCAACATCTTTTGGGCAACACTCAGTCCCCCAACTCTCTTTTTGACAAGTTAACTAAGCCCATAAAAAATGACCGAAGAGAACCAAAACACTAATGACTGGTCTAGTCTATATCTAATATTGGACCCGTTTGGATACTAGAATATCTTAGAATATCTGTCAATAGTAATGAAATAATTTGTGAATAATAATAAAATAGTAGAGAAAAAGTTTGAAAATATCGAAGAACAATTATGTTTCCAAACGTAGACACTTGTTTTTTATATTGTTGAGACTCACATTGAATATGAATAAATTTATTCTTGAGTTTCTAATTTATAATGGACTTCCTTGTTATCTCCAGATATAGGGGCCTAAGGTGAAGATTGGGCCTCCCTAATATTGTATACATGTCTGCCATGCCCATCATGTCTCATCTTTTACGTTCACAACTAGGATTCTCTTTGACCAACCAATTATTTATCTTCTTTCTCCTTCAGGTGATTCCTTTCTTTTACAATCAGTACTGGGATTTAGCAAGAACAGTTGTTCATTACCATTAGCAAGAATAGCAGAAAATTAAACTAGTACATTTATTATCAACTTCTAGTTCTCGATCTGCTTTCAGACAGAATCAATCACGTTAAAGTGCATGGAAAGTCACAAAAGTGTTTCATTGGGAAACACATTCTCCATATTTTCTCCATCCTTTAGACCAAATTCATCAAGTTAAGCACCTACTTGATCAGAAACATCCCTTGTAAATAGTGATAATTACAATTTTACAAACAAAAAGGAACATCCCCACTTCTCTCCTTTCTTTGACTCACTACTCTATAATTGCACCTCTCTTCAGAACATTTATCACACTATAGAGGAGATGATCACTTCTAATTCCTTGGCCTTACAAGGAGCTTCTTCCACGCTCTTGTCCTCTTCAACTTCTTCCATCCAAATAAACATACAAGAATTATGATTTAGATCCATGATAAGGTTCTAGGGTTTATTTCATCTAATTTATATGATAGATGGCTTGGGTCATTGATTTTGGGCCTAAAAAACTTCTTGTTTACGTTGAAATATCCTTTGACCTCACATTCTATGAGTTCAGCCTATTTTAACTATAAATAATGTTATATACAATCGTAGATTGCACAAGTTTTATGCAGTCGCTTTAAAAAAGAGTAAGATTCACTATTAAAAAATTAATTTTTTTCATGTGGGTTCCGTATTTATTTATTTTTTTCATGTGGGTTCCGTATTTATTTATTTTTTTCAAAGTGATTGCATATTGCTTTCACAGTCACGACTGTAACTATCATTTTTCTTTAACTATAATACGTCATTTTCAGATTGTGACAAATTGAACAGAATTATCAAAATTGTAGAGCACAAACAAAACCATAACTTGTAATCCTAGTCACGACTGCAACATCACTGCTCATTCTAAAAGTTTAAATTGATAAAAATAGGTAAATTTAATCATTTACATTTATCTTACCACTCATTCTCATGTGTGGGCTAAATTCTCCCAAAATAATTGGGTCTAACACGTAGAACATTTAAGTTTGCGTTTGGATATTGAGCTAAACTGAGATGAATTCAAATCTTTATGAATAGTAGTAAGTTGATATAGTGAAGTGAGTTTTGTGAGCCCACCTAAGATGAGTTTAGATGTATTTATGAGAAGTTGAAAAATGTTGTAAGTCCCGTGTGTAATGAGATATTGAGTTGAAAAGGTTGTGGGTCCCATGTGTAAATAGGTCTTGAGTTGAGTAAAATTTAGTGATTTGGGAGTTTTGTTTGGATGTTGGGCTAGGCTTAAATTAGATGTTTGGGTGAAATGCAGAGTCAAACTTTGAACACAGGAGTTTTGCTCTAATACCATGCGAAATAACTACTCGTTCCAAAAGCTTCAATTGATCATTTATACAAATAGCTACACCAATTTGTTGAACAATGGGAGCTTATTGAGTCAAACAAATAGAGCTTACTGCTTCTAGAGTTGTAATAAAATAGGCTAATAGCCCAAGGATAAATCATAAAACCTCTGGTAAGGTGATAAAAAGATTAAATAGCTATCTGATCCCCTTTCCGAATGCGGCATACATGATTTGAGCTGTTATTAGTTATTTCAGAGTCATGAATATTTAAGTTAAGTCCCTGTTATACAAATATCATCACAATGAAGTCAATTTAGTCATGCATACATTTAAAAGTGACAAGCTAGCTTGTATGTGAGAGATACATGCATGCTGACGCCATATAGAATTTAGAATAATTCTGGCAATTAGTTCCAATAGATGATCAACAGAAAGAAGATGACATTTGCCGAAAAATATAGAGAAAACGATTCTAATGTTCAATTCAAAATGATCAAAACTCAAGAATGTCGAAATCAACCTATGAGCTGAGCAGTAATAGCTGTAATTCGAAAATATCATATTTTTACCAAAGATAGAAAAATCCTGATAAACACACCAAAAATAAATATGCAAATATGACTGGTAAACCAGCTGAATTTTTCATCTGAATTTTGCTTCACGAGTCAGTAAATTAACCAGCTGGGCCATAGCTAAAGTTGGGAAGAATGGCCGTACTAAGATAAATTAAAACATTGCAGTAGTTTCAGATTAAGAAAAAAATAGTGCTATACATGATACGCAAAACTTTATATACAATATTATACATATTGAATATCTACATCTATTTTATCAAAAAAAGTTTAATTCGAATTTCAAAATCTTCATGATATATTTAATTTCTTTCGACATCAGCCATAGCTACTGCTACAGCTAGCATCATATTTACTTTTTTGGGCCAACGTCAATAAATCCTCTGATGTGATAAATCTTCAATGCTCCCACATCAATAAATCCCAAACCTATCTCAATTCATCTCAACTCATCATTATAACTTTTTCAAATTCCAACACAAAATATAATAAACAATTTAACTTTTTCAAATCTCAAAATAATAATTATATTAAAAAATAATATTCTAGCAATATTTTATTATCTCAATTCAACTCAACTCAGTTCAACATCCATACACACCCTAAAGTTCATACAAGAAATTTAGAACAATCTTAATGGGTGTTTGATTTTGACTTTTGTTTAATTTACGTGGAAGCACTACAACAAATAGTAGTTTTAGGGACATAAATTTTTCCTGCGAATATTATTTGGTAGCAAATAATTACATTTTGCCTCCAAAATCATGTTGTCGGAAAATTCACGCCGCAAATAACTATATTGGAACATTTTATTTGTCACAATTTACAATCTATGAAAATTAAAGACCTTTTCTCACAAAATTACGCTCATCAGAAAAAGTTTGTAGATAATATATTTTTACAACGACATATGCATTTATTAGTGATGGAATTATTTGGTGACAAAAACTTTACAATTCCCGTGGATACAATTTGGTTGCAAATAATTACAATCTGCCACCAAATTCACGTCGTCAGAATAATCTAGTCGTAAATAATTATATTAGACCATTTTCTATTTGTCACAAGTTACAATCTGTGAAAATTAAAAGCTTCTTCCCACCAATTAAGATGATCAGAAAAAGTTTACACATTATATTAATTACTCTTCCCACCAATTAAGATCATCAATTCAAAACCGTGTAAATATATGGGTCAAAACCGTATCCGGGACATTTGCTTTACGTTGAAGGCATTTAGGTCAAAACCGTATAAATGGGTGAAAGTTGACTTAAGTTCAAAAACGTTAATATTCAATAGACTTTAGACTTTTGGGATATCCTAAGATGAGTGGCTGAGAGCATTGGCATGCAGGTTGTTGCCAACCGCACGCCAAGAAGTAGCCGATAAGTTTGACCACTTCTCTATTATTATTTATTTGCAATAAGTACTCTATAATTGGACCTTTTGGTGAATACTAATATTCTCGCATACAGATAAGAGGATGAGCACTTCTTCTTCCATGGCCTTTCAATTAGGAGCTTCTTCCTCTCTCTCATTCTCTTCTTCTTCCATTTGTAGATGGACTCATGATGTATTCTTGAGTTTTAGAGGTGAGGATGTTCGCCAAAACTTTATTTCTCATCTATACCATGCTTTGCATCAAAGGGGAATCAACACTTACATAGACAACAATCTCCAAAGAGGAGAGGAAATTTCGTCAGAACTTTTCAGAGCAATTGAAGGATCAATGATTTCTATTATTGTACTCTCTAAGAACTATGCAGAGTCTCGATGGTGTTTAAATGAGCTATTGAAGATCCTTGAGTGTAAGGAAACGGTAAAACAAATTATTCTACCCCTGTTCTACTACACAAATCCGTCAGAGGTAGAACATCAAAAAGGGAGTTTTGGAGAAGCATTCGCCAAACTTAGATATAAGTTGAAGGATGAAGTAAAGGTCACAAAGTGGGAGGCAGCTTTGGAAAAAGTAGCCAATTTGTCTGGACTCGAATTAGGGGACAGGTACTTCTTTTGAGTTGCGCTTATATATATATGTTTATAAATGATGCTAAAGAGAAGCTTATGGGGAAAATTTAGACAAATCCCGCATATGAGAGTTTGCAAATCTGTGAAGATCATATGGTGCCATGCAAAACTATTTGATATTTATTAGTTTTTTCGGCATTGAGTTTTATGCATACCATACTTAAATTAGAAATATTTTCTTACTGAGGGATTTAATATCATATTACCACATTAATTTAACAAGAAGTTTATAGGAGAAATAGAATAGAAGAAAGTGAAAAAAACACAAATTGAAATCTTCTCAAAATTAAGGGAGGGACACATTCGAGAATGGAACAAAAAAGTAGTTAAAATGTTTAATAATTCATATAAAGAATGAAAAATGTAAGTAGGAGAAGAGCACGATGAAGAAGAAAGGTTATCTTTGATATGGTAATCTACTGTTGTCATTTTGTAATGGAGAGAAAAAGAAAAAACAATATTCTTACTAAATCATCTTTATGTATGGTGTATTTATGTGAAAAGTCTTAACTCTTTAAATTTCTTTTGTTTTTTATATTGATAGGAATGAATCAGAGTTTATTCAGGATATCATTAAATGGGTGGATACAATAATGGTAAATCGTACATTTCTTAAGGTTGCTAAGTATCCAGTTGGAATAGAGTCGCGTGTACAAGACATTTATCAACATTTAAATATGGGAAGGAATGATATTATATGCATGGTAGGGATATTTGGAACCGGTGGAATTGGTAAGACAACCATTTCAAAAGAGGTCTATAACAGGATTTCTTATCAATTTGAAGGAAGTTGTTTCTTGAAAAACATTAGTGAAATTTCAAAAGCAGGAGGTCTGATCCAGCTACAAAAGACACTTCTTTATGAGATTTTGGGAATAAGTTTGGAATGTCATGATACTGAAAAAGGCATCAATGTAATTAGGCATAGACTTTGCTCTAAAAGAGTTCTCCTAATTCTTGATGATGTGGATGACTTGGTTCAACTAGAAACATTGGCTGGAGCTCGTGATTGGTTTGGTTCAGGAAGTAGAATCATCATAACAACAAGAGATCAACATTTATTAAATATATCTAAAGTTGATTCAAAATATGAAGTAAAGAGATTGGACCATAATGAAGCTCTTGAGCTCTTTAGTTGGCATGCTTTTGAGGAAGACAAACCTATTGAAGATTATGCGGAACTCTCTAAGCAAGTAATGCAATATGCTGAGGGCCTTCCACTAGTTTTAACAGTGCTAGGCTCAGATTTAAGGGGTCAGAATATATATTACTGGAGAAGTACATTGGATAAGTATAAACGAATTCCAAACAAAAATATTCAAAAAGTACTTTGTATAAGTTACGATGGATTGGATGATAACGAGAAGGAGATTTTCCTCGATATTGCCTTTTTTTTCAATGGACAATACTTGGATCAAGTCGTTAAAATATTAGACAACTGTGGTTTCTCTCCGGAGAATGGTATCAAAAGACTTATAGATAAATGTCTCGTTACAATTGCTACTTACAATACATTGTGGATGCACAACTTGCTACAAGACATGGGAAGAGAAATTGTCCGAAAGGAATCACCCAAAGAACCAGGCGCACGTAGTAGATTATGGTTTCATGAAGATATTCGCCATGTACTAGAGGAAAATACAGTAAGTTCTTAGATCAAAAGCTCTTTCAATTGAATACTTTTTACTGGTACTGAAACCAGCATGAAAAGTGTTGAATTTTTTTTCATAACAAATTATGGTAAAGAACTGGATATTAAATAAAATATCATATATGTATCGATAGATAATGTGGTCCTTCTCTATATTTCCAACCTAAAGTAATGTATTTAACTAATTAGGGGAATCATTAAATCATCATACTTAAATGTCCTTCATCCAATGTCTTTAAAGATATATAATCATCCCTTTTCAAAGACAAGAACAAGTTTTTTTAATCATGAGTATATTGCCTTGTCTTATATGAATGAATAGTTAATAATGACAAGTAAATTTGAAGGTGATTAAATACTTTTGGATAATAATAGATATTATAGTTTTGATATTATAATTTTAATAAGTGCTTATAAACAAATATTTCAATGATCTGACATTACTGGCAAATTTATGAATTGACTCGTTAGGGAACAAACAATGTTGAGGGGATAGAACTGATTCTTCCTGAGGGCGATGATCATGACAAGATACACTTGAGTCCCAAATCATTTGCAAAGATGAAAAGACTTAGATTTTTTAAAAGCCATGGTGCATACTTTTCTGGAAGATCACTTGATTATCTTTCTAATGAATTAAGACTGCTTGATTGGTCAAACTGTCCTTTACAATATTTGCCATCCAATTTTCGTGGAGAGAAGCTCTTTGATTTCAAACTATATAGAGGCCTCATCCAGGAGATTAGCGGGCAATTTAAGGTACAATTATTACTTTCAATATTTCATTCTTTAAACTCGTGATGTAGACTTCCTCAGGGTTAATATACATATTTGGTGTTTTTCAACAGAACTTGACGAGAATGAAATTTTTTGAGTGCAAGTTCTTAACCAAAATCTCGAATCTTTCGAGTTGCTCAAGTTTAAAGGAATTGGATATTAGGGATTGTGAAAATTTAGTCAAAGTTCATGATTCTGTTGGAATCCTGGATAAGCTTGTTCGTTTGCGTCTTTATAAATGCTCCAACATGAAGCGTTTTCCAAGGTGTCTCAAGTTGAGATCTCTAGAACTCCTTACATTTCGTAATTGCTCAAAACTTCAAACCTTTCCAGAAATCGAGTGTAAAATGGAATATTTATGTTGCATCACATTAATGGGCACTCCAATAAAAGAATTACCTTCATCCATTGGGTACCTCACTCCTGCGCTTAAAGAGTTACTGTTGGGACAATGCACAAAACTTATGTGTCTCCCCAGTAGCATTCATCAGTTGCAAAATCTAAAGGTGTTTTTTATCAGTGACTGTATTAATGGATGCTGCACTGGGATTGATCATAACTATATAGAAGGTTGCAAGGACCTGTTGCATCTCCCAATCAGCATTTCTCACTCGCAACATCTAAAGAGTCTTTCTTTTGAAAATTGTACAAATCTTGCAAAAGAAGAAATAGGTTTATCCTTTGGCCCCTCTGGGCTTAAACATGTACACCTAATTACATCATCCAGAATGATTAAGAGGTCTGAACCAGAATCAAGTGCTGAATTGCGAAGACAACTCTTGTCGTCGCTTTATTGGTATCTTGACGACTTCGCATTGTATTGCACATCCACTTTGCAAGAGTTAGATATATCTTGGAGTTCTGTTGTCAGCCTTCCTTCAAGCATCAAAAGATATGTTGAATTGAGGATTCTCAGATTGTGCCATTGTGAGAAACTTCAAGAAATTCTACATCTTCCACCAAAGATACAAGAGCTATATGCCAGAGAGTGTTTCTCCTTGGAACGATTCCCAGAAGTATCAAGAAAATTTCAATTCTATGCATCATGTGGCTTGCGAGAGCCAAGATGGATTGACTTGTCCGGTTGCCAAAAATTGGTTGCAACTATAGGGAGTCAGGTGCCAAATCCTTTATTTGTTGAGGTATGTTTGTATGTCTCTTTGTGTTTTTTTTTTTGTAGGTGTTTTTGTTTGCGGATTGGCTTGTGTTCATGAAAATATGTGGTACATATTTAACAGGAACATATTATACTTCCAGGGAATAAGATTCCAGATTGGTTTAGCCATACTAAGGAGATTTCAAATGGTGATGATTCTTGTGAGTTGGATATTAGTGGTCCCTTGTATTTGGAAGAAATCATAGGAATTGTTTTTTGTGCTGTTCTTGATTCCAACCCGGATTATCCCTTGGGGCCCTTCTCCGGTATTTATGTTTCTATAAATGGCAACATGCTTGTAGAAGCGAGGTTTTACTTATATGGAGGCTCGGATCATGTATATCTAAATTACACGTTTCCAAAATGTATCAAGCAATTGCTGCGGTACCCAACAGGAGACAATCTGAGGTTTAGATTTTATTGTAATGAAGAAGCAGTGATGTTTAAAAGTTGCGGAGTTCACATAATCTATAAGCATGAAGAGAATGAGAATTTAACAGTTGGGGAGTGCTCAGTAGATTCATCGAATTGTATCCAACTTTCTAAAAGACATAGAGATGATGGTGACAGCAACTTGGAATTCAACGGGTACCCACAACACAAGAGGCGATCTCAAAACTTGGGCAATTCAAATGCAACACAGTTAGGCTTGCCACAATAGTATTCTTGCCAGCCATCTCACGCACAAATCACACCATCTTTTTTGTTTGATTGAAGTGAGTTCCTCAGCGAACTTGTTCCCTATCCGGGCTTTTAGGAACAACAAGATATCTACTTCAAGGGAGTCTCGTCGCCAACCAATTACCCTTCAACTCTCGAGCAAACACCCCAGTTAAACTATGATACTGGGAATTATAATGGCCTAAATCGAATTGGACATGAGGGTGGTTTTGAGACATTTGATTTTGGATCCACAAGTGGAGCTCAAACAAACAACAAGCTAGAAGCTTCATCATCTATGAGTTCATGTGTGGAGGCTATTCAGGAACAGGACAGTGAGAAGCCGACATAATTTCCATATATTTTATATGCATCTTTTGAATACTAGGTACTATAATGTGGTTATGTTACACCAGTAGAAAATAATAATAGCAGAATTCATAGTTTCAATGGGTGATTTCTTGAGTCTCGTTTGGAATTCTTATTGCCTCTTTCTTCACATCAGTTCTCGAAGAACGATCAGCGTGAAGGTATGCTTATTTTGGCCTCTCTTCAGTTTTAGTAGACTTGTTAATGGAATGATGAGTTTTGCTGTCGATTTGTCAAAGCTTTGCTGGTGATTTCTACTTCTCAGTTGGCTGAAGGAGCTGAATTTGAGGTTAGAATTTGAAATTTAATCTGTTTTTTTTTTCCTTCGTGTTTGATGCAGTTTGTTTCTGAACAAAAATGACTTCTTTGCTTTTTATATCTTTATTGTATTTGTGGACTCTTTTTGTCTTTGATACAGTTGTAGAGTGTGCAAGTTTTGTGTACTTATTTTGAAAAAAAATAGGATCCACTATTAAAAAAACATGTTTTTTTATATGGGTATCAAATGTGATATTTTTTCAAAAAGGGTACTACTGCTTGAGATTTATAAGTTATATTTCTTCCACCAAATGCATGTGAATTAGAAGGAATCATATGCCAAATTCTCCATAAAGACATCTAATGATAACATTACATTTTTGGATGGTACTTTAATATGGTAGCATGTAATGTACTAAAATTAAGATATTTATAATTTTACATAGAATTATTTATAAAAGAAAACCTAAAAGACATTATAAAACTAAACAAGTTTCCACCAAAAAATGTGATTTTTTAAACTTTTTTCATAATGTGGTCCATTTTTTCAATAAAGTGCTCATGCAAAATTTGTATATTTGGAACTTGTACAAATTATTAATCGATCCAAATACTCAAAGTCACTCGGGCCCAACAATAAATATTTGAGAAGTGCAGCAGTTATAAAAATAAACTCATAAACTGACGTGTTTTCATATGATACGTTAGATCTATTTTACAATCTAACGTTTAATATGAAAGTATTACTTCAAATGAAATTAAAAAATGATCTCTCTCTCACCACACTTAGTGACACAAAATCTGAAACACGATTCGGGATTTTGGTCATGGTTTCGGACACTACAAATAAAGCTTTGTATCCCTCTTTCAAAATTAGCTTGCATCTCTGTGCCCTTTATTTTTTTATTTTTTATTTTTTTACATTGCCCTGTTTTAGGCCCACAAACTTTGTTTACGATGGGCCATATATGTTATACAAATTTTTATAGTTTGCAATGAAATCTGATGTTTAAGACCTAATTTAGCCTATGCCAATGAAACTTCCAAATGATCAAGTGGAGATCAAGGACCATGAGGAGCCAAAAGGTAGATTGGGAGCTAGAGCTTCGACTTGGGATGAAGCATGGATTTTGAGCATTAAATAGCTTGTAAGCTTTTCACACTGTTCATTTACTTATAGCCATTAATTTGTTTCTTGGATAGTGATTTATAGTCAGCTCAGTTGGAATTTAAAATTAAATTTTCGTCTAAACACAGCTTGCATATATGGTGCATCCCAAATAGATTTAACTTACTTAAATAAAATGAAATGATGTGGGGATTTTAGGAGATGGGTATAGATGGCACAAGTATGGACAGACAATGGTGAAGGGAAATACGCAGTACCCGAGGTGAAGGGAAGTACGCTCCTGAGAGTCTGAGACACATTTGGAGGATTGATGTTCTTTTCGTTCCACTGGAAGTTTGGAACTATACAGGATCCATACGAAGCAATACATGATTCATTCGGAGCGAACCAGTTTTCTGTCCTAAATTAATGCCCCTTATTTCTATGTTCTTTTGGGCCACATTATGCTACATGTTGTCTTGTTAGATATAGAGATATATACATCTGAACTTTTTATATATATGAATAATGCATATTAGTTGACATTTTCGCTGCATTTTGTGCTGTTTTCTTTTATTATTTTTTCATCTTTTATTCAAATAAATTAATAAAAAAAAGTTATTTAAATTATTAAATTAAAATTAAGTGAATTATTAATGTGGATTATGTAACTAACTCATTAAAAAATATTTTAGTATAATTATATTTATGATTTTTTTTTCTTTTGAAATCAAGAATACCTCCTTTATTGATATATTATAGTAACTCAATCATTACAGTATTTTTCTTTCTGTATATCACTAAGTATCTCTATGGGACTTTCTTCTATCCGAACCCTTTCCTCAGAAAATTACTTAAATGCTAGTTTTGCAAGTTTATGAGCTATGTTATTAGCTTCTCTATATACAAACCTAACTTTCCAGTCCACTTTGTGAGTTAATAACAGTCTAATGTCTTCAACTATGTTGCTATAATCTGCCCAAACTTCTTCCTCACTGTTTGTAACCTTCACAATCACTTGAGAATCACCTTCCAAAATCACATTCGACAGCCCCAATCCTGCACATAGATAACCAACTCTTCTTAAGGCCAAAGCCCCTGCAATGATAGGTTTCTGTACATGGTTCACAGTTGAACTCAGACAAGCTAGAATTTCCCCACTAGAGTCATGAATCACAACACCCAGCCCCACCCTTTTAAGCTCCATATCTACTGCTGCATCCCAATTAGATTTTATACTCAGACCATGTGGTTTCTCCCATCTAGCCCCCTTCTGTCTAAACCCCCTTCCCCTTGTACCTTCAGTTGTAGTTCATTAGCTGTAGTAAATTCCTGAAGCCCCTACTTTGTAAATTTTAACACAAACCTAAGATCAACAAACTTACTATCAAACAACCATCCATTTCTTCTAAGCCATATTTTCCTCATCACACAAGCAACTAACTCCACCTCCTCCATACTCAACTGTTCATTAAGTTTCATCCATAAATCAATGAAGCTAACCTCAATACTACACCATTTTTGGATAGGACTTCTTGGTTCAGCTCATACATCCGAGGCTGTAGAACAGCTCCAGAGAGCATGCATAGTTGATTCTGACTCTATTTCACAGATTGGACACATACTGGACTTTATGATTTGTTTCTTGGCCAAGTTATCTCTAGTAGGCAGCAGATTGTGACATGCCTTCCACTGGAAGTGCTTGACTGTATTAAGCCCCCAAATAAGTTTCCATTCTTTATCATTAAAGGCTCCTTTTGATGCTTCCCCAGCCTTTCTTCTCTTCCTTTTGTGCTCAAGATGATAATCATTATTGACAAAAACTTTTTCATCATTCGAGTGCCCCCATACCATTTTTCCCTTGCACCCCATCTACTAATTTGAATGCTATTGATCAATTCCACTTCCCATTGAGCAGGTTTCTCTTCTATGTGTCATCTTCACTGTTTATTAGTTGATCCACCTTGACATCACATGGTAGGATATTAATGGGCGATTGCACTCGAGGGTAGGCTTGTTGTGGTAACCACTTGTCTCTCCATATCTGCACCCTTGTCCCATCTCCCACCTTCCAGACCATCCCTTTTTTCATCAAGTCAAATGCAGAACATAAACTCTTCCATATATAAGAGGGATTGTGACCAGGTTTTGCTTCTAGCAACCCCCCATGCCTATAATACTTATATTTCAGAATCCCAGCCACCAATGAGGATGGATTATTTACCATTCTCCAGCATTGCTTAGCAAGCATAGTTGTGTTGAAACATTCTAAGTCCCTAAATCTCAATCCACCACTCCACTTGCCTTCACTGATTCTGTACCAGCTTCTCCACTGGATTTTGTTATCCTCTTGTTTATGATCCCATTAGAAATGGGCCATGAGGGATGTTACTTCTTTGCACAATCTCTTAGGCAGCCTGAAGACACTCATTGTAAATGCAGGGATTGCCTGAACAATTGCTTTAAGGAGTGAATAATTCTTCTTGTAGTCCACAGATGTGGACTGCTTTGCAGACCTAAATGAAACTTAGGCCCCAAACCAGTTGCCCCCACTCTCATACTCAATATGTGTGTAACGCTCCATCTCTGTGGGTCCAGAGAGTTAACTCATATTACCTAAAAATTCATCTCCAATAATATTTAAAAAAAAAAAAAAAACTAGAGTCTCCATAGCATATTAACCTATTTGTTCAACACAAATATCCATGTTCCTACATAAAGGCACATTAGAAGTACCTCAACAATATACATTAACATTTCCACATAGACTATAAATATCTATTACTCAAGAAACAAAAACCAATACAACATAAAATATTAGCACTATCAAAAGACTCTCCAAAAGTCATTGTACCCTAAGGCACTTAGTCCTCTATGATTAACAAAACTTGCAAGTACTCTCTATTCCTGACTTCTAGCTGATGCATCGAAATTATCTGAAAAATATGATGGAGATAAGGGGGTGAGTTATCAACAACTCAGTAAGCAAAGACGTATACTAGTGTGTAAACATGAGCATTTACAAAAATCAAAATGCAGAACAAAACATTTCCATTTTCAGAGTGCATAAGCAGAACATGTTATCAAAATATCAGAGTGAAGATTCAGAAATAATTTCATTCAAAAATATTATTTGGCATAGCATAAATGATCATCATCATCATCAGAACATCATGTTAGAACAGAGGCTATGTATAACCCCCGTGGTAGGGTTGTGCATCTGCGGATAGCCAAGTAGAACATAAATCACTTTGTCATCATGATGTGCACTCATAAAAGAGACCACTTCTATAGCCCGTGGCAGGGCTGTATCCACTATTATAACCCGTGGTTGGGCCGTATTCACTATTATTATCTGTAGTTAGGCCATATCCACTCTTATAACCCGTGGTTGGGCCGTATACTACTATTATAACCCGTGGTTGGGCCGTATACCACTATTATCATCCGTGGCAGGGCCGTAACTGAACAGAGTGGAATAAGAATCAAATTTAGAATCAGAGAGTCATGCCAAAGGTTTTCAGAAATCACATCTTATCCAAACAGAGCACTGAACAAAATCATATCATCTTCAAACTCAAAACAGATCCAAAACATATTTACATAATCATGCACAAATTTTTATATTCGCTCTTTTTGCATAGGTCAGAAATAGAGTGCAAAAAATAAGCTCATGTCTACACCAGTCATGACAAAAATACTTTTCACATTTCTTTTCAAAACATATAGTGCACATTTTCATAAATCAACCTCAGTTAATTTTTATTTTATGCAAAGTCTAGCATAGGAGCCCCGTTTATCTGAACTTCTTAACTTTTCGAAAATTTCTCCAACAATGTCGAACAAATATTAATCGTTACTTATAAAATAATCACGCAATTCCTGTAAATTTTCAATCAACCATGAATTTCAATATTTAAGCCTAAGATGCTAAAATAACCCATTTCTAATTCCTTAAAAATCTAAACTTTCAATCCCTAAAAAATATCATTGCTTCTCAAATTCCTCAATATCCATAAAACTATTAAACTCAGAATATTTATAAACTTGCAATATAATATTAATATTTGATACAATTATGTCATAAAATATATTTTTGGTTTAAAGGCTCATTAAAACAAAACTGATTAAAATAGGAGAGCGAATATTTCTTTTAATAAAATTAGACTAATTAGTTTCTCCTTAAAGAGTTCAAAATAATAATAAAAAAATCTTGTACCACTATGTACTTCAAAAAAAAAAAAATATTAATACTAATAATATATTTCAGATATTTATTTAATCTGTATTTAAAACAAAACTCATGCAAAGTGAGTTTAATATATAAACCCAAAACATGATCATCTTATAATTATTCAGCTAAAAACATCAGTATACTGACTTGTAGTATTGTAAGTCCATACGTCTACGTCCAAATAAGAAACCTGCACGTAATATAAAATTCATGATTTCAATACCAAAATACCTAATCAACTCATAAAAAAAAATCCATAAACTACACACCCGAAAATAGTATCTCTGAAAACATCATATTAAGGGGCAAGATGGTAAAATTTTATCTCATCTATTAGCATAACAGAGATACAGAAAAAAATTACATTTCCTATTGTACGTAAACTATCACACAACAGAGAAGGGCCAAGGATTGAGCGGCGGCCGAGGCTTACCGAGGGTAACCAGAGGCGGCGTTGGAAGAGCGGGAGGTTGTTGGTCCGACGGCGCACACTGAGAGAATGAGAGAGAGATAAGCAAGAGAGAGAACGGTGAGAGAGAGAGAGCACGGAGAGAGAACAACAAGCCGAGAGAGAGAAGGAGTAACCGAGAGAGGGACATACCAAGAGGAGTAGCTACGGGTTGAGGTGGCTAGGGTGTTCGGTTGGTACCTTCCGTGCAGATGACGGCGTCGGGGGAGCTGGCACCGTGTAAGGTGGCTGATGAACGAAAACGGCTCTGGCAGAAAAAAAAGCTCTGCTTCGGTTGCTAAAAACAGAGGTCTTCGGCTTCGTTAAAACCATGGGTTGCTGCGATGGGACAAAGGTGGCGGCGTGGTTGGGTGGCTGCTCACGGTGGGGAAGATCACTTCCTCTGTTTTGGTGAAGCAAAAACAGAGTATTACTCAAAGCTTTTTTTTTGGTGGATGGCACGGTGGTGGTCAGTGCAGTGATGTGGTGCAGGGCCTAACACATGGTGGCTGAAGGGAGGGGTGCACTGCAGTGACTGGGTGGTGCGACTGGTTGGTCCGTGGCCGAGCTGGGGGGTGCTGTGCTGCTGGGCTTCACGCGGGAAGGATGTTCCCGATGGCAACAGATTGTAGCGGCTAAAGTTCCACGATGGGCAGTGAAGCTAGCTACTGTTGGCGGCCATAAAACAAAGTTTTTCACCAGATGGCAACCCTAGTTTAGAGGATGGGTACATGTCCTATGTAAATAGGAACAGTTGTCATGAACTTAGAGGGATAGAGATGTGCATGCAGGGGGGAAAGTTAGCTGCTGTACCTATTATTTCCAGGACCCGTTAATGGGCTCGGACTCAAAAATAATTTAGACCATAACCGACCAAAATAAAACTTTTTCTGAATTTTTGTCAACAAAAAATCAAATAAACTAATCTTCATCCGCCCCACAAACAATGGTATTCCCAGGTATAGACAAGGCCATGCTCCCTCTTCGAAACCGGAAATCAGCTTAAGACTATTTCTCCTATCCGTAGAGATGGAAGAGGAGAAATAAATAGTAGATTTACTCGGGCTAATCAACTGTCCAGATATATCTTCATACCTATGCAGCGATGACATGAGATTCCGGATGGACACCTTTCCACCATTTGCAAAAATCAAGATATCATCCGTGTACAACAAGTGCGAAATAAAAGTACCCCCACTCGGATGATACGGTTTAATACGACCAACAAAGACCAGAGCTGCTAGATGAGCACCGAGTGCAATCCTAAAATCTTTTACTTGATTTTATATGTATACTTTGGTTGTAGCTAGTAATCCATTGCAATCGAGAATTGTTTCATCAAAATCTTGAATTGGGCCAAGCTCTATTTCGTAGCCAGGAGCATAAAGTCCAGGTGTAGAGTTAGTGCGAAGGAGGTTGGGTTGCTTATTTAGTTCTTACAGTGTTGTGAAAGATGTTACGAAAGTCGTGTATTGCCTGCTGATGTTTGATTGCATTTGTACAGTATAATTGTGATTTTTCTCTT
This sequence comes from Cyclocarya paliurus, assembly GCA_029856935.1. Taxonomy (NCBI): domain Eukaryota; kingdom Viridiplantae; phylum Streptophyta; class Magnoliopsida; order Fagales; family Juglandaceae; genus Cyclocarya; species Cyclocarya paliurus. Next base: position 40,683,925 of record CM056947.1, read on the forward strand.
CTTGGTTTTGCATACTATTTCTCACCAAATGCCAAGAAAACCTTGTTGAAAAGAAGCCCATCTTAATTAGCTGCAGACCATATTGGTGATAGTTTAGATGAAATTGGACATGAGACACCTGAGACTAAACATCAGCAGGCTGGCCTTTACACTAGCCAAAACTTCCTGCTTTGACACCTCAATTTGATCCTGAAGAATTTTTTTTTAAAAAAATTGACACAATCTTATACAAGATGCATCTCGAGCAGCCTTTAGATAACTACATGACGAGGAGCTGTTTCTGGATTCGTTGCAGTGCAGAACATGAGCCAAAAAGTTTATGGTTTAAATAAGATAACTGCCATCCACGTACGTATGATGTAACGACCCTAGGAAGGCCCAAGTCACATAGTCTATACTTCAAAATGACTAGTCAATAGACCTTTATCATACTTATTCATTATACTCTAAAATGACTGATCACGATTACAATTGGAGTTCCTTGTAATTATTATAAAGGTCATTCCACCTAGTATTTTTCCCCTGGGGTAGTTCATACTTCTTTTTTTCTGGATTTCAACTCTTTCTTAGATGTCTAGGTGTGATTTCTAAACCATGATTCCAATCCATTAACCAGATATCTATTTTTTTCAGTTATCTATTTTAGAAACAACAGACTCTGCTGGTTTCTGTGCATGGGTTCCATATTTTCAACTTCTTTAGACATATACAAATACAGCCTTGAATTCCCTTCTGCACCTTGTTTAGCCAAAAAATCTGCAATATGATAAGGGAAAGTTGTGTATGGGACCCCAAAATGAGAAGTTTTCGATCTTTATAATATTTCAATAAGACTCCAATTGTGTCATTAGCTAGTCCTTTTGGAGTATAGACCATGTGGCTTGGCCTGTACTCCAACCAACCGTCCTGTTTCTCCAACAGTAGGCATAAGCAGAGACTAAAGCATTTTGCAAATTAATCCAAAGCCATATCAAACTGAGCATGGGTTCCATATTTTCAACTACTCAGAGAAAACCCAAAAAAAGCAAAGCCAAGCCAATGCATTCTGCACGATTCCCAACATCTTTTGGGCAGCACTCAGTCTACCCCAACTCGCTTTTCGACAAGTTAACTAAGCCCATAAAAAATGACCGAAGAGAACCAAAACACTATTGACTGGTCTAGTCTATATCTAATATTTAGGATCCGTTTGGATACTTGAATATCTCATAATATTTCAAAATAGTAGTAAAATAATTTGTGAATAATAATAAAATAGTACGAGAATAATATTGAATAGTAGAGAGAAAGTGAGAAAATATTGAAGAACAATTGTGTTTCCAAAAGTAGACACTTGTTTTTTATATTGTTGAGACTCACATTGAATATGAATAAGTTTCTTCTTGAGTTTCTAATTTATAATGGACTTCCTTGTTATCTCAAGATATAGGGGCCTAAGGTGAAGATTGGGCCTTCCTAATATTGTATACACGTCTGCCATGCCCCATCCTATCTCATCTTTTACGTTCACAACTAGGATTCTCTTTGCCCAACCAATTATTTATCTTCTTTCTCCTTCAGCTGATTCCTTTCTTTTACAATCAGTACTGGGATTTAGCAAGAATACTTGTTCATTACCATTAGCAAGAATAGCAGAAAATTAAACTAGTACGTTTATTATCAACTTCTAGTACTCGATCTGCTTTCAGACATAATCAATCACATTAAAGCGCATGGAAAGTCACAAAAGTGTTTCATTGAACACATTCTCCATATTTTCTCCATCCTTTAGACCAAATTCATCATGTTTAGGACCTACTTGATCAGAAACATCCCTTGTAAATAGTGATAATTACAATTTTACAAACAAAAAGGAACATCCCCACTTCTCTCCTTTCTTTGACCCACTTCTCTATAATTGCACCTCTCTTGAGAACATTTATCACACTACAGAGGAGATGATCACTTCTTCCTTGGCCTTACAAGGAGCTTCTTCCATGCTCTTGTCCTCTTCAACTTCTTCCATCCAAATAAACATACGAGAATTATGATTTAGATCCATGATATTAGAGGCAGGTCTTGGGTTTATTTCATCTAATTTATATGATAGATGGCTTGGGTCATTGGTTTTGGGCCTAAAAAACTTCTTATTTACGTTGAATCCTTTGACCCCACATTCTACGAGTTCGACCTATTTTAATTATGAATAATGTAACATACAATCGTAGATTGTGCAAGCGTTGTGCAGTGACTTTGAAAAAAATATGAGATTCATTATTAAATTTTTTTTTTTCATATGAGTTCCGTATTTATTAATTTTTTTCAAAGTGATTACATGACATTTATGCATTCATGACTGCAAATATAATTTCTTTTTAACTATAATACATCATTTTCAGATGGTGACAGATTGAATAGAATTATCAAAATTGTGGAGTACAAACAAAACCATAACTTGTAATCCTAGTCACGACTGCAACATCACTGCTCGTTCTAAAAGTTTAAATTGATAAAAATAGGTAAATTTATTCATTTACATTTATCTTACCACTCATTCTCACGTGTGGGCTAGATTCTCCTAAAATAATTGGGTCTAACACGTAGAACATTTAAGGTTACGTTTGGATGTTGAGTTGAGCTGAGATGAATTCAGTTCTTTATGAATTGTAGTAAGTTGAGATAGTGGAGTGAGTTTTGTGAGGTCCACCTAAGATGGGTTTAGATGTACTTAGATGTTAAGATCACTTTAGATATATTTATGAGAAGTTAAAAAAGGTTGTAGGTCCCGCCTGTAACAAGATATTGAATTGAAAAATGTTATAGATCCTACGTGTAAAGAGGTCTTGAGTTGAGTGATATTTAGTGATTTGGGAGTTGTGTTTGGATGTTGGGCTAGGCTTATATTAGATGTTGGGTGAAATGCAGAGTCAGAGTTTGAACACAGGATTTTTGCTCTAATACTATGAGAAATAACTATTTGTTCCACAAGCTTAAATTGATCATTTATACAAATAGCTACACCAATTTGTTGAACAATGGAAGCTTATTGAGTCAAACAAATAGAGCTTATTGCTTCTAGACTTGTAATAAAATAGGCTAATAGCCCAAGGATAAATCATAAAACCTCTGGCAAGGTGATAAAAAGATTAAATAGCTATCTGATTCCCTTTTTGAATGCGGCATACCTGATTTAAGCTGTTATTAGTTATTTCAAACTCACGAATATTTAAGTTCCAGTTATATGGATTTAATTTAAGCCATGCATACATTTAAAAGTGACAAGCTAGCTTGTATGTGAGAGATACACGCATGCTGACGTCGGATAGAATTTAGAATAATTCTAGCGATTAGTTCCAATAGATGATCAACAGAAAGAAGATGACGTTCGCCGAAAAACACAGTGAAAACAATTCTAATGTTCAATTCAAAATGATCAAAACTCAAGAATGTCAAAATCAACCTACGAGCTGAGTTGTAATTTGAAAATATCATATTTTTTCCAAAGATAGAAAAATCCTAATAAATACACCAAAAATAAATAGGCAGATATGGCCGGTAAACCAGTTGAATTTTTCATCTGAATTTTGCTTCACGAGTCGGTAAACCAGCTGGGCCATAGCTAAAGTTGGGAAGTATGGCCGTACTAAGCTAAATTAAAACATAGCAGTATTTTCAGATTAAGAAAAAAATAGTGCTATATATACGTAAAACTTTCTATATAATATTATACGTATTGAATATCTACATCTATTTTATCAAAAAATATTTAATTCGAATTTCAAAATCTTCATAACTTTTATAGCTACATGGCAACAGATATGATTATGCATGTAAATTTTTAAATATAAATAGCATTTTTCGAAAAAAAAAAAAAAAAAAAACAGAAACAAGAATATGGCAGAATACTTATATTTATATAAATTTCATCTTGCTGTAAACTCAAGTTCCCTTCACTGAAGAATAAGCATTAAGCAGCCCTCCTTTCTATTTCCCCCATTCACATGCCTGATAGGATTTCCAGCACACAGATGACTGCATAGTTTTCTTTTTTTACAATGCTAGATTGCATTCCTTTGATGTGATAAATCTTCAATGCTCCCACGTCAAGAATTCCAAACCCATCTCAATTCATCTCATTTTAATTCATCATTACAACTTTTTTAAATTTAACACAAAATATAATAAACAATTTAACTTTTTCAAATCCTAAAATAATAATAATATTAAAAAATAATATTCTAACAATATTTTATCATCTCAACTCAACTTAGTTCAACATCCAAACGCAACCTAAAATTCATACAAGAAATTTAGAACAATCTTAATGGGTGTTTGATTTTGACTTTTGTTTAATTTACGTGGAAGGACTAATTCAATTCAAAACCGTGTAAATATAGGACGTTTGCTTTACGTTGAAGGCATTTAGGTCAAAACCGTATAAATGGGTGCAAGTTGACTCAAGTTCAAAATCGTTAATATTCATGAATAGACTTTAGACTTTTGGGATATCCTAAGATGAGTGGCTGAGCGCATTGGCATGCAGGTTGTTGCCAACTGCGCGCCAAGAAGTTGCCAATAAGTTTGACCACTTCTCTATTATTATTTATTTGCAATAAGCACTCTATAATTGAACCTCTTGGTGAATACTAATCTCGCATACAAATCAGAGGATGAGCACTTCTTCTTCAATGGCCTTTCAATTAGGAGCTTCTTCCTCTCTCTCATTCTCTTCTTCTTCCATTCATAGATGGACTCACGATATATTCTTGAGTTTTAGAGGTGAGGATGTTCGCCAAAAATTTATTTATCATCTATACCATGCTTTGCATCAAATGGGAATCAACACTTACATAGACAACAATCTCGAAAGAGGAGAGAAAATTTTGTCAGAACTTTCCAAAGCAATTGAAGGATTAATGATTTCTATTATTGTACTCTCTAAGAACTATGCAGAGTCTCGATGGTGTTTAGATGAGCTATTAAAGATCCTTGAGTATAAGGAAACGGTAAAACAAATTATTCTACCCCTGTTCTACGACATAGATCCGTCAAAGGTAGAACATCAACAAGGGAGTTTTGGAGAAGCATTCGCCAAACTTAGATATAAGTTGAAGGACGAAGTAAAGGTCACAGAGTGGGAGGCAGCTTTGGAAAAAGTAGCCAATTTGTTTGGACTCGAATTAGGGGGCAGGTACTTCTTATGAGCTGTGCTTATATATATATATATATATATATATATATATATATATATATATATATATATATATATATATATATATATTTATATATATATGTTTATATATGATGTTAAAGAGAAGCTTATGGGGAAAATTTAGACAAATCTTGCATCTGAGAGTTTGCAAATCTATGAAGATCATATGGTGCCATGCAAAACTATTTCATATTTATTAGTTTTTTCGGCATTGAGTTTTATGCATACCATACTTAAATTAGAAATCCTTTCTTACTGAGGGATTTAATATCATACTACCACATTAATTTCACATGAAGTTTATAGGAGAAATAGAATAGAAGATCGTAAAAAACACAATTTGAAATCTTCTCAAAATTAAGGGAGGGACAAATTCGATAATGGAACAAAAAAGTAGTTAAAATGTTTAATAATCCATATAAAGAAGGAAAAATGTAAGTCGGAGAAGAGCATGAGGAAGAAGAAAGGTTATCTTTGACGTGGTAATCTACTACTGTCATTTTGTAATGGAGAGAAAAAGAAAAAACAATATTCTTACTAAATCATCTTTATGTGTGTATTTATGTGAAAAGTCTTAACTCTTTAAATTTCTTTTGTTTTTTATATTGATAGGAATGAATCAGAGTTTATTTAGGATATCATTAAATGGGTGGATTCAATAATGGTAAATCGTACATTTCTTAAGGTTGCTAAGTATCCAGTTGGAATAGAGTCCCGTGTACGAGACATTTATCAACATTTAAATATGGGAAGGAATGATATTGTATGCATGGTAGGGATATTTGGAATCGGTGGAATTGGAAAGACAACTATTTCAAAAGAGATCTACAACACGATTTCTTATGAATTTGAAGGAAGTTGTTTCTTGAAAAACATTAGAGAAATTTCAAAAGCAGGAGGTCTGATCCAGCTACAAAAGACACTTCTTTATGAGATTTTGAGAATAAGTTTGGAATTTCATGATACAGACATAGGCATCAATGTAATTAGGCATAGACTTTGCTCTAAAAGGGTTCTCTTAATTCTTGATGATGTGGATGACTTGGTCCAACTAGAAACATTGGCTGGAGCTCATGATTGGTTTGGTTCAGGAAGTAAAATCATCATCATAACAAAAGATCAATATTTATTAAATATATCTAAAGTTGATTCAAAATATGAAGTAAAGAGATTGAACCATAATGAAGCTCTTGAGCTCTTTAGTTGGCATGCTTTTGAGGAAGACAAACCTACTGAAGATTATGTGGAACTCTCTAAGCAAGTAATGCAATATGCTGAGGGCCTTCCACTAGTTTTAACAGTGCTAGGCTCAGATTTAAGGGGTCAGAATATAAATTATTGGAGAAGTACATTGGATAAGTATAAACGAATTCCTAGCAAAAATATTCAAAAAGTACTTTGTATAAGTTACATTGGATTGGATGATAACGAGAAGGAGATTTTCCTTGATATTGCCTTTTTTTTTTCAATGGACAATACCTGGATCATGTCATTAACATATTAGACAGCTGTGGTTTCTCTCTGAAGAATGGTATCAAAAGGCTTATAGATAAATGTCTCATTACAATTACTACTTACAATACATTGTGGATGCATAACTTGCTACAAGACATGGGAGGAGAAATTGTCCGAAAGGAATCACCCAAAGAACTAGGCGCACGTAGTAGATTATGGTTTCATGAAGATATTCGCCATGTACTAGAGGAAAATACAGTAAGTTTTTAGATTAAAAGCTCTTTCAATTGAACACTTTTTACTGGTGAAACTTACATGAAAAGTGTTGAATTTATTTTCATAACAAATTATGGTAAAGAATTGCATATTAAATAAAATATCATATATGTATTGATAGATAATGTGGTCCTTCTTTATATTTCCAACCTAAAGTAATGTATTTAACTAATTAGGGGAATGATTAAATCATCATACTTAAATGTCCTTTATCCAACGTCTTTAAAGATATATAATCATCCATTTTCAAAGTCAAGAATGAGTTTGAGTATATTGCCTTGTCTTATATGAATGAATAGTTAATAATGACGAGTAAATTTGAAAAAAGGCAAATTTTGAAGGTCATTAAATACTTTTGGAGAATAATGGATATTATAGTTTTGATATTATAATTTTAATAATTACTTATAAACAAAGACTTTAATGATCTGATTTTACTGGCACTCTTATGAATTGTCTCATTAGGGAACAAACAATGTTGAGGGGATAAAAGTGGATCTGCCTGAGGGTCATAATCATGACATGATACACTTGAGTCCCAAAGCTTTTGCGAAGATGAAAAGACTCAGATTATTTATAAGTCATGGTGCACGCTTTTCTGGAAGATCAATTGATTATCTTTCTAATGAATTAAGAGTGCTTGATTGGTCAAACTATCCTTTACAATCTTTGCCATCCAATTTCCGTGGAGAGAAGCTCTTTGATTTCAAACTATATAAAGGCCGCATCCAGGAGATTAGCAGGCAATTTAAGGTACAATTATTACTTTCAATATTTCCTTCTTTAAACTCGTGATGTAAACTTCCTCAGGGTTAATATAGATATTTGTTGTTTTTCAACAGAGCTTGACGAGAATGAGATTTTTTGAGTGTAAGTTCTTAACCAAAATCTCAAATCTTTCAAGTTGCTCAAGTTTAAAGGAATTGGATATCATGGATTGTGAAAATTTACGGGAAGTTCATGATTCTGTTGGATTCTTGGATAAGCTTGCTCGTCTGCGTCTTTATCAATGCTCCAACTTGAAGAGTTTTCCAAGGCGTCTCAAGTTGAGATCTCTAGAAGTCCTAACACTTCTTAATTGCTCAAAACTTCAAACCTTTCCAGAAATCGAGTGTAAAATGGAATATTTATGTTGCATATCATTATGGGGCACTCCAATAAAAGAATTGCCTTCATCCATTGGGTACCTCACTCCTGCGCTTAAAGAGTTACTTTTGGGACAGTGCACAAAACTTATGTGTTTCCCCAGTACTATTCATCAATTGCAAAATCTAAAGGTGTTTTGTCTCAGAGATTGTATTAATGGATGCTTTACTGGGATTGAATGTTTATGTTTAGAAGGCTGCAAGGACCTGATGCGTCTCCCAATCAACATTTCTCACTCACAACATCAAAAGAGTTTTTCTCTAGATATTTGTACAAATGTTGCACAAGAAGAAATAAGTTTATCCTTTGGGTACCTCATTGGGTTTAAAGATTTTCACCTAACAACATACAAAACGATTAAGAGGTCTGAACCAGAATCAAGTGCTGAATTACTACAACTCTTGTCGTCGCTTTATTGGTATCTTGACGACTTCTCATTCTATTGCACATCCACTTTGCAAGAGTTAGATCTATCTTGGAGTGCTATTGTCAGCTTTCCTCCGAGAATCAAAATATATGTTGAATTGATGATTCTCAGATTGTGCTATTGTGAGAAACTTCAAGAAATTCTACATCTTCCACCAAATATACAAGAGCTATATGCCAGAGAGTGTTTCTCCTTGGAACGATTCCCAGAAGTATCAACTAAATTTCAATTCTATACATCCTATGGCTTGCAAGAGCTAAGATGGATTGACTTGTCCGGTTGCCATAAATTGGTTGCAAATGTAGGGAGTCAGGTGCCAAAACCTTCATTCGTTGAGGTATGTTTGTACGTCTCTCTTTTCTTTTCTTTTTTGTAGGTGTTTGTGTTTGTGGATTGCCTTGTGTTCATGAAAATATATGGTACATGTTTAACAGGAACATATTCAGGACCATTCATGTGGTATTATATTTCCAGGTAATAAGATTCCAGATTGGTTTAGCCATACAAAGGAGATTTCAAATGGTGATAATTCTTGTGAATTGGATATTAGTGGTCCCTTGTATTTGGAAGAAATCATAGGAATTGTTTTCTGTGCTGTTCTTGGATCCGACCCGGATTACCCCTTGGGGCCCTTCTCCGGTATGTGTTTCTATAAATGGCAACATGCTTGTAGAAGCGAGGTTTTACTTATATAGAGGCTCGGATCATGTATATCTAAATTACTCATTTCCAGAATGTATTGAGCAATTGCTGCGGTACCCAACAGGATACAATATGAGGTTTAGATTTTATTGTGATTCTTATAAAGTGATGTTTAAAAGTTGCGGAGTTCACATAATCTATAAGCATGAAGAGAATGAGAATTTAACAGTTGGGGAGTGCTCGGTAGATTCATCGAATAGTATCCAACTTTCTAAGAGACGTAGAGATGATGGCGACAACAACTTGAAATTCAATGGGTACCCACAACACAGGAGGCGCTCTCAAACTTGGGCAATTCAAATGCAACACAGTTAAGCTCACCACAATCGTATTCTTGCCAGCCATCTCACGCACAAATCACACCATCTTCTTCCTTTGCTTGGAGTGAGTTCCTCATGAGCGAACCTCTTCCCTGTCCGGGCTTTCAGCAACAGCAAGATCTCTACTTCGAGGGAGTCTTGTCGCCAACCAATTACCCTTCAACTCTTGAGCAAAAACCCCAGTTAAACTATGATACTGGGAATTATAATGGCCTAAATGGAATTGGACATGAGGGTGGTTTTGAGACATTTGATTTTGGATCCACAAGTGGAGCTCAATCAAACAACAGGTCAGAAGCTTCGTCATCTGTGAGTTCATTTGTGGAGGCTATTCGAGAACAGGACAGTGAGATGCTAGCAGAATTTCCAGATATTTTAGATGCATCTTTTGATTACTAGGTACTATAATATGGTTCCGTTACACCAGTAGAAAATAATATATAGCAAAATTCATAGTTTCAATGGGTAGTTTCTCGAGTCTCGTTTGGAATTTCTATTGCCTCTTTCTTCGCATCAGTTCTCCAAGAACGATCAACGTGCAGGTATGCTTGTTTTGGCCTCTCTTCTATTTTAGTAGACTTGTTAATGGAATGATGAGTTTTGCTGTCGATCTGCCAAAGCTTTGTAGGTGATTTCTACTTCTCAGTCGGCTGAAGGAGCTGAATTTGAGGTTAGAATTTGGAATTTAATCTGTTTTTTTTTTCCTTCGTGTTTGATGTGAACAAAAAATGACTTCTTTGCTTTTTGTATCTTTACTCAGCTATCTGTATTTGTGAACTCTTTTCGTCTGTTGGATACAATTTTAGAGTCTCCAAGTTTTATGTGCTTATTTTGAAAAAAGTATGGCTCACTATTAAAAAAAAAACAAAAGGTTTCTTCATATGGGTATCAAATTTGATATTTTTTCATAAAGGGTACCACACCTTAATTAAAGCTGAAACGCGATTCGAGATTTCGGACACTACAAATAATCGATGTAAAGCTAAAGGAATAAAGAAAAGCAAAAGGGTCATCTTTTTGCAGCATTGCATTTGAATATACTTGCTAGCTGCTGCATCCATTTTAATTAAAACGTAGCCTTTTCTAGAAATGCCATGTGCCAGTGAAGTAGTACTTGTTTTGAACAAATTAAAAACTTTTGACTATTAGAGATCACATGATGCAGTAGTACTAGTGCAACAAAGCTCAAAATTAGTTGTGCCCTTTTTGTTTTTACATTGCCCTGTTTTAGGCCCCATAAACTGTGTATGATGGGCTAATATGTTATACAAATTTTTATACTTAGCAATGAAATCTGATGTTTAAGACCTAATTTAGCCTATGCCAATGAAACTTCCAGATCAAGTGGAGATCAAGGACTATGAGGAGCCAAAAGGTAGATTGGGAGCTAGAGCTTCGACTTGGTATCAAGCATGGATTTTGAGCATTAAATAGCTTGTAAGCTTTTCACACTGTTCATTTACTTATAGCCATTAATTTATTTCTTGTAGGGTGATTTATAGTCAAATCAACTGGAATTTAAAATTAAATTTTCATCTAAACACAGCTTGCATATATGTTGCATAGCAAATAGATTTAATTTACTTCAAAAAAAATGAAAAGATGTGGGGATTTCAGGTGATGGGTACAGATGGCACAAGTATGGACAGACAATGGTGAAGGGAAATAAGCAGTACCCCAGGTGAAGGGAAATACGCTCCTGAGAGTCTGAGACACATTTGATTCTTCTGCTCTGTAAATTCAATTTATATTGCTTCGCTCTTTCGTCAGAGTTCTCTGATTTTGTACAATACTTCCATTGGATATCGATATTTTAATATTGGAGATTCGTTTGGTTTGGTGAGAGTTTATTATTTTTTTAATGAGGTCACCAATTGTGTTCAGGACCTCATGGAATTGCCTCACGATTGATCGTATAAACTTTAATTGAATCTTCGAATTCGTTCTTAGACGAACTTCCAAGTATTGCTATTTGATCGTTTCCTTAATGGTACTCAGAATTATTCTTCGCCTTGCTGCTGCTATTCTCTTAATCATTATTAGCAAGCTTACGGTTGTTTCCTTGGTGCAGTTAATGCTGATGGTTTTTTCGTTGTGTATTCTAATGAAGATTCAACTTCGATATCTTGCTGATGATCTTGAACAAAATGCAAACACTTCGGTATTAATTTTTCACATATGTTTTTACTTGCGAAAATCATTTTACTAATTAATTCATAGTAAGCTTGTGATTTCATTTTTTTCCTATCACATGAATTAATTAGTAAAATGATTTTCGCAAGTAAAAACATATGTGAAAAATTAATATTGTACAAAAATCTTTTTTATTTCAAATGGAGAGAAATTTGGTAGATATTACCTCATTGTGCTTCCAGTATAACATGAAACTTTACTTTTTATGTACCGTTAATTTCAGTAGATTGAGGGTACGAATCTGGTCCCTCTATTGAGATGATACACCCCATGGGAGATCTTATCAATTGATTGTAGCAGACTGTTTGGCATGTCATGTTCAAAATAAAACAGCCAGGCCACCGTTGCTATCTACTTACCCTTACTAGTCTGCAAGACGAGGTTTTAAACAATACTGTCTTTGTATAGAGTGAAGAGTGGAGGAGCACAAAGAAGAATAAACTTCTCTGCCTACCTGACATTGGGCTCGTGTGTATCAAATAGGTGGATTAGAAGAGCCTATCATTCGAACTATGGATTAGTACCTTGTGCAGAGATTAAATACGTCCAACAAATATCAATAGAGTAAAAAGTTGAAGAGTAGTCGTCGATGGTGGAGGAGGTGAGGAGCAGATGCACGGCTGGGAGAGGGGGACTGAAATGTTGTTTTCAGATTTGGGCTACTTTTTTTATTTAGAAATAAGGGTGTTTTGGTCAAGTCAATGATAAAGTGGGGTCTTTTTGTCTATTCTTATATTTCAACTGCAAAGGAGTCCAAGAAATTGGACTGTACATAGCGATGCCCGGAAGGAGCACTCAAAAAAAAAATTTTTAAAAATTAAAAAAAATTAAAAAATTTAAAAAAAATATGGTGTGTGGAGGTTGTGTAGCATTGCTTGAGACTGAAATTGTTAACCTTTTCACGAGCATCAAATGATTCGTTAGCCTAACTTATATTTCCTTGAGAGATTCTCAAACTTGAAGAAATATTAGAACTTCCCCCAAATATAACAAATGTCAAATGTTGAAGGATTCAAGTCATTAGAAAGATTTGCAAAAGTATAACAACTACATAATGGAAGACTTCATAGCAATCTCTGCCCCAAGCAATTACATAAATAATAAACTCTCTAGAATTATGATTGGGATGTATTTTTCTTGGCTTCATCTCATCTGAAATCAGCATTATTACTCTACATTAAGGGCAGCGCTCATGTTCTCATAGATTTTCTTGTGGGTCCTTTAGAGTTGATATGGTCCTTTAACAGTTTCCTTCTACTAGGATATTTTTTAGGTGTTTGGATTGAGCTTCTTGTACTCCTATGAATGCTGCCATAGCTTCTTCTTGATTCGGATTGTAGCTATTATGAAAACAATTTTGCCACTGTGTGATCTGCATATGGCAACAAAGGTGCTACCATTTGGTCTAACTGCTACATCAAATGCAATTGAAATGATTTCTGGAGGAGGGGACCATCTGTTCTTGTTATGAAGTTCTTTCCATTCCCAAGCAGCACAATGATCCCTGTATGAATGGCTTGCTCTTGTAGCAAATTGATCTATTGATAGGTTTGTATTATGCATATTTATCGTAATGTCTCTATATTTTGTGCTGTTTTCTATACAAATTCAGCCTCCCTCATATAGTAACCTTTTTGTATGTTGTGCCAATACTTGACATAAAAGTGATTGTGTCTCGTTTGGATATACAAATCTCTTAAATCATCTCATCTCAATATCAAAATAACATTTAAATGCAAAAACATTTCAATTTCAAATTATTAATTTTTTCATCTAATCATTACCTAATTATTACAATTTTTTTCAAATTTTTAAATAAAACACAAAAAAAAAAATAAAAAAAAAATACTTCAATTTTTTCAAATCACAAAATAAAAATAATATTATAACCTAATTTTAACTTTATAATATTATTATTCAACATTTTTTCTCTCTTTCTCTAAAATTTCATTATATATCTTAACTCAAACTAGTTCATTACAATTTACAAAATATCTTATTACCATTTTCTCATCTCATGAAACAAATGAGTCCTCGAGATCAAAACTTCCTTATTTAATTTTTCAGCTGAATTCTGCTTCGTGAGTCGGTAAACCAGCCGGCCACCACTAAAGTTGGGTAAGAACGGATGTACTAAGCTAAATTAAAACATTGGGGTACATCCAGATTAAAAAAACAAGTAGTGATGTATATACATGGAAAATTATATTCATCATACCCATACACTATAAACCACACTTTTTCTCTTATTAAATGTGTGATAAATGGATCATGTGTTGAAGAATTCAATAAATTTAAGAAGAATAAAATAAAATAAAAAAATTTTAAAAAATAAAAAAATGTAGTGTATGGTGTATGAGGATGATGGATAGCAAAACTATAGATACATACAACTTTATGCACAATATAATACGTAATAAGTATCCAATTTCATTTCATCAATTTTTTTTTTTAATTCGAATATCAAAATCTTCATAATTTCTATATATATGATTAAGCGCGTAAAATTATAAATATAAATAGTATTTTCAGAAAAAAAAAAAAAGAAAAAAAAAGAAGAAGCAAACAAGCCAAAGCCCCCAATTAAGAATGGTAAAACAGAAACAAGAATATGACAGAATTGTTATATTTATATAAATTCCATCCTGCTGTAAACTAAGTTCGAAGGATAAGCGTTTATAAGCCTCCATTCACAAGCCTGATAGGATTTTAAGCACAAAGATGAGTGGTGATTTTTCTTTTTTCACAATGCTAGATTGCATCTCATATAAACTTATTGTAACACCATGAGTAGATAACTTCCCTCTCAAATTTTGTGTATTCATCTTGAAAAACCAGGTTTTTTCATATGGTTATCAAATTTGATATTTTTTTCAAAAAGGGTACCACACCTTAAGATTTATAAATTATACTTCTTCCACAAAATGCATGTGAATTAGAAGGAATCATATGCCAAATCCTCCATAAAGACATCTAATGATAACATTATAATATTGGATGGTACATTAATATGGTAGCATGTAATGTACTAAAATTAAGATATTTATAATTTTACATAGAATTATTTATAAAAGAAAACCTAAAAGACATTATAAAACCAAACAAGTTTCCACCAGAAAAATGTGATTTTTTACACTTTTTTCATAATGTGGTCCACTTTTTTAATAAAGTGCTCATGCAAAATTTGTATAATTGGAACTTGTACAAATTATTAATTTATCCAAATACTCAATGTCAACATCAATATCACTCGGGCCCAACATTAAATATTTGAGAAGTGCAGCAGGTACAAAAATAAATTCATAAACTGACGTGATTTCATATTATATGTTATTTTACAATTTAACATTTAATATGAAAGTATTACTTCAAATGAAATTAAAATGATCTCTCTCTCCACACACACTAACAACACACTGGCACAGAATCTGAAACACGATTTGGGATTTTGGTCATGGTTTCGGACACTACAAATAAATTTGTATCCATTTTTCAAAATTAGCTTCCATCTCGTTCTGTGCTTGCTTACTTTTTTTTTTTTTTGAACATTGCCCTGTTTTAGGCCCCACAAACTTTGTGTACGATGGGCCATATATGTTATACAAATTTATACTTTGCAATGAAATTTGATGTTTAAGACCTAATTTAGCCTATGCCAATGAAACTTCC
The DNA here is from genome assembly GCA_029856935.1 of Cyclocarya paliurus. Lineage (NCBI taxonomy): Eukaryota > Viridiplantae > Streptophyta > Magnoliopsida > Fagales > Juglandaceae > Cyclocarya > Cyclocarya paliurus. The sequence goes on from CM056947.1 coordinate 40,699,304, forward strand.
AGATCAAGTGGATTGAGATCAAGGACTGAGAAGCCAAAGGTAGATTGGAATTTGGAAGCATGGATTTGGAACATTAAATAGCTTGTAACCTTTTCACATTGTTTGTTTACTTATAACCATTAATTTGTTTCTTGGATGGTGATTTATAGTCAGCTGGAATTTAAAATTAAATTTTCATCTAAACACAGCTTGCATATATATATATGTTACATCCCAAATAGATTAGATCTCGTTTGTTTTCACAACTATTCTCATTTCATCTAATGATTACAACTTTTCCAAATTCTATCAGGATTATTTTTCACCTAATGGCAACTTGATCAAGGAGGCAAAAGGCTTGATGCAATAGTTCCAGGAGGTTAACATTGAGCATGTTAGTAAATGGGGAATGGAGTGGCGCATAGGCTAGCTCGATATGCTTGAAATGTTGTTGACATTCAAATGTGGTGGGAACATCATGTCCCTAGTTTTTTTGATCATGTTCTTTGGTTTGATCTGAATGCTATGTAATGTTTTATGGTTTTAATGAAAGCCTGATTGAAAAAAATATATTCTATCATTACTTTTTGACTACTCTTCACAGAATATCTGAAATTACCTTACTACCCAAACGTAACCTTAATTGGCATTTTGTCAGGGCCCTATCATTTATCAGTTTTGATGAGCAGTGGTCTGGGTAGTTTATCGCAAACCATTAATGTACTGAAGTGTAATAATTGGACATTCCTCAATTGCTACATATATACTGATGCCATGTCATAGATGAGTTTAGGTCATTTGGCAACTACAAGCCTATATATAGTATACTCTCTTCTTTAACTCGCCATGCATGTTTGATTAATTGGTTGTGCTTTTCAATGAAAAGTACTTGTTTGAGAGAAGAACCCAAAAGTAACTAAGACTGTTCATCTGGGCAGGTTTTTTTTCCTGGGCTGGTACGAAACCAGGATAACCGGGTTACGGTTAGGTTTTCGGCCTGGATCAAATCCGAGCCGAAAACCTGCATTGGAAAATCCGGATTTAGCCGGTCCGGATCCGGGTATAAAACCCGAGTTCCATATTCAAAACCCGGGTACCGGGTTTGTATAAAACAAAAAATAATCGTCGAATCCACTCCCCGGGCCCCCAACCACGATCTCTCTCTCTCTCTCTCTCTCACAAACGCAAAACCCTAGCTGCCGCCGTGTCTCTCTTTCATTCTTCACTCCCCACCAGTGACCACGATCTGTCTTGCTGTTGGTCTTTCAGCAAAGATTTTCCCAATTTGCACTGTGCTCTATTTGGGTTTGCTACTTAAAGGGTGATCTTGTGATTACTCATCATTTTCTTTTTCTTTTCTGAGATGTCGAAACCCGCTCTCTCTCTCTTGCTCTCACGTCGAAACCCTAGCCTCTTCTGTCGATCAAAGCGTGGTCTTCATCCTCGTGCCGCCGTCTTCATCCTTGGGTATGTTTTATTCTCTCTGTTTGTTTTGTTCTCTCTTTGTTGATTTTGAGTTTGTTTTTATGAGAATGTTTGAGGAGTATTTTTATGGATTAGATCACGTGCCGTCGTCTTCATCCGTGGGTATGTTTTCTTCTCTCTGTATGTTTTGTTCTCTATTTGTTGATTTTGAGTTTGTTTTGTTGATTTCGATGAAGGTCTTGTGAGATTCAATGCTTTCTCTTTAGCTTTGTTTTTAGAAGATTTGCTGTTGTCGGTTAAAATTTTAAAGTTGAATTTAATAGATAAGAAGTAGCTACTCCATATATATTATAAATATGATTATTCGGTTGTGATGGGTTTTAGACTTTGGGTTGAAAGTGATGGATTAATGTTTTCTTAGATCTCCTCTTTTTTCTTTAACATGGGTTGTTTTTCACTACTAATCTGCGCAAATCTTAAGTTTCTTCAGCCAAAGATCTAGGAAGAAGCAGAGGAGCAGATGCTCCACATCTGGGTATGGAACTTCTTGTTTGTGTGTGTGTGTGTCTTGGTATGGGTTGTTTTCTTGAGAGCCAAACAGAATGTCTTCTACCTGGATTTTTGGAAAAAGTTTGACTTGTTATGTAACAATACTGATAGAAAAAAATGTAGACTTTTCCTGTCTGAAAAGTCTTCACAAGGGTTACAACTTCCCATCATTGATTTAAAAATAGAACTCAGTGATCAACATCTTTTTTTTAAGTCCATCATTAAACAGATCTTCAAAGATACTGTATCTTAGTACAATTTTCTACTGGAATCTATGCTTAGCATTGTCATAATTTTCTTTTATATATATCTATCTTGCAGAGACAAAGATAGAAGATAACCCAGCTAGGATGAAGCAATTTGTGTTAGGCAAGTTTGGAAAAGTTCTTAATGAAATGTCAGCAAAGGTTTCTTTGGTGTGAGATTAAATCACTGATAGGAAGACTGTGCTGCTGATTTTGCAACTCATTTCTTGTAATTTTGTGTTTGGTAATGTAATTTATAAATACCAGTAGTGTAATATGTAGTGGATTGTATTGTGATGCATGCATAAATGAATATTGGATTTATTTTTTTGTTTTACATGCATTTATTATTTTCAAATATTATGCGTTTTATGAACTTGGCTTCTTAGAAAAGAAAATTTTAATAAAATAAAGGCTTTTACAAAAAAAAAAAAAAAATCGGGTACAATCCGGATTTTCAATTTTCAAAAATCTAAATCTATCTGGTTTCGGCCCGGGTCTGATCCGGACCAACCCGGTTCGGGTTTGAAACCTGGGTTCCCGGGTTAGAACCCGGATGAACACCCCTAAAAGTAACCCTCTAAAGTTCACATGGCAATGGTGTAGTTTGGATGTTTAAATGAGATGAGATAGTTTTAGATAAAAATTGAAAATTGCATAAAATATTGTTAGAATATTATTTTTTCATATTATTATTGTTTTCTTATATGATATGCTTAAGGTCTCGTTTAGTTATACATATAAGATGAAATGAGATGAGAATTAATTTGTGAATAATAGTAAGATAATTTGTGAATAGTAATAAAATGATTTAAGTTAAGATTTTCACGAAATTTTAGGAAATGAGAGAGAAAATATTGAATAAAAAAATTATAAAGGTAAAATGAGGTTAGAATAAAATTTTTTAATAAAATTTTTGTTTTTAGATATGAAAAAGTTGATTTTTTTTTTTTTTTGTGTTTTGTTTGAAAATTTAGAAAAATTGTAATAATTAGGTAATGATTACATAAAAAAGTTAAAAATTTAAAAATCTAAAATTGAAAAATATTTATATTTGAATGATATTTGGATGTTAAGATGAAATGAGATGAGATTGTTTAAATAATTGATTTGAAAAATATTTATTTGAAATGCGATGAATGATATTTGAAAAATATTTATATTTGAATGGTATTTAGAATAAGATGAGATAGGAGGAGATAGTTCCAATAATTTATAGCTAGGTCTGTTATATATCTTGTACGTGTTTTTAAAATGGAAAAGTGGTGGCTGCTTTCGGGCTTCGATCATAGGACGGCCGCTTCCATTCACCAGCGCATATAAAATGTAGTGGATTCTCTATCCGGCGACAGAAGAGAAAAATTAAAAACAAATGGACAAAGCATATGATATATAATCCTCCCAAATACCAATCAACCACACAAGACAAAAATAATATTATAATCCTCTTTTAATTTTATAATATTTTTATTTAATATTTTTTCTTTTTTTTTTAAATTTTATAAAATATCTTAATTCAAACTATTTTATTACTATTTATAAAATATCTTATTACCATTTATAAATTTCTCATCTCACGAAACAAATGAGTTTCGAGATCAAAACTTATTTAATTCTTCAGCTGAATTCTGCTTTCATGAGTCGGTAAACCAGCCGGCCACGGCCCACCACTAAAGTTGGGTAAGAAAGGATGTACTAAGCTAAATTAAAACATTGGGGTACATCCAGATTAAAAAAACTAGTGATGTATATATATGAAAAATCCTATTCATCATTCTATATATTATACACCACATTTTTTTTAATTTTTTTTCTCTTACTAAATGTCTGATATATAGATGATATATTGAAGAATTCAATAAGTTTCAGATGAATAAAATAAAAAATAAAAAATTTTAAAAAAGATAACATAATAATAAAATGTGGTATGTGGTGTGTGAGGATGATGAGTAGTAAAGCTCTATACACATACAACTTTAGGCACAATATAATACGTATTAAGTATCCAATTTCATTTTATCAGTTTTTTTTAATTCAAATATCAAAATCTTCATAATTTCTACAGCTAGCACATCAATATATATGATTATGCGCGTAAAATTATAAATATAAATAGTATTTTCGGAAAAAAAGAAAAGAAAAAAGCAAACAAGCCAAAGCCCCCAATTAAGAATGGTAAAACAGAAACAAGAATATGACAGAATTGTTATATTTATAAAAATTCCATCCTGATGTAAACTTAAGTTCGAAGGATAAGCGTTTATAAGCCCCCATTCACGAGCCTGATAGGATTTGAAGCACAAAGATGAGTGGTGATTTTTCTTTTTTCACATTTTTCTTTTTTCACAATGCTAGATTGCATCTCATAGAAACTTATTGTAACACCATGAGTAGATAACTTCCCTCTCAAATTTTGTGTATTCATCTTGAAAAAAAGTAAGGTCCACTATTAAAAAACCAGGTTTTTTCATATGGTTATCAAATTTGATATTTTTTCAAAAAGGGTACCATAGCTTAAGATTTATAAATTCTATTTCTTCCACAAAATGCATGTGAATTAGAAGGAATCATATGCCAAATCCTCCATAAAGACATCTAATGATAGCATTACAATATTGGATGGTACATTAATATGGTAGCATGTAATGTACTAAAATTAAGATATTTATAATTTTACATAGAATTATTTATAAAAGAAATCCTAAAAGACATTATAAAACCAAACAAGTTTCCACCAGAAAAATGTGATTTTTCACACTTTTTTCATAATGTGGTCCTTTTTTTTAATAAAGTGCTCATACAAAATTTGTATAATTGGAACTTGTACAAATTATTAATCTATCCAAATACTCAATGTCAATATCAATGTCACTCGGGCCCATCATTAAATATTTGAGAAGTGCAGCAGTTACAAAAATAAATTTATAAACTGACGTGATTTCATATTATACGTTAGATCTATTTTATAATAAAAATAATTTTACAATTTAATATAAAAAGTATTACTTCAAATGAAATTAAAATGATCTCTCTCTCCACACACAGTGACACAGAATCTGAAACATGATTTGGGATTTTGGTCACAGTTTCGGGCACTACAAATAAAACTTTGTATCCATTTTTCAAAATTAGCTCCCATCTCTGTGCCTTTTTTATTTTATTTATATTTTTTTACATTGCCCTGTTTTAGGCCCCACAAACTTTGTGTACGATGGGCCATATATGTTATACAAATTTAAACTTTGCAATGAAATCTGAATCTGTTTAAGACCTAATTTAGCCTATGCCAATGAAACTTCCAGATCAAGTGGATCGAGATCAAGGACTGAGGAGCCAAAGGTAGATTGGAAGCATGGATTTGGAACGTTAAATAGCTTGTAACCTTTTCACATTGTTTATTTACTTATAACCATTAATTTGTTTCTTGGATGGTGATTTATAGTCAGATCAGCTGGAATTTATAATTAACTTTTCATCTAAACACAGCTTGCATATATGTTAAATCCCAAATAGATTAGGTCTCGTTTGTTTTCACAACATTCTCATCTCATCTAATTATTATAACTTTTTTAAATTTTTACACAAAATAAAATAAATAATTTAATTTTTTGAAATCTTAAAATAAAAATAATATTAAAAAAATATATTCTAACAATATTTTATTCAATTTTTATCTCAACCCACCTCATCTCATCTATGAAAACAAACTAGGCTTAGAATATGTTTTTTGTTATATATATATATATATATATATATATATATATATAATCAACACGTTGTTTATCGGGTGAAACATCAGCCACCGTTCATCTCTCTCTGTCTCCTTGATCGCACCTCCAAGAAGCCGAGTGCCGACTTCTACAGCCCACCAAGCAGCTGCTCCTTCGCAGTTTTGAATTTTGTCTATGATTTAATGAGTCATGCTTTGTCTTTAATTTAATACATTTGAATTTTGCATCATGATACGTGCTCTTAGGTGCCCCAAACTTGGATCCTCGAAGCTTAGCCCCAGATATAATTATCAGAAACTTCATCTTTGGTACCTTTGTAAGAGTCACCCCCTGCAAATTAAAACATGATGGTTTCACTTTGCACCTACGAAATGCTACATGAAGGATGCCTGAGAGAAACTAAATTGAAGATACCAATGCAATTTTCTTATACCTCGGCTTGCGTTCCAGGCATTGCAGTTGCTAACATCGCCCCCTGAAATCCATTAACCAATTTGGAAAGAATTAAAGAACAGAGGTGAACATAGAAGTTGTAGGTCGATCATGCTTGTGGTTGAGAGTTCAATTTTATCCCAATGATACTGATCATCCTTCGTGGGTACAGTTTTATAAAAGTTTCGGAGCCAAAGTGGTATACAAGAATAATGAAAGAAGAGCAAATAAAAAGAAAAGAGAAGAATGGATTAAACCGATCTGCAAAAAGTCCTTGACAGCAGTTTAAGTCTTCTCTGCTGCTACTGTTTCCTCTCAAGTTTTTTTTTTTCCCCTTCTTTCTCTAAATATCAAGGAAAAGGGGACCATAAACATATTAAATTCTAATATTACCTTTGGTTAAAGCATTATTTATTTACTCATTATTTTAGATCAATTCTAGCAATTTAATTATATTTTGTTATTTGGTATTTGCAACTCAAATTTTAAGGTTGTTAATTATGATATTGTGTTTTACTATTTGCTTAGTAAGTAAATTACTTGACCCCACAAACACGGTTTTGAACAAAAACTACTATACTGATAATTAATTCCATTGCGAACTTATTTTAAACCTTTGATTCTTCTTAATTAATTTATTGATTTCCTTAACAGCCTTTTTTCCGACTACTAATTTGGTTTCGGATCGAATCAATCACGTTAAAAAAACATTATTGGAAGTCACAAAACAAAAGTATATCGTTATATGTGGACCTGCTCCAACATCTTTTTGGCCAGGCATGCCAATAATGTTGTTTGAAAGAACCTAGAATCTATTTTAACTTTTTATTGATCTAAATAACGCATATTAATTGTAATTTCTCTGTTTTTTGTGCTATTTTCTACATAAATTCAACATCCAACATCAGCCTCCCTCTCATATATTGAACGACGTTGGGTGTAAAACTTAACCTAAACTACACTAGTTTATATCATTTAATTAACTAATTTTTTCTTCCCATTTTTCTTTTATAATAATTTTGGGACCCCACCCTGCAAACTTTATTTTCTAGTGTTGTTCATGCATCATATTTATTTTGAGAAACCTCTTTTGTCAATATTCAAACCTGTTTTCCATTCTCATTTAATTATTAACCTTGCTGCATGGCTAGCATATGCTTGCAGGTTGTTGTCAAGAAGTTGCCAACAAGTTTCTCTTCTTTTTCTGACCCACTTCAGAGACATTTGTCGGGAAATTAAATCAAGAGAAAGATCTAGCGTCCGGAAGAATGGTGACAAAGACCTAATTAGATGCCACTTTAAGGAAGTTGCCAAGAAATTTCATTCTATCTTTTCTTTTAACACGTTTGACCCACTTTTCTAATTTTTCTACCATATTCACGTGATGAGTAATGATAGACATTATGTGCATTTAAATTTGAAAATAATATATGTAAAATGTTCTTTAAAGAGAAAAATAAACATGATAAATTAGTCTAACGACCGGATCCAATATATTGATAATTTTTATTGGGCTTAAATTATATTTAATAGGCGAGATTGAATAAGTTCACGAGCAAGAAATTATTGAGGCTGATTAGGAGTTTTAATTATGCTCAATAATTAAGTTAAATTTTATTTATTATTTATTTAATGAGTTAGATTTCTTTAAGAATTTAAAGATTGGCCATTATAAATTTATTTCAATTTAAAATTATCACTAATTGAAGTCTCCTACGCAGTCTTAGATACTGCAAATCTTACATTGAATGAATTATTAGATCATGTTTTCAAATTCAAACTCGATCTCTTCTTGAATGAACGGCTAATCACATTCTCTGTATAATAATTTTATTTAAAAATAAATAAATAAAAGTTTAGTTTTTGTGTTTTTTAGCTAAATAGATCAACGATACTAGTGGACCAATGGCGGCTTCTTTATGGGTTTTGATAGGGTGGCTTCCATTTTCTTTTAAGGGTAGTGATAGGCTTATTACCCTATTACTACTCATCTACTACTCAAGTTCATTCTAAATTTTTTTATTTTTTTATGATTTTCTTTTAAGTATTTTTTTAACATCTTTAATCACTAAGAAAAAATTAAAAAAATATATAACTTTACTAATACTCACTTCTTTAATCATTAAGTAAAATAAAAAAATAAAAAATGAGTAGTAGTAAAGTAGTAATCCTATCATTATTCTTCTTTTAAATATTGACCTGCAGGCTAGCTAGCATGGCTGTTGCCAAGATGTTGCCGAGAAGTTTCTCCTTGATCTTTGACCCACTTCTGAGATATTTATGTATGGGGGAAATTAAAATGAGGCGAGGAATATCTCACATCGTCATGTGCATCGGTGTCATATATATGTTTACAAAAAAATTTCCACAACTGTTTACTATTCATACCACACTTCACACTTCACACTTTTTTTAATTTTTTTTTCTTTTATTAAATATTTATTATATGAATAATAAATAGAAATTTTGAAATAATTTAAAAAGAATAAACTCAAAAAAAATTTAAAAATTTTAAAAAATATGGAGTGTGAAGTGTGTTAGAAGTTATGTAGCGAAACTCGTTTACTATCAATTTCTAGACTTTAGATTCTTCTTTTAACTCAAAGGAATTACATCCCCAATTCTCACCTTTCTTTGATCTCTATATAATTGCACCTCTCTCGTCAACATTAATCACCCATACAAAGAAGATGAGTTCTTCCAAGGCCTTACAAGCAGGATCTTCGTCCTCTTCTTCTTCTTCTTCTTCTTCCATCCATCTGTGGACTCATGATGTATTCTTGAGTTTTAGAGGTGATGATGTTCGCCAAAAATTTATTTCTCATCTATACGCTGCTTTACATAAAAGGGGAATCAACACTTACATAGACAACAATCTCAAAAAAGGAGAGGAAATTTCGCTAGAACTTCTCAAAGCAATTGATGGATCAATGATTTCTATCGTTGTACTCTCTAAAAACTATTTCGATTCCAGATGGTGTTTAGATGAGCTATTGAAGATCCTTGAGTGTAAGGAAACGGTGAAACAAATTGTTTTACCCCTGTTTTATGACGTAGATCCATCAGATGTACGACATCAAAAAGGGAGTTTTGGAGAAGCATTCGCTAGAGTTGAATATAAGTTCAGGGCTGATAAAGTAAAGCTTACAGAGTGGAAGGCAGCTTTAGAAAAAGTAGCCAATTTGTCCGGATTCGTATTAGGGAAAAGGTATTTTTATGGGTAGTGATAGGATAGTAGTTTACTATCCTATTACTACCCATTTACTACTCATAGTTTATTTGAAAGTTTTTATTTTATTTTATCATTTTCTTTTAAGTATTTTTTTAACATACTTAATCATTAAGAAAAAAAATTAAAAAAATATATAATTTTACTAATAATCCCTTTCTTAACCATTAAGTAAAATTAAAAATTAAAAAAAAATCAAATACAAAAAAAGTAGCAAATGAGTAGTAGGAGAGTGGTAATCCTATCATTATCCTATTTTTATTGGGCTGTGCTTATATATAAATATATATATATATATATATATATATATATGTTTATATATGATGTTCAAGAAAAGTTTATGGGGAAAATTTAGACAAATCTAAGATATGAGAGTTTGCAAATTGATGAAGATACGGTGCCATGCAAAACAATTTTATATTTATCAATCTTTTCAGCATTGAATTTTATGCATATATATACCATACTTAAATTAGAAATATTTTCTTACTGAGGGATTTAATATGGTATTACCATATTAATTTCACATAAAGTTTATAGGAAAAAGAGAAGTGAAGAACATGAAAAAATACAAATTGGAATCTTCTGTCTTTTTTTTCTTTTGCCCACGTATAATTAAGAAAAAAGTTGGGAATTGTTTATTTTTGGGTTCTATAAAGAATAAGCAAAGATTTTAAACATCAAATTGTTTAGAGATATATAGACTGAAAAATACTCTTAGTTTTAAGTTTTAGAATTAAGGGAGGAACAAATTCAACAAGAAAAAAGTTAAAATATTTAATAATTCATATAACGAACGAAGAATGTGGTAGTCTGAAACATCCATGAGGAAGAATAAAGCCTATCTTTGACAGTTTGACATGGTAATCTACCAATGCCATTTTGTAATGGAGATAAAAAGGAAAAAAAAATATTGTAGCTAAGTCATCTTTATGTGTGTATTACATTGAAAAGTCTTAACTCTTTGAATTTCTGTTGTCTTTTGTATTGATAGGAATGAATCGGACTTTATTTTGGACATCATTACACGGGTAGACTCGATAATGGTAAATCGTACATTTTTTAATGTTGCTAAGTTTCCAGTTGGAATAGAATCTCGTGTACAAGACATTTATCAGCATTTAAGTATGGAAAGAAAGGATATTGTCTGCATGATTGGGATATTCGGAACTGGTGGAATTGGTAAGACAACTATTTCAAAAGATATCTATAACAGGATTTCTTATAAATTTGAAGGAAGTTGTTTCTTGGAAAACATTACAGAAACTTCAGAACAAGTAGGAGGTTTCGTTCAGCTACAAAATAGACTTCTTACTGAGACATTGGGAGAAAATTTGGATGTTTGTTATTTTGACAAAGGCATCAATGTGATTAGCCATAGACTTCACTCTAAAAGGGTTCTCCTAATTCTAGATGATGTGGCTACGTCAGAACAACTAGAAAAATTAGCTGGAGATAAAAAATGGTTTGGTCCAGGAAGTAGAATCATCGTAACAACAAGAGATCAACATTTATTAAATATCTCTAAAGTTGATTCAAAATATGAGTTGAAGATTTTGGCAGACAATGAAGCTCGTAAGCTCTTTAGCTTGCATGCTTTCGAGAAAGAAGAACCACTTGACGGTTATGCGGAAGTCTTTGAAAAAGTCATGCAATATGCTCAATATCTTCCACTAGCTTTAACAGTGCTGGGTTTAAATCTAAAAGATCAAACCGTTCTTCAATGGGAAAGGGCATTGGAGAAATATAAACAAATACCCGACCAAAAAATTCAGAGTGTACTTCAAGTAAGTTATGATGGACTAGAAGAAAATGAGAAGGACATGTTTCTTGATATTGCATGTTTCTTCAAAGGAGAACTTTTGGCTGATGTCATGAAAATATTTGAGAGTTGTCATTTCCATCCTAATGATGGTATCCCGAAGCTCATAAAAAAGGGTCTTATCACTGTTGGGTTTCGTATTTGGATGCACGACTTGCTACAAGACATGGGAAGAGAAATTGTCCGAAAGGAATCACCTAAAGAACCAGGGGCACGTAGTAGATTGTGGTTTCATGAAGATATTCGCTATGTATTAGAAGAAAATACGGTAAGTTCTTAAATTAAAAGCTCTTTCAATTGAATACTTTTTACTAGTGAAACTTACATGAAAAGTGTTGAATTTATTTTTATAAAAAATGGTAAAGAACTGCATATTAAATAAAATATCATATATGTATCAATAGATAATATGGTCTTTCTTTATATTTCCAACCTAAAGTAATGTATTTAACTCATTAAGGGAATCATTAAATTATCATACTTAAATCTCCTTCAACCAACGTCTTTAAAGATATATAATCATCACTTTTCAAAGACAAGAATGAGTTTTTTTAATCATGAGTATATTTCCTTGTCTTATATGAATGAATAGGTAATAATGACAAGTAAATTTGAAAAAAAGACAAATTTTGAAGGTGATTAAATGCTTTTGGAGAATAATGGATATTATAGTTTTGATATTATAATTTTAATAAGTGCTTATAAACAAAGACTTTAATGATCTGATTTTACTGGCACTCTTATGAATTGTCTTGTTAGGGGACAATGAATGTTGAGGGGATAAAAGTGGTTCTGCCTAAGGGCGATGATCATGACATGATACGCTTGAGTCCCAAATCGTTTGCAAAGATGAAAAGACTCCGATTTTTTGTAAGCCATGGTGCATGCTTTTCTGGAAGATCACTTGATTATCTTTCTAATGAGTTAAGAGTGATTGATTGGTCAAACTGTCCTTTACAATCTTTGCCCTCCAATTTTCGTGGAGAGAAGCTCGTTGTTTTTAAATTGTATGAAGGCCGCATCAAGGAGATCATTAGCTGGAAATTTAAGGTACAATTATTACTTTCAATATTTCCTTTCTTTAAACCCATTTGATCATGTGAATTTCCTCAGGGTTAATATGCATATTTGTTGTTTTTCAACAGAACTTGACGGAAATGAGATTTTCTCAATGTAAGTTCTTAACCAAAATTTCGGATCTTTCGAGTTGCTCAAATTTAAAGGAATTGAGTATTATGTGGTGTGAAAATTTAGTTGAAGTTCATGATTCTGTTGGATTTCTGGATAAGCTTGTTGGTTTGTGTATTAAAGTCTGCCCTAACCTGAAGAGTTTTCCAAGGCGTCTCAAGTTGAGATCTCTAAGACAACTTAGACTCCTTTATTGCTCAAAACTTCAAAACTTTCCACAAATCGAGTGTAAAATGGAACTTTTATGTGACATTGATTTGACGGGCACTCCAATAATTGGTACCTCACTCCTATGCTTAATTCGTTATTCCTGGAACGATACGTTTCTCGGTTGCAAAATCAAAAGGAGCTTTGTCTTAGTGACAACTCTACAATGCTGTTTGCAGAATATGAACCTTTATCTATGCAAGGCATCATAGACCTCTCGCGTCTCCCAACCAGCATTCCTCAATTGCAAGATCTAAAGAGTCCCTCTCTCGTTAATTATACAAATCTTGCAATAGATGACATACATTCATCAATTGGGTACCTCGATGGGTACCTCGCTCGGCTTAAAAATTTGTACCTAGAAATTACTTACGACTTACTCCCATCACCGGATTTTAATAATCGGTATCTTGACCGCTTTTCATTTTATTGCTCATCCACTTTGCAAGAGTTAGATCTATCTGGAAGTTCAATTGTCATCCTTCCTCCGAGCATTGAAACCTTTGTTAAATTGAGGATTCTCAAATTGCGTGGATGTGACAACCTTCAAGAAATTCTACATCTTCCACCAAATATACAAGTGTTATATGCTTATAATTGTCGCTCCTTGGAAAGATGCCCAAAAGTATCAACAAAATTTCAATTCTATACATTTGGCTTGCGACAGCTAAATTGGATTAATTTGATCAATTGCGATAAATTGGATGCAAATATAGGGGGTCAGGCGCCAAATCCTTCATTTGTTGAGGTATGTTTGTATTTCTCTCTCCGTGTTTTTTTGTAGGTGTTTGTGTTTGCGGATTGCCTTGTGCTTATATATGAAAATATGTGATATATGTTTAACAGGAACATATTCACGACCATTCATGTGGTATTGTATTTCGAGGGAATAAGATTCCAGATTGGTTTAGCCATACTAAGGAGACTTCTTATATTAGTCATTCTTGTGAATTGGATATTAGTGGGCCCTTGTATTGGGATAAAATCATAGGAATTGTTTTATGTGCTGTTCTTGGACATGATCACCCGGATGTGTCATGTCGAGTGTCGACCGATATTTGTGTTTCTATAAACGGTAATAGGCTTGTAGAAACAGATTTTTGCATAAATGAGACGTGGCATTTTGGGGGCTGTGATCATGGAGACTCGGATCATGTATATCTAAACTACTCATTTCCAGAATCTATCAAGCAATGGCTACGGTACCCAACAGGAGACAATCTAAGGTTTACATTTGAGAACAAATCGGGCTTTCTTTGTATTGAAAAAGCAGTCTTTAAAAGTTGCGGAGTTCACATAATCTATAAGCATGAAGAGAATGAGAGTTTGACAGTTGGGGAGTGCTTAGTAGATTCATCGAATGGTATCAAACTTTCTAAGAGACACTGAGATGATGAAGATAGCAACTTGGAATTCAACGGGTATCCACAACACAAAAGGCGCTCTGAAAGCTTGGGCAATTCAAATGTCGTTGTCGATTGCGCTGGTGTTGACGGTGATTTTGCAGAAGCAGAAGGAGAAGGAGGCTCTGACTCTGAGGGAAGTTTAAAAGAAGAAGAAGTACCTGCCTCTTGATCTGCGTCCCAAGAAGGCCAGGGAATTCGGAGAAGGCTCACTAGCCACCAGGTCAGTGTCTTTGCATTGATAAAATTCCCAGTCTGGTTTTTTTTTTTATTATTATTGGATTAATTTTGTTGGATTGGTTTCATGATATTAATGGCGTGTACAAGGATTTTACACTGTTGGTGCAAAAGGGTTTCTCAAATGATCGGCAAAAGTCGAAGCAAATTTGGAGGAAACATGTGTGGATGGTGTTGTTGTTGGACTTGTTTGTGTGCTCGGTGTTGTTTGTGATATGGTTTTGGGGTTTAACTTCATTGCAGGTTTAATTGGGATTGAATGGTTGAGTTGGGGGCGTTTTGGTTCCTATTTTTGTTAAAGGTCTGGGAGGAGGTGGGGTTGGTTTGAGGACAGAGGCATGACTTTCACGAACCATTGGTGTATGATGAGGACGTATAAGCAAGTGTTGTTGATTTCTTCTTTTTGTAATTTACTTGGAATTTTCTGCTAAGTCTTTGTATGAACTTCAAGACAAGAAAAAAAAAAAAAAAAAAAAAACTTCCTGAAGAATTTTAAAAAAAAAAATTACACAATCTTATACGAGATGCATCTCGAGCAGCCTTTAGATAACTACATGATGAGGAGCAGTTTCTGGATTCGTTGTAGTACGTATGATGTAACGACCCTAGGAAGGTTCAAGTCATATGTTCTATATTTCAAAATGACTAGTCAATAGATGTTTATCATACTTATTCATTATACTCTAAAATGACTGACCAAGATTACAATTGGAGTTCCTTGTAATCATTCCACCTGATATATATTTTTCCTTTGGGATAGTTCATAATATTTTTTTTTTTTTTTTGGATGTCAGTTTTTAACCATGAATCCAACTATTTCTTAGATGTAGGTGTGATTTCTAAACCATGATTCCAACCCATTAACCAGATATCTATTTTTTCAGTTATATATTTTAGAAACAAAATACTGTACTGGTTTGGTTCCATATTTTTGACTACTCAGAGAAAACCCAAAACAAACAAAACCAAGCCATAACATTCTGCACGATTGCCAACATCTTTTGGGCAGCACTCAGTCTACCCCAACTCTCTTTACGACAAGTTAACTAAGCAATGACCGAAGAGAACCAAAAAACCAAATAATGACTGGTGACTAGTCTAGTCTATATCCATATCAAATATTTAGGACTATTTGGATGTTAAAATATCTCAGAATATCAGTGAATACTAATAAAATAGTTTGTAAATAATAATAAAATAGTATGAGAATAATATTAAATAATAGAGAAATAATTTGAAAATATTAAAAAATAATTGTGTTCTCAAACGTAGCCACTTGTTTTTTATATTGTTGAGACCCACATTGAATATTCCCAAAGTTTCTTCTTGACTTTCTAATTTCTAATGAACTTCCTTGATCTCAAGATATAGGGGCCCAAGGTGGAGATTGGGCCTCCCTAATATTGTATACACGTCTGCCATGCCCCATCATGTCTCATATTTTACGTGCACAACTAGGATTCTCCTTGCCCAACCAATTATTTATCCTCTATCTCCTTGAGCTGATTCCTATCTTTTACCATCGGTACTGGGATTTAGCAAGAATAGTTGTTTATTACCATTAGCAAGAATAGCAGAAAATTAAACTAGCAGGTTTATCATCAACTTCTAGTACTCGATCTGCTTTTAGATATCGATCTGCTTTCAGATAGGATCAATCACGTTAAAGCGTATGGATTCAAAGATGAGATGAGATGGTTTAGATGAAAGATAAAAGTTAAAAAAATATTGTTAGAATATTATTTTTTAATATTATTATTATTTTAGAGTTTGAAAAAGTTGAATTGAGATTTAAAAAAGTTGAATTATTTATTATATTTTACGTAAAAATTTAAAAAATTTATACTGATGAGATGAGATTAGATGAAATAAGATGAAACACTTTCCAAATCCAAACAGTTAATTTTTTATTTGAAGCCTTGGAAGTATATACATATTAGATTTGGAAAAATTGATTAGCATTGTGGAAGTTGATTATCAGGTGACAAAAGTAGACTCCCTAGACCTCCAGGTCGGAGTGTTACAATAATGACCATATATGTTTAGTCTTTGCCAATGAAATAAAGATGGTCATTTGGTTACTATTTGATGTTAAAATTCCCTTAATCTACTTGGGTTGCATGTGTATTGAGAAAGAGGACAACCACATGGATTGTGAAGAATATTGTTTCATAGATTTTAATAATCTTGCCTTTCTAGGATGATTATTTGCATTGTTTGGTGATCCACAAAGAATACCATGATTTGAAAAATCACTTTCTTGTCCATTCCTATAAATTAGTTCGAGTTTTTACTTGGTTTCATTTTCCAACCAGATAGGAATAGATACTGAAGTTTATAAGGTGTAGCGTTTAGTGGGAAGAAACATCTCCGGCTTCATCATATTTTTCAAAACCTGTCAGCTCCATTCAACATATACAACCATTTCTAGGTTTAGCATCAGCAGCCCAAGTGGCCTACCGGCCCCTGTTGCTTTAATTTCTTTTACTTGGGATATCTTTGTTAAACCGCCTGCCCCTGTTCCTGCTATTTCTTTAAAATTTCAGGTGAGTTTTTCCTTTAATTTTTGTTTGTTCTCTCTGGTCTCTAAGACTTGATTTGGTATTTGCCATTGAAATCAGGTGTTGTCATTTGTTTCATATATGATGTTAAAAAATTGACATGAATCTACTCGTGGGGTTGCATCTGTACTGACAGTATTGCTCATGTTGGTTGGTTGGGATTATGGGAACTCAACTCTATTGATCTCAACTTTTGGGTTTAGGGACCTGTACAACATGTGCACTGATGTAACATGTCTTAATTTTCAAGGGACCTGTTCCAGATAAGGTGGTGAAGGACTATTATGATCCAAAGGTAGATTTGGAGTTAGAGCTTCGACTTGTTTGAGATGGATGAATGACATGTACTTTTAAAAGAGCTTCGACAGGTACATTATTGCTACTGTCATCCCTCTCTCTCTCTCTCTCTCTCTCTCTCTGGTTATTTATAAGATTGAGAGGTCAGGTAGCCGTCGATCTTGCCAAAGTGGGAAAATCTTCATGCTTAGCTTGTAAGCTTTTCACTTTGGTCGTTTACTTATAGCCATTAATTTGTTTCTTGCATGATCAATTCAATTGTTGTGCTGCCCTGAAAATATTTCTTCTATAGCCTTATTACAGCAAGTTTTTTCTAACACTTTGCTGAAAAACCAGAAAACACCACTTATCCCATTCAAAAACTCCCATTAAGTTGGAGAGCAACATATACAAAACAACGAAATATTGATACAGACTTACTTACATCTCAAATATGCTAAATCAGCTCTTTCTAATACCAACCAACCCCTTGACACTTTCAGGAAGTTGAGACACAGCCCTGAATTCCCTTTTGCTCCTTTTGCAAAAAATGTCTGCAATATGATAAGGGTAAGTTGTGTATGGGATCCCACATTTATTGGAAATGAGAAGTTCTTGATCTTTATAATGTTTCAATATGACTAAAATTGTGTCATTGGCTAGTCCTTTTGGAGTATAAACCATGTGGCTTGGCCTATACTCCAACCAACCGTCCCGTTTCTCCAACAGTAGGCATAAGCAGAGACTAAAGCATTTTGAAACTTAATCCAAAGCCATATCAAACAGAACAATCAGCAAAACAAGCCATTTCACACCTCAGCACAGACAAAATTCTTGTTGGTTTCAAATGTGTTGTGTAGCCAATGTGGTATACAAGCATGAAAGGAAAGCAAGGGAAGAAAAAGAAACAAGGTTGTAACCCATCCTTTAAAAGGCCTCAACAAAGATGGAAAGTTTCAAAGAAAGGGGCATTCTTCGACTTGTTGGGATATCTGTTGAAAATTGAAATGGATGATCCGTACTCCAAACTTTGTGTCTGATGTTCCACACAACATATTAGCTCCTTGTTGTTCCTCCACGTATTGATGACTTCTAGCTATCAGCTATGACCTTTGCTTAAAGCAATATTGACTTCTTGCTTAAGGTTGTCACTTCTTCAATATCCTTTAGTTCAAGTTCTGACCTGGGTTCAATTTTCATTCAGATGGGAAAAGATATTGAATTTCATGTAGCAGTGAGAGAACATACAAGCACATGTGCAGCAGTGGGAGGAAACAACTCTAGGGGGCCTTCATATTTGCCAAAACCTGTCAACTCCATTCAATACATCCAAATCAGAGTGAAGAATCACCAGCTCTTCCAGTAAACACTGAAGCAGTCAACAGAAAACTGGATAAGATGATCATTGAAGGAGATTTTCTAATGCTAACCACAGCATTTCAAAAACTCCCCCATAAACTTCGTTTCTCATTGACCATATATGTTGATACCAATCACTGTCATTTGCTAATTGCTAGAATTTCCACCGACAAAAACTCATGATATCTCAGTTGGAGTTGTTTTAGCTATAATTTATTCTGAAGGGTTCTAGCTGAGTATTCATATCAAGAGCATTTACATAGTTTCAAGATGATCCCAGGCATTTGGAGAATGTACGTTAGACCAACAAGCGCAGATCATGTAATGCCTAGACACAAACTACATAATAGAAAACTTCATAGCATCTCTGCCCCCAAGCAATTACATAAATAATAAACTCCCCATCACCTTCAGAAATACTGAAACAGCTTCTTTTTACTTGGTTTCATATTCCAACCAGATAGGAATGAATAGACATTAAAGTTTCATATGGTGTAGTGGTTTGTGAATTTGGAAGCACTAGTGCAGTAGTGGGAAGAAACCACTCTGGTTCCATCATATTTTCCAAAACCTATCAGCTCCATTCAACATATATAGCCAACTCTAGGTTTAGCATCTGCAGCTCTCTTGGCAATCACAACAATCCAAAATGCCGCACATCTCGGACATATGATCTATGCTCTAGATTTTTAAAAGTTTGACAAGTACAAAAATTACTTAAGTTCCAAAACTGACTTGTGAACTATCTGTGGGATAATGGGCAAGTTCACAGTGGCATGCAAAGACTCAACTTGAAATTTGTAATGGAATGTATTATATGTTTTTTGTTTTTAACTTTAATGTGCTCAAGGTTGGTGATAAAAGGATTGGAAGTAGTTACATTGACTTGTTTTTTTGCTGCCTCTCATTTCCTTTATGCTTCTCTTACCTATTCATTGTAGCATGTTGTTTTTTTTTTAATCAAAAGTCTGATGAAATTTAGAAAAGAGTCGAGAGTGTTTGACTTGCCTGATGTCCTTTCACTTGTTTTGTTGTTCTATGATTAGTACCATACGGCAGGTGCATATCTTCCGGTCTGAATCTTTGGCTCCATTTGCTGTTTTAAAAAAAAAATGATATTTTTAAATAAAATTTGTATTTTTCATTTTTTTTCAACACAAATGGATCATACGATTAACAGGGAAAGTATTTGGTATATCCAGTCCTAATGAAATCCTAAAAAACTTATACCGACATTCTATGATTTGGATGTCTAATTTATATGAAATCCTAGCAAAAGTACTTGGTTAATTTCGACCAAAACTCATATGTATATCTAATAAAGCAACAGCTAGGTAACATTGTATGATGTGAGATTGAGTTCCTTTGAGTTGGAATTCATTTCAGTAAATTTACAGGGGACAAGAAGTATAGTTTCTATCACTCTGTTCTTCAAACAACATTATTGGCTTGCCTAGAAAGATGTTCGAGTAGGTCCTTAATTCAATCAATTTTAAATTTTTAAGAATAAAGGATAAGGACTTCTCAACCAATATGAGCAAATATAAATTAATTGGTATCAACATGGTCGAAGACATCTTAATTCAATATGTGGAGAAACAAGGCGCTGATATCATGTTTATGGTCCCCTTTTTCTTGCTATTTAGAACAAACAAAACTTAAGGGAAACTGTAGCAACAGGGGAGACATGGGTTATCTATCATTGATTCAATTGCTGTTGGGAAGAGCTTCCGCCTGTGTGAGGGCCCCAAAAAGATAGAGTTTCCGCCTACTCTGATCACACTATGCAAGGTAAAGAGCTCAAGTGCTTCATTGTCATCCATAATTATTACCTTGTGTTTTGAATCAACTTTAGAGTTATCTAGTAAACGTTGATTCTCTCAATGTCAGGAACATCCAAATTTATTCCTAAAATATCATAAAGAATAGTATTTTGCAGCTGAATCAGATCTCTGCTTGTTATGAATTTTCTCTATCGTTTTTCAAGAAACAACTTCCTTCAAATTGAGAATAAATCATGTCATTGATATCTTTTAAAATTGTTGTTTTACTAATTCTTCCGGTTCCGAATATCCCTACAATACATATTTTCATAATATTGGATCTGTAAAAGTGATTTACCCCCCTCCTTAGAGAGGAGAACGATTTTCCGCCTTAGAAGCTTTGTTTTCCCCGTTAATTGAGATTGGGCGAATATTCCCTGCGAGTATTTACATATTGATATTCATTTAACCAAATTATTCGGCTTGAAGAAGGAAAAGGTTCTCTCCTTTGGCAGCCCCCAAACTGGATATTGATGGCACAATTTTCCAAGGCATATTAATGGAGTACTTAATAATTTGTCATGTTGGAGATACTTGGACATATTATTTCATCTATTTTTTTTTTATGTATTTTTTTAACACTTTTAAATATTTTTAAAAATAAAATTCACAATATCACTAAAAATATACTTATTTAATCATTAGTTAAAAAAAAAAAAAAAAACCATTGACCCACCATCGGAAGAACCCAACGGGACACACAGCATTTCTCTTCCCAAATCTCAAGCTGGGCGAATATTCCCTTGTCTTGTTGTACTAAGACATGTGGGTAGATAATTAATTAAGGTAATGGTTAATGACATGAAACTTTGGTGGTAAAAGCAGTTCTTTAATTTCAAGCCTCTTATGTTAAATTGATTTTTTTTTTCTTTAAAACATTTTTTAAACATTCTTAACCATTAAAAATAATAAAATTTCACTAATAGTCACTTTTTTAATAATTAAAAATTAAAAAAAAAAGAAGCTAAAATATACGGATGGACATATTTGGTAGACACATTTGGAAGCCATACTATTTATTTTTGTTTTTGGTTTGTGTTATTTACAAAGGACACATAAGGATGGGGGTATTATGTTTATCTTATTATCTGTTTGTCTCTCTCGCTTGTCATGAAATTGTTGTGTTCTGTTGTCAAATCTTCTCTGATTTATTATTTGCACTCTGATGCAAATTTGTCAAAGTGATGGATACATTGTTTTGGTTTATAATATTATATATCTGGACGTGTGTGTTACGCATGCATATACTTCAAAATCTCAAAACCCGGTGTTAGTTGGCTTACCAACAAAAATAAAATAAAATAAAATGTTATATTATTTGTAATAATATGGTGTGACATCAAATAACGAATTGTGGCAATTCTATTTTTAAGATTATATACCTAAGACATGTATCATGCATACTCATGATGTGAAAAAATTATTTGAAATTTTTTAACATAATTTTTATTTTGAAATTTGAAAAATGTGAACTTTTTTTGTGTTTTGTATGAAAATTTTGAAAAGTTATAATGACTGAATAATGATTAGGTGAATAAGTTGTGGATTTGAAATTGAAAAATATTTTGTATTTAAGTGATGTTTAGGAAATCAGAAATATTTGAGAATATCTGTAAATACTGAGAATACTTGTATACACAAACAGAGCCTTAGTGTTAAAAAAAATAATATTTTAAAAATATTTTATTTAACTTTTATCTTAACTTATCTAATCTTAACTTACTATCCCGCAGCTTAGTGCTTACTATCCCCTCTAGCTAGCGTCTGTATTATGAAAAGTAAAAGTTAAAAAAGGCATACGTGAGTTGGGAATTAAACGACAGTGTATTTTTATATTTTAACGTGTGCGTATATTAAGATTAGAAAATATCCTAATATTTTCTAATTTAATTTAACGTTTGGATACTTAGAATATCTGTAAATAATAGTAAAATTATTTGAGTTATGATGTTTTATTAAATTTTGGAAAATATAAGAGAAGAATTTGAGTAAAAATATTATAAAGTTAAAAAATCGTTTAAATATAATTTTTGTTTTAAAATTTAAAAAATGTGTATTTTTTTTTGTGTTTTATATGAAAGTTTAAGAAAGTTGTAATTATTAAGTAATGATTAGATGAAAGAGTTGTGGATGAAACTAAAAAATATTTTATATTTAAATGATGCTTGAAAAATTAGAAATATTTGAGAATATCTGAATACTGAAAATACTTGTGTACACAAACGAAGCTAGTTTTGAAAATTTCAGTAATGATAAGCACATAGTACACAAATGGGGCCTGTTGAAAATTTGGGAAATTAGCAAGTGTGATTTGTGAACGATTTTATGCACTAATTTTGCTGACACTCTTATTATTCTCTTACGTACAAGGGTACAAACAAAATCGAAGGCATGATAATAGATATGCCCGAAGGCGAGGACGTGATAAGGTTGAGTCCCAAAGCATTTGTACAGATGAAAGGACTTAGAGTGTTTATCAATCGTAATGCAAGTTTTTCAAGTGGACCTAATTATCTCTCCAACAAGTTAAGAGTTCTTGATGGGTTTGAATATCCTCTTCAATCTTTGCCACCCAATTTTCTTGGAAATAGGCTCATTATATTGAAAATGCGTTGTAGCTTCTTGAAGGAGTTAGGCATGGGATTCAAGTTTAAGGTACGTATATATAATTATAATCTCCAATAATTTTGTTTCTTTAATCTATGTGGTAAACTCCTTGAAATTTGTTTTGTCTTTTTTAACAGAATGTGACAACTATAACTTTTGATGAATGTAACTTCTTGACAAAAATCTCGGATCTTTCAAGCATCTCAAATTTGAAGGAATTGATTGTCAGAAGGTGTAAAAGTTTAGTTGAGGTGCATGATTCCGTCGGACACCTAGATAATCTTTCTCATTTGAGTTTTTTTTATTGCTCTAACCTCAAAATTTTTCCAACAAGTCTCAAGTTGAGATCTTTACGCTACCTTGATCTTCGTGGTTGCTCAAGCTTTCGTGACTTTCCCAAAATCGAGTGTGAAATGAGCTATTTACATACATTGAATCTATCTGGCACTGTAGTGGAAGAACTACCTGTATCCATTGGAAACCTCACTAGACTTGATCATTTAATTCCAAGTGGTTGCAAAAACCTTATGCGTCTCCCAGTTAACAGCATTCTTTTGTTGCAACATTTAAGCCAGCTTGGGATTGGTGGTTGTACAAATCTGGTAAAGAAGATGGGGGATGATAGACAATCCATTCTAGCTACTGAGTCTACTACAATGGAAGATGAGATATCATCGAGTCATGAAGAACAAGTCCATGAATTGGCGCCTCCAACAAATTCACACAATGGGAGCAGTGCATTACAAGTGTTGAATCTTCAGAATTGTTTACAGTCAAAATCAAGTTTCTTTCCAATATCAAGTTGCTTTACCGTGTTTAATTCCTCAGCCACTTTGAAATTGTTATATCTATCGAAAAGTGAATTTGTTAGTCTTCCCACGAGCATCAAAGGATTTGTTGCACTCAATTACCTCTACATGTGGGATTGCGAGAAACTTGAAGAGGTCTTAGAACTTCCACCAAATATAAGAGTTGTAAATGTTAAGGGATGCAAGTCGTTAGAAAGATTTCCAGAAGTATCAAGAATATTGGAATTCAATGGAAGCCACATCAGATCACTACAAGAGATTAATATTTGCGGCTGCGACAAAATGCATGAGAAGATTTGGAATTATAAAGTGCCAAATTCATTACTATGGAAGGTATGTTTGTGTCTCATTCATTCTCTCTCTCAATTATTTATTGGATGCATGACTTTAAAATTGACGACGACGATGATGATGATATTGGTTTAACAGGGACACTATGATGCCACTGTGTTACCAGAAAATGAGATTCCAGGGTGGTTTCGATTTCAGAAAGAGTTCTTAGAAAATGAAATTGTTAACAGAGGGGATGATGATTTCCAACTGAGGAAAAATGAAGAATGGGTAATAAATATTGAGGGGCCACACTATTTGAAGGATATAAGTGGAATTGTAGTATATGCAGTTGTGTTTTATAAAGAAGCTAACGACATGGATACTATTGAAGATGTTGAGATAACAAGTAATAGTTCCAATCATGTATGCCGTATCAATCTTTCTGAAGGGGTAAGCTTGCATCATAATAATATGACTGAAGTTGGAGGCAAATATAATGTACGGGTGAGGTACTCCGATTTAAAATGGTTTAAGGTAAAGGTTTTGGAGAATTTGAGAGTTCAACTTCGTACTGATTGGGATTCTTTTCGGGTACCGTATTATAGAAGTTGGGGAGCCAATATTGTATACAAGAAGCATGAAAGCAGAGCACATAAAAGAAGAAAAATGGATTGAATTAATTATACCCCATTTCCTGTACGTAGCTACTATTTCTTTGGAATTTCAGGTGAAATTTTCCTTTCATTTTTGTTTCTTCTCTCTAGTCTTTTAGACTTAAGGCCCGTTTGTTTTCACAGATGAAATGATCAGATGAGTTGAGATAAAAGTTATAAGTTGAGATAAAAGCCCCCAAATCCCTGAACCCCAAACCACCAGATTTCTTTGAGATACATATCTTCTTTCAACTTAACCAATGGATCTTCTGAGAACTATCATGATGACCCCAAAAACAATTCTGCATCATATTAGTAATCTGATGGCACAAAGTCTTTGGTAGTCTAAATAATCCCATACAAAAAGTTGGCAAAGCTTGGATGATTGCCTTAAGCAATATTTCCTTTCCAGCCTGGGACAAAAATTTTGATTGCCAGCTATTAAGCTTACCCAAATTCTATCAAGAATCCCTTTGAAGGCACTATTCTTTTGCCTGCCAACCAATGAAGGTAGCCCGAGATACTTATCAAAACAGCCAGTAGATCCAAGCCCTGAGATTTCTTTGATAAGTTGCCTTATTCCCATTGCTGTGTTTCTGCTAAAAAATAACGATGTCCTCTCTCTATTCAACTTTTGGCCAGAGATTCTTTCATAGCATAAAAGAATGTCTTGTAATCGACTCCACTCAATTGAGGATGCTTTGATAAATAGTAAATAGTAAACAGTCATCAGCAAAGAAAAGATGTGAGACACGAATCAAACCCCTTACAATGGGCACACCAGTAAGAGTACCATGCATATGAGCATGAGAGATAAGCCCACTAAACACTTCTGCTCATAAAATAAACAAATATGGAGATAGAGGATCCCCTTACCTAAGACCTCTTGAAGGTTGGAATTGTTGTTGTGGAACACGATTAACCAACACTAAGTAAGAGACTGATGAAACACATTCTATAATCAGACTTATCCATTGATGCCCAAATCCCAATTTCTCCATAACTAGCTTTAAAAAGCTCCATTCGACCCTATCATAGGCCTTACTCATATCAAGTTTCACTGCCATAAACCCCTCTCTACCTTTCGAAGCAGAATTCATAGTGTGGATTGTTTCATAGGCAGCCAATACATTATCAGGAATCAAAGGACCTGGTATGGAAGCACTTTTATGGGTAGAAATAATCTGAGGTAGTATAATTTTGAGTCTATTGGCCAAAACTTTTGATATTATCTTGTAGATTACATTACACAAACTAATAGGTTGAAAATCAATTAACCTCGTTGATCTTTTAATCCTTGGAAGAAGTGTAATAAAAGTCTGATTAATTGAAGAAAGTGCCACACCACAGTTCAGAAAATCCAATACCATCTGACCAACCTTTTCTCTAATATTATCCCAGTGAACTTGAAAGAAAGAAGCAGAATATCCATCTGGGTCAGGTGATTTGTATTGTGACATCTGAAAAAGCGCCTGTTTAACTTCAATCTCTGTAAATGGCTTGATCAACATAGCATTCATATCCACTGTCACCGTCTCCTCCACAGTTTATAAACATGCACACGGATCCTCAGGATTAGATGAAGAATAAATATTAGAAAAATGCCGAGTAAAAGCAGCTTTAATGTCTAGATCATCTGTTAAAATCCTGCCATCTTGTGACTCAACTTCCTTAATGAAATTAGTTCTTCTTCTCTGGTTTACACATGAATGATAATACTTTGTATTTCTATCCCCAAATCTAAGCCAGTGAACCTTTGCCCTCTGCTTCCATTGAATATCATATATCTCCAATAATAAATTCCTCTCCAATATCGTATCTATATATATATATTATGGAAATATAATCAACAATTTAGGGAAATGATATTTAAAAGAAAAAAGAAATCCGACCTTCAGGTAGGCAACAATTGCATGCCAACAATTGAATGGAGTGTATGATTTAGGCCTGTGCAAAACACATAATGAGCCCGACCTGCCTGATAGATCCAATCCGACCCACCTGTCAAAGTCGGTTTCCACTTAACATTGGGTTGAAAATCATCCAACCCGCTGTTTGTTGGGTGAAACAAGATTATGGCAGAATACTTATATTTATATAAATTCCATCTTGCTGTAAAGTCAAGTTCCCTTCACTGAAGAATAAGCACTAAGCAGCCCCTCCTTTCTATTTCCCCCATTCACATGCCTAAAGATAGGATTTTAAGCACACAGATGAGTGCTGAATTTTCTTTTTTTACAATGCTAGATTGCATCATATAGAAACTTATTGTAACACCAGTGGATAGCTTCCCTCTGATCAGATGTAAAAGCAATGGGTTCTTTCGACATCAGCCATAGCTACTGCCACATGATGCTCATCATGTACAGCATCATATTTAATTTTTTGGGCCAACGCCCTTAAATTCCTTTGATGTGATAAATCTTCAATGCTCCCAAGTCAAGAAATCCCAAAAGTCTCAAGTTCATACAAGAAATTCAATAGAACAATCTTCATGGGTGTTTGATTTTGACGTTTCTTTAATTTACGTATGTGGAAGGACTAATTCAATTCAAAACCGTGTAAATGGTATTGCAAATTGGCTTAGCAAGAAACTTAATTCCCACGCAACTTCATTTAAATTCGTACTTGGAAGAAGATAATTAAAACAGATTTGGGTATCGACAAGAGCTTTCTCAAAAGAATTAAGAGTCGTGAGAGAAACTAGGAATCAAGTCTTGCATGCCTAGGAATCAAATTAGTCCCTAAGTTTTAATTTTCAACTTTTACTACTTATCTTTCCAACTTTTATCAAATTAATGAGACAATTATATATAAGTACTGGGCACGTATCCTGGACGTTTGCTTTACGTTGAAGGCTTAATTACCAATCATACTTGTAAATTTGTAATGCATGTTTGTGCTTCAATTGATATTATTAGTGTGGAAAGTTCAATTGATAAATGTTTAATCCTCACATATCAGGAAATCCCAAAAAGTTGGATGAGCACTTCTTCTTGGTGAATACTAATCTCGCATACAGATCAGAGGATGAGCACTTCTTCTTCTTCCATGGCCTTACAATTAGGAGCTTGTTCCTCTCTCTCATTCTCTCCTTCTTCCATTCGTAGATGGACTCACGATGTATTCTTGAGTTTTAGAGGTGAGGATGTTCGCCAAAACTTTATTTCTCATCTATACCATGCTTTGCACCAAAGGGGAATCAACACTTACATAGACAACAATCTCGAAAGAGGAGAGGAGATTTCGTCAGAACTTTTCAAAGCAATTGAATGATCAATGATTTCTATCATTGTACTCTCTAAGAACTATGCAGAGTCCCAATGGTGTTTAGATGAGCTATTGAAGATCCTTGAGTGTAAGGAAATGGTAAAACAAATTATTCTACCCCTGTTCTATGACGTAGATCCGTCAGAGGTAGGACATCAAAAACAGAGTTTTGGAGAAGCATTCGCCAAACTTAGATATAAGTTGAAGGATGAAGTAAAGGTCACAAAGTGGGAGGCAGCTTTGGAAAAAGTAGCCAATTTGTCCGGACTCGAATTAGGGGACAGGTACTTCTTATGAGCTGTGCTTGTATATATCTTTATATATGATGTTAAAGAGAAGTTTATGGGGAAATTTTAGACAAATCCTAGATCTGAGAGTTTGCAAATCTATGAAGATCATATGGTGCCATGCAAAACTATTTGATATTTATTAGTTTTTTCGGTATTGAGTTTTATGCATACCATACTTAAATTAGAAATATTTTCTTACTGAGGGATTTAATATCATACTACCACATTAATTTCACATGACGCTTATAGGAGAAATAGAATAGAAGAACGTGAAAAAATACAAATTGAAATCTTCTCAAAATTAAGGGAGGGACAAATTCGAGAATGGAACAAAAGAGTAGTTAAAATGTTTAATAACTCATATAAAGAATGAAAAATGTAAGTCAAAGAAGAGCATGAGGAAGAAGAAAGGTTATCTTTGACATGGTAATCTACTACTGTCATTTTGTAATGGAGAGAAAAAGAAAATACGATATTGTTACTAAATCATCTTTATGTGTGTATTACAGTGAAAGTCTTAACTCTTTAAATTTCTTTTGTTTTTTATATTGATAGGAATGAATCAGAGTTTATTCAGGATATCATTAAATGGGTGGATTCAATAATGGTAAATCGTACATTTCTTAAGGTTGCTAAGTATCCAGTTGGAATAGAGTCTCGTGTACGAGACATTTATCAACATTTAAATGTGGAAAGGAATGATATTATATGCATGGTAGGGATATTTGGAACCGGTGGAATTGGTAAGACAACTATTTCAAAAGAGGTCTATAACAGGATTTCTTATCAATTTGAAGGAAGTTGTTTCTTGAAAAACATTAGAGAAACTTCAAAAGCAGGAGGTCTGATCCAGCTACAAAAGACACTTCTTTATGAGATTTTGGGAATAAGTTTGGAATTTCATGATACTGAAAAAGGCATCAATGTAATTAGGCATAGACTTTGCTTTAAAAGAGTTCTCCTAATTCTTGATGATGTGGATGACTTGGTTCAACTAGAAACATTGGCTGGAGCTCGTGATTGGTTTGGTTCAGGAAGTAGAATTATCATAACAACAAGAGATCAACATTTATTAAATATATCTAAAGTTGATTCAAAATATGAAGTAAAGAGATTGGACCATAATGAAGCTCTTGAGCTCTTTAGTTGGCATGCTTTTGAGGAAGACAAACCTATTGAAGATTATGTGGAACTCTCTAAGCAAGTAATGCAATATGCTGAGGGCCTTCCACTAGTTTTAACAGTGCTAGGCTCAGATTTAAGGGGTCAGGATATAAATTACTGGAGAAGTACATTGGATAAGTATAAACGAATTCCTAGCAAAAATATTCAAAAAGTACTTTATATAAGTTACGATGGATTGGATGATAATGAGAAGGAGATTTTCCTCAATATTGCCTTTTTTTTCAATGGACAATACCTGGATCATGTCGTTCAAATATTAGACAGTTGTGGTTTCTCTCCGGAGAATGGCATCAAAAGACTTACAGATAAATGTCTCATTACAATTACTACTTACAATACGTTGTGGATGCACGACTTGCTACAAGACATGGGAAGAGAAATTGTCCGAAAGGAATCACCCAAAGAACCAGGCGCACGTAGTAGATTATTGCTTCATGAAGATATTCGCCATGTACTAGAGGAAAATACAGTAAGTTCTTAGATTAAAAGCTCTTTCAATTGAACACTTTTTACTGGTGAAACTTACATAAAAATTGTTGAATTTCTTTTCATAACAAATTATGGTAAAGAACTGGATATTAAATAAAATATCATATATGTATCGATAAATGATGTGGTCTTTCTTTATATTTCCAACCTAAAGTAATGTATTGAACTAATTAGGGGAATCATTAAATCATCATACTTAAATATCCTTCATCCAACCTCTTTAAAGATATATAATCATCCATTTTCAAAGACAAGAATGAGTTTTTTTAATCATGAGTATATTGCCTTATCTTATGTGAATGAATAGTTAATAATGACAAGTAAATTTTGAAGGTGATTAAATACTTTTGGAGAACAATGGATGTCATAGTTTTGATATTATAATTTTAATAATTACTTATAAACAAAGACTTTAATGATCTGATTTTATGGGTACTCTTATGAATTTTCTTATTAGGGAACAAACAATGTTGAGGGGATAAAATTGGATTTGCCTAAGGGTCATAATCATGACATGATACGCTTGAGTCCCAAAGCGTTTGCGAAGATGAAAAGACTCAGATTTTTTATTAGCCATGGTGCACGCTTTTCTGGAAGATCAATTGATTATCTTTCTAATGAATTAAGAGTGCTTGATTGGTCAAACTGTCCTTTACAATCTTTGCCATTCAATTTCCATGGAGGGAAGCTATTTGATTTCAAACTATATAGAGGCCGCATCAAGGTGATTAGCGGGCAATTTAAGGTACAATTATTACTTTCAATATTTCCTTCTTTAAACTCGTGATGTAAACTTCCTCAGGGTTAATATACATATTTGCTGTTTTTCAACAGAACTTGACGAGAATGAAATTTTTTGAGTGTAAGTTCTTAACCAAAATCTCAAATCTTTCGAGTTGCTCAAGTTTAAAGGAATTAGATATTATGGATTGTGAGAAATTAGTCAAAGTTCATGATTCTGTTGGATTCCTAGATAAGCTTGCTCGTTTGCGTCTTTATAAATGCTCCAGCATGAAGAGTTTTCCAAGGCGTCTCAAGTTGAGATCTCTAGAAGTCCTTACACTTTATCATTGCTACAAACTTCAAACCTTTCCAGAAATCGAGTGTAAAATGGAATATTTGTGTTGCATCTCATTATGGGGCACTCCAATAAAAGAATTGCCTTCATCCATTGGGTACCTCACTCCTGCGCTTAAAGAGTTACTTTTGGGACAATGCACAAAACTTATGCGTCTCCCCAGTAGCATTCATCAGTTGCAAAATCTAAAGGTGCTTTGTGTCAGTGACTGTATGAATGGATGTTTCACTGGGATTGAACGATTATATATAGAAGGCTGCAAGGACTTGATGCATCTCCCAATCAACGTTTCTCACTCGCAACATCTAAAGAGTCTTTCTTTCGATAATTATACAAATCTTGCAAAAGAAGAAATAAGTTTATCCTTTGGGTACCTCACTGGGCTTAAGAATTTACACCTAACAATATCCAGAACGATTAAGAGGTCTGAACCACAATCAAGTGCTGAATTACAACGACAACTGTTGTCGTCGCTTTATTGGTATCTTGACGACTTCTCATTTTATTGCACAACCACTTTGAAAGAGTTAGATCTATCTTGGATAGCTATTGTCAGCCTTCCTCCAAGCATAAAAAGATTTGTTGAATTGAGGATTCTCAGATTGACAAATTGTGAGGAACTTCAAGAAATTCTACATCTTCCACCAAATATACAAGACCTATATGGTAATCAGTGTCTATCCTTGGAAAGATTCCCAGAAGTATCAACAAAATTCCAATTCTATACATGTGGCTTGCGAGAGCTAAGATGGATTGATTTGTCTGGTTGCCATAAATTGGTTGCAAATATAGGGAGTCAAGCGCCAAATCCTTCATTTGTTGAGGTATGTCTCTATTTCTCTGTGTGTTTTTTGTAGGCGTTTGTGTTTGTGGATTGCCTTGTGCTTATGAAAATATGTGATATATGTTTAATAGGGACAAATTCAGATACCTTCATGTGGTATTATATTTCCAGGGAATAAGATTCCAGATTGGTTTAGCCATACTAAGGAGCCTTCAAATAGAGGTAATTCGTGTGAATTGGATATTAGTGGGCCCATGTATTTGGATGAAATCATAGGAATTGTTTTCTGTGCTGTTCTTGGATCCGACCTGGATGACTCCCCCTCCGGTATTTGTGTTTCTATAAATGGTAACAGACTTGCAGAAGCAAATTTTATATTATTAGGAGACTGGGATCATGTATATCTAAATTACTCATTTCCAAAATGTATCAAGCAATGGCTACAGTACCCAACAGGAGACAATCTGAGGTTTAGATTTTATTGTAACGAAGAAGCAGTGATGTTTAAAAGTTGCGGAGTTCACATAATCTATAAGCATGAAGAGAATGAGAATTTAACAGTTGGGGAGTACTCAGTAGATTCATCAAATCGTATCCAACTTTCTAAGAGACGAAGAGATGATGAAGAGAACAACTTGGAATTCAACGGGTACCCACAACACAAGAGGCGATCTCAAAACTTGGGCAATTCAAATGCAACACGGTTAGGCTCGCCACAATCGTATTCTTGCCAGCCATCTCACGCACAAATCACACCATCTTCTTCCTTTGATTGGAGTGAGTTCCTCAGCGAACTTGTTCCCTGTCCGGGCTTTCAGGAACAACAAGATCTCTACTTCAAGGGAGTCTCGTCGCCAACCAATTACCCTTCAACTCTCGAGCAAACACCCCAGTTAAACTATGATACTATGAATTATAATGGCCTAAATCGATTTGGACATGAGGGTGGTTTTGAGACATTTGATTTTGGATCCACAAGTGGAGCTCAGACAAACAACAGGTCAGAAGCTTCATCATCTGTGAGTTCATTTGTGGAGGCTATTTGGGAATAGGACAGTGAGATGCCGGTAGAATTTCCAGATATTTTTTATGCATCTTTTGATTACTAGGTACTATAATATGGTTCCGTTACATCAGTAGAAAATAATACATAGTAGAATTCATAGTTTCAATGGGTAGTTTCTCGAGTCTCGTTTGGAATTCCTATTGCCTCTTTCTTCGCATCAGTTCTCCAAGAACAATCAGCGTGCAGGTATGCTTGTTTTGACCTCTCTTCTGTTTTAGTAGACTTGTTATTGGAATGATGAGTTTTGCTGTCGATCTATCAAAGCTTTGCAGGTGATTTCTACTTCTCAGTCGGCTGAAGGAGCCGAATTTGAGGTTAGAATTTGGAATTTAATCTGTTTTTTTTTTTTCCTTTGTGTTTGATGCAGTTTGTTTCTGAACAAAAATGACTTCTATTTGTATCTTTACTCAGTTATCTGTATTTGTGAACTCTTTTCGTCTGTTGGATACAATTTTAGAGTCTCCAAGTTTTGTGTGCTCATTTTGAAAAAAAAACAGGTTGGATATTTTTTGTGCTCATTTTTGAAAAAAAACAGGTTTCAAAAAGGTTACCACACCTTAAATAAAGCTGAAACACGATTCGAGATTTCGAAATTAGCTGTGCCCTTTTTGTATAAGATGGGCTAATATGTTATACAAATTTTTATACTTTGCAAAGAAATCTGATGTTTAAGACCTAATTTAGCCTATGCCAATGAAACTTCCAGATCAAGTGGAGATCATCAAGGACTATGAGGAGCCAAAAGGTAGATCGACTTGGTGTCAAGCATGGATTTTGGGCAATAACCTCGTTTATTTTTGGAGATGAGATGAGATGAGATGAGTGGAGATTAAAGTTAAAAAGTTGAATAAAGTATTGTTAGAATATATTTTTTAATATTATATTTATCTTGGGATTTGAAAAAGTTGAATTGTTTATTTTATTTTATATGGGAATTTGAGAAAGTTGTAATGATGAGATAGGAGGTTTTCAAAGTTTTCAAAGTTTTAGGTTTCAGTCATGAAAACAAACAAGGCAGCTCGTAAGCTTTTCACACTGTTCATTTACTTATAGCCATTAATTTGTTTCTTGGAGGGTGATTTATAGTCAGATCAGCTGGAATTCAAAATTAAATTTTCATCTAAACACAGCTTGCATATATGTGCATCCCAAATAGATTTGATTTACTTACTCTAAATAAAATGAAAAGATGTGGGGATTTCATGTGATGGGTACAGATGGCACAAGTATGGACAAGAAAATGGTGAAGGGAAATAAGCAGTACCCCAGGTGAAGGGAAATACGCTCCTGAGAGTCTGAGACATTTGGAAGATTGATGTTCTTTTCCTTCCACTGAAACTCTGGAACTATACAGGATTCGTACGAAGCAATACATGATCCTAAATTAATGCCCCTAATTTCTACGTTCTTTTGGGCCACATTATGCTCCATGACAGTACATGTTGTCTTGTTAGATATTATATACATCAGAGCTTTTTATATATATGAATAATGCATATTAATTGAAATTTCACTGCATTTTGTGTGTTTTTTTTAAATATAAATTCAGCATCCAACATCAGCCTCCCTCATATATACATTAATGACATTTTTGTGTATTTTATGTTTATATCATTTTTTATATATCTATTGGATGATCGGTGTAAAACTTATCCTAAATTGCACCAACACTTATTAAGGCCCTTTTTGGCAACTAAGTATTTTTAAAAATATTTTAACGTTTCTCAAATTTTCTCCGAACTTTATTCCCAAGGATTACTCAAAACATAAAAAAAGATTTCTATTTCAAAATTTGCATGGGAAGATTATAGGCTTATTTTCTTCTGTTATTTTTGTGGACTAATTTACTATTTAACCCTATCTATATATATATTATGGAAAATTTAGGAAAATGATATTTAAAGGAAAAAAGAAATCCGACCTTCAGGTAGGCAACGATTGCATGCCAACGATTGAATGGTGTGTATGATTTAGGCCTGTGCAGAAAACATCATGAGCCCGACCTGCCTGATAGATCCAATCCGACCCACCTGTCAAAGTCGGTTTCCACTTAACATCGGATTGAAATTAATCATCCAACCCGCTGTTTATTGGGTGAAACAAGAATATGGCAGAATACTTACAATATTTATATAAATTCCATCTTGCTGTAAAGTCAAGTTCCAGAATAAGCATTAAGCAGCCCCTCCTTTCTATTTCCCCCATTCACATGCCTGATAGGATTTTAAGCACACAGATGAGTTCTGAATTTTCTTTTTTTACAATGCAAGATTGCATCATATAGAAACTTATTGTAACACCAGTGGATAACTTCCCTCTGATCAGATGTAAAAGCAATGACTTCTTTCGACATCAGCCATACCTTGTACTGCTACAGCATCATATTTAATTTTTTGGGCCAACGCCCTTAATTTCCTTTGATGTGATAAATCTTCAATGCTCCCACGTCAAGAAATCCCAAAAGTCTAAAGTTCATACAAGAAATTCAATAGAACATGAATCTTAATGCATGACCGGTGTTTGATTTTGACGTTTGTTTAATTTACGTTGAAGGACTTCAATTCAAAACCTTGTAAATGGTATTGCAAGTTGGCTTAGCAAGAAACTTCCGACGCAACTTCATTTAAATTTGTACTTGGAAGAAGATAATTAAAACAGATTTGGGTGTCGACAGAGAGCTTTCTCAAAAGAATTAATGTGCATGAGAGAAACTACATAGGAAGTCAAGTTTAGGGGGTGGAGGGCCAAAATTATTATAAAAAAAAGAAATGGGAGGCATGATCAAAGTCTTACCTAGGAATAAAAAGTCTGGTTCCTTTTTAGTTCCATAATTTGGGTTAAGAAGTAAACTAGTAGTTGTGGTTTGCCTCTAAGACAAATTAGTCCCTAAGTTTTCACTGTGAACTTTTACTGATCCTTATCTTTCCAACTTTTTATCAAATTAATGAGACAAATTATGAGTGGGTACTTATCCTGGACGTTTGCTTTACGTTGAAGGCATTTAGGTCAAAACCGTATAGTACTTACCGAGAAGTTTGACCCACTTCCCTATTATTATTTACGAGTATATAACCCGCGCAATGCGCGGACTATTATTTATGTTGAATTTGATATATAATTAGTACCACTATAATAAAAGAGTTCACTTACCAATAAATATATGGTTGTTCAATTTAAAGCAATGTACAATAGATACAATTAATATAAGACATAATTGTCCAATTAATATTTTTTCTGGATCTTTCTCCTCTTGGATGATGATGCCTGAGATTTATGATCTTTTTCCTTCATTTTTGAGTTCATGTCGAGATCGATATCTACAACAGTTTCCTGAATATAAAACATTTAAAAAATTATATTTCTAGTATATTATACATGTGTACTGATCTACATCCCAACAAATTGATTGAACAATGAGAACTAAAACCATTATAAATATAAAATATGATAGAAAATATGATGCAATACCAAATCGTGTAATTTATTATTACCTTTTTAATTGACTTGGATTCTATAAATTCGGGATCAAATATTCGTTGAATCGTGTAGTTTTCTCATCCATATTTTAAGTTGTACTCATCAAGTCGTAGTAGAAAGATGTATTCTTTGCCAACAATTTGTTGTAAATCATTTGGGAAACCATCATCATACTAGTCCTACACAAATACAAATATATATGTTATAATAAGAGTATATCTAATATTTAATGTACTTATTATCCTTTCTATACCAATGTTCAATTTAAAAATGTTATATTTACTATTTTGTTACTTGGTCTTGTTTTTCTGTAAGTTCTCTTGCAGTTTTATGCAAGATTTTCTCAGCCTCCTTGTCAAATAGTACCGACGACGTTGACCCTGAATCATCAACCAGCTCCATATTTATCCGATACCTAAATACCGAAACACTCCTTAAATAAACTGCACATTTAATTAAAATATAGATTTTCATCTGTGTGTCTGTGCAAATGAAAATATACATGGAATTTGTTTTGTAAACTTACCTTGGTACAATAAGTTTGGGTTCTGCCTTACATCGTTCACACCAAGAAGTTCCGTCAATGAATTTAACTTTTGTTTTGCATATAAGGCATGAACTATAATACCATCCAAATTTGTTGCCTATCTTGACAATTTTGCATAAGCACGTTACTAATATTTCCTACAATATTAAATTGTTATCAGTTATTATAGGAAGTCTATAATCTTAAAGAATGGTATATTATATTAAAATCAAAATAAAAAATCAATACCTTTGTCTCTGCAGTCCATTCGAGTTCTTTAATTTCAGCAATTGTTTTCCTATTGTAGAATGGAAGTTCTGTATTTGATATCCCTGCTTGCTCTGGTTTCATAGTTATGACTTCCCTTTGGATGATTTCCTGCAACCTAATTCAATCAAAATAAGTTAATAGATACATATAATATGATGGTTAAATATTTAGAGAATAGAAAGTAATAAATGTTATTATTACTTTTCCCGAATTCTTGATACGTCAGGAATCTCAAGGTTTATGTACAACTTTGTCGCATTTGTTGATGATAAATTAAACTCGCCTGGGGAATAAAACATTATTTCAAATACAGATTCCACAATAATATTAATTTCTTATGAAGAGTTTCCATTCCAATAATGTAAATGTTACCTCTAAATGACTTGACTAATGTCGACGTAACTACCACACAGATGGTCCTGGATTATCCTTATAAAAATCATCATTGATTTGCATGGCGGCAGACCCCCATAAAGTTGCCTGTATATATTTATTCCTAAAATTTAACATGCATGAATTAGTCATTTTTATAAAGTTGCCTGTATATATTGATTTCTGAGTTCTCTCTTCTTACCATAATATTGCTCCACAATAATCACATTCATAAGATGGAGGACCAAAATTTCAAGGCTCTGTGTATTTTCCTAGAATGTAGAGAAGAAAATAAAAAAGCATCATTACTATTAAATCTATTATAAAAAATTGTGTTATTATAAATCAATTATGTAATTGAGTAATTTACTTGGTGGTTCGACAGTCGTACTATCTTCACTTCGTTCACCATTAACACACATAATTGCTCCACTTCCTATATCATCTATTATCATTCGTCTTCGACGTCGCACAATTATGCCATCATTTATACTGTCACTACTTTGTTCATCATCACAATGCATTCTTGTTCTACTCCTTTTATCATTAATAATTGTTCGTCTCCTACGTCGTGCTACTCTAGTATTTTTCCATTTTAAATTTTTCTGAACAATGGAAATGGTCATAAAGGAAAAAAAATGAATATAAATACATCAGATAAAGATCAATAATTTAATTTAACATAAGCAAATTAATTAAATCACTAATATATGCATGACAATAGTTCCCATGAAACAAATTATCTCAGATAAAAGAATAAAGTAACTAAAGATCATAAGTGAACATAAATACATCAGAAAAAGATTATTAGTTTAATTTAAAGAAGCAAATTAATCAAGGATAATGCTATAGGGACCGATGGTGAACCGATGCAGTGTATTTAAATTTTTTTTTTCATTTCTTTCAAGTATTTTTTTCACTTTGTTAAATACTTTTTTTATATATAAAAAATACATAAATTAAATAATATTTATTTTCTTAATCACTAAATAAAAAAAAAATTAAAACAAAAAAAGTCATTAGTAAACTATCGGAATACCATCGGTTCAATAAGCATTTCTCATTAATCAAATTACAAAGATTATTTCATAGCAGTAAATAGTAACCCACTCATATTTCATATTCTCTCTCCAAACACTCTCTCTCAACGTTTCCAGACGCCTCGACTTAAAGGCCACTCATATTAGGGTTCGTTTGGTTACTCAACCAAACTCAACTCATCTCACTCATCATTACAATTTTTTCAAATCCCAATACAAAATATAATAAATAATTCAACTTTTTCAAATCTCAAAACAATAATAATATTAAAAAATAATATTCTAACAATATTTTATCATTTAAACTCAATTCAACTCAACTCATTTCAACAACCAAATGCACCCTAACTCTCTCTCAAACACTCTCTCTCAATCTGCTTAGACCTCTCTTTCTCTCTCACGCGAAAACGTTAACCCTAGCCGCCCACTCATATTTCTGACTGTCTCTCCAAACACTCTCTCGCAAACACTCTCTCTCAATCTGCTTAGACCTCTCTTTCTCTCTCACGCGAAAACGTTAACCCTAGCCGCCGTGTCTCTATTTCAAGCTTCGGCCCCCGTTTCTCTTGTTGCCGTGCCTATCTCACCGGTGAACTTTCAGTAACATACCTCAATCTTCTCTTTTTCTAGAATATGGATGTTTTTTTTTTTGGGTTCTGTAGCTTTTGATTCGTGGAGATCTGGTATAGGACTTGTAGAGATCTGTAGATTTGGATGCAGAAGGTATATTTTATATTTTTCTCAAAGGTTCTAGGGACATGGTTCTGAAATTTTTTTCTCCTTTGTGTTAAGGTTGAAAATTGGTGTGATTGTTAAGGGTTTTTTTTTGTATCTGCGTAGGTTTTTGGGTTTTCATGACTCTGTTTGGGTTTTTCTAGGTTTTACTTTGTGGGTTTTTGGGTTTTCTTGACTCTGTTGGTGATCTAGCTGCTTAAATGTTTGGTATGTGTCTGGTGTCCCATTTCTATAACTCTGGTCTTTGTACTTTTTCCTGCTCTTAACTGGGTCTTGGTTTTGGGGGGTCGGTTTGAGGCACAAAGAGTTTAGAGAAAAAGAAAGGGTTTATAACTCTTTTAGCCGAGAAAGTATGTATTTTTCCATTTCAGTGTTTACTTTTGCTTCGTTCTTTTAAAACCATAAGAAAAGATCAACTAAATTTAAGTGGCCAAAGATGTAGGACCAAGGGTGCAACTCGCTAAAGAAAAAGGTTTAGTTCCATCACGAATAATCTATGATAAATTTTTCATACTTTTGTTATACTTGAGTTTATTTTATTTTTATTAGGTAAATAGTTTGGATGATAGGTGATTTGACGGTGTGAGGCCATTTCCTAAAGTTGTTCCAATATTTTCTTTCTTCACGAATTGGCCACCATGTCTAATAAAGATTCCCGTTTGGCGCATGAGTTTGAAATAATACTGTTAGATGGCATCTCATTCTGAAGTGGTATTCATTTTTGAAATGGTGTCTTGAGTTTGAACGTCAAATGGGCAGAGCCTGTAAAGCCATCAAAATACGTCGTTCTTTTTTCGTATTTCACTAGTTTTGTACGTTCTTTCAGCATCAAAAGGTAGCATTGTTTTACGTTCAGTTTTTCCATATCAAATAACTGTGAGGAAATCTTCAATTGAGTGCCACATTAGATAAGTACTGTAACTTGAGTTTGGATGCAGAAGGTATATATTATATCTTTTGCAAAGGTTCTAGGGACGCGGTTCTGAAATTTTTTTGTCCTTTGTGTTAAGGTTGAAAATTGGTGTGATGGTTAAGGGTTTTTCTTTGTATCTGCGTAGGGTTTTGGGTTTTCTTTGGGTTTTTGGGTTTTCATGACTCTGTTTGGGTTTTTCTAGGTTTTTCTTTGTGGGTTTTTGGGTTTTCTTGACTCTGTTGGTGATCTAGCTGCTTGGATGTTTTGGGTTTTCTTAAAACTGCAAAGCATTTTCTATTAGCCTCAAATTCCCAAAATTATTAACATTAAAGAGATGTTCAAACTTTGGCGATGGGATTCATATGCTTATTGCTGGATTTAGTTCAGATTTCATAAACTTTGTCTTTTATATTTAAGTTCATTGAGTGACTTATGTTACAGTTTTTCCATATCAAATAACTGTGAGGAAATCTCCAATTGAGTGCCACATTAGATAAGTACTGTAACTTGAGTTTGGATGCAGAAGGTATATATTATATTTTTTGCAAAGGTTCTAGGGACACGGTTCTGAAATTTTTTTGTCCTTTGTGTTAAGGTTGAAAATTGGTGTGATGGTTAAGGGTTTTTCCTTGTATCTGCGTAGGGTTTTGGGTTTTCTTTGGGTTTTTGGGTTTTCATGAATCTGTTTGGGTTTTTCTAGGCTTTTCTTTGTGGGTTTTTGGGTTTTCTTGACTCTGTTGGTGATCTAGCTGCTTGGATGTTTTGGGTTTTCTTAAAACTGCAAAGCATTTTCTATTAGCCTCAAATTCCCCAAATTATTAACATTAAAGAGATGTTCAAACTTTGGCGATGGGATTCATATGCTTATTGCTGGATTTAGTTCAGATTTCATATACTTTGTCTTTTATATTTAAGTTCATTGAGTGACTTATGTTACAGTTTTTCCATATCAAATAACTGTGAGGAAATCTCCAATTGAGTGGTGCCACATTAGATAAGTACTGTAACTTGAGTTTGGATGCAGAAGGTATATATTATATTTTTTGCAAAGGTTCTAGGGACACGGTTCTGAAATTTTTTTGTCCTTTGTGTTAAGGTTGAAAATTGGTGTGATGGTTAAGGGTTTTTCTTTGTATCTGCGTAGGGTTTTGGGTTTTCTCTGGGTTTTTGGGTTTTCATGACTCTGTTTGGGTTTTTCTTTGTGGGTTTTTGGGTTTTCTTGACTCTGTTGGTGATCTAGCTGCTTGGATGTTTTGGGTTTTCTTAAAACTGCAAAGCATTTTCTATTAGCCTCAAATTCTCAAAATTATTAACATTAAAGAGATGTTCAAACTTTGGCGATGGGATTCATATGCTTATTGCTGGATTTAGTTCAGATTTCATAAACTTTTTCTTTTATATTTAATTTCATTGAGTGACTTATGTTACAGTTTTTCCATATCAAATAACTATGAGGAAATCTCCAATTGAGTGCCACATTAGATAAGTACTGTAACTTGAGTTTGGATGCAGAAGGTATATATTATATTTTTTGCAAAGGTTCTAGGGACATGGTTCTGAAATTTTTTTGTCCTTTGTGTTAAGGTTGAAAATTGGTGTGATGGTTAAGGGTTTTTCTTTGTATCTGCGTAGGGTTTTGGGTTTTCTTTGGGTTTTTGGGTTTTCATGACTCTGTTTGGGTTTTTCTAGGTTTTTCTTTGTGGGTTTTTGGGTTTCCTTGACTCTGTTGGTGATCTAGCTGCTTGGATGTTTTGGGTTTTCTTAAAACTGCAAAGCATTTTCTATTAGCCTCAAATTCCCAAAATTATTAACATTAAAGAGATGTTCAAACTTTGGCGATGGGATTCATATGCTTATTGCTGGATTTAGTTCAGATTTCATAAACTTTGTCTTTTATATTTAAGTTCATTGAGTGACTTATGTTATAACTGCTTATTGGAATCCCTTGTTAGTGAGGAATTTTTTGATTGAGAATTTTTGAAACTGATGTGAATTGCATTCACCATTAGTGAGGAATTTTATGCTTGAGAATTTTTTTTTCTTCATAATGCATGGTAGTATGCATTTCAGAACTAACACATTTTATGTCTTCATTCCTATAGAGATTTGGGTTGAGATTTTTTGGAACTGATGTGAATTGCATTCACTGTTAGTGAGGAATTTTTTGGTTGAGATTTTTTTAAACTGATGTGGGAAACCAATCTAAAGGAAGAAGAAATGAACCTAAAGAATAAAAATTAATTTGAGTCTGGACATCATACAACCCTTAAATCTCCAAATGTTGGTTTGAATATATACTGCCTATGTTTGATTGGATCTGGATCATTGGGCTGTTATGAAATTCAGATTTGAATCTATTTTTGGGATTTGGGTTTTGGTAGATGCTAGAGATCTTCACAGACTGTGTTTACACACCGACACACATTTTTTAATTCATTTCTTAGGACTATGAACAAACGTGAAATATACTGCCTATGTTTGATTGGATCTGCCTTAAATCTCCAACCCTTAAATCTCCAAATGTTGGTTTGAATATATACTGCCTATGTTTGATTGGATCTGGATCATTGGGCTGTTATGAAATTCAGATTTGAATCTATTTTTGGGATTTGGGTTTTGGTAGATGCTAGAGATCTTCATAGACTGTGTTTACACACCGACACATTTTTTAATTCATTTCTTAGGACTATGAACAAACATGTGAAATGCTAGATACAATATATATCATGAACACACAAAGGCAGTTGGACTAACCTGTTAATTTTGCTTCGAACTTGAGCACATCCACAACCGTGAGAACAGTGGAAACCAGAAACAACAGTGGCGTGGCCTCACTTTATTTCAGATACAGACAGCGAATCATAAATTGAAAGAAAGAACTTCTCTTTGTTGGTGACCAATCAGTACAGCAAACTGCTTGTAATTGTGAAGAGTTTTCTCTGGTTTGTTCTTGAATGCCGAAAACTTCCTGAAAGCTTTTTGGAAACTGTTTTAATTGTGAAGAGTTTTATTCGCTTTGTTTTGAGTTGGCAGTTGTGCTTGCCATTCGGTTAATAGGATGCACCGCTTGATGATAACATGTAAAATATTGTCCACAACATTACATGTCTCTGAGAATTTAAGTTATTCTTCATCGGTTGACGTTAAGATAGGAATAATATGTAAAATAATATTGAATAGATTTTTAATACTGCCGACACCACCGCTTGGTTATTATCAAAGTAAAAAAGACTCCACCGCTTGGTTCTATTAACTGCAAATAATCAACTGCTACCCATCATTTGAAACCAATGCCTAATGCCAAGTCAGGTGCCCCCCTCCATTGAATTTCAAATTTTGTGGAATGGATGCCAATTCAGCATTTGAAACTCCGCTTTTATATAATTAATAGATTTGCAGTAAGTACTCTATAATTGGACCTCTTGGTGAATACTAATCTCGCATACAGATCAGAGGATGAGCACTTCTTCTTTCATGACCTTTCAATCAGAAGCATCTTCCTCTATGATGTCATTCTCTTCTTCTTCCATTCGTAGATGGACTCACGATGTATTCTTGAGTTTTAGAGGTGAGGATGTTTGCCAAAACTTTATTTGTCATCTATACCATGCTTTGAATCAACGGGGAATCAACACTTACATAGATAACAATCTTGAAAGAGGAGAGGAAATTTCATCAGAACTTTTCAAAACAATTGAAGGATCAATGATTTCTATCATTGTACTCTCTAAGAGCTATGCAGAGTTTCGATAGTGTTTAGATGAGCTATTGAAGATCCTTGAGTGTAAGGAAACGGTAAAACAAATTATTCTACCCCTTTTTTATGGCGTAGATCCGTCAGAGGTACATCATCAAAAAGAGAGTTTTGGAGAAGCATTCACAAAACTTAGATATAAGTTGAAGGATGAAGTAAAGGTCACAAAGTGGGAGGCAGCTTCGGAAAAAGTAGCCAATTTTTCCGGACTCAAATTAGGGGACAAGTACTTCTAATGAGCTCTGCTTATATATATATGTTTATATATGATGTTAAAGAGAAGTTTATGGGGAAAATTTAGACAAATCACGGATCTAAGAGTTTGCAAATCTATGAAGATCATATGGTGCCATGCAAAACTATTTGTTATTTATTAGTTTTTTCGGCATTGAGTTTTGTGCATACCATACTTAAATTAGAAATCTTTTCTTATTGAGGGATTTAATATCATACTACCACATCAATTTCACATGAAGGTTATAGGAGAAATAGAATAGAAGAACATGAAAAAATACAAATTAAAATCTTCTCAAAATTAAGGGAGGGACAAATTCGAGAATGGAACAAAAAAATAGTTAAAATGTTTAATAATTCATATAACGAACGAAGAATGTAGTCTGAAAAGACCGTGAGGAAGAATAAAGCCTATCTTTGACATGGTAATCTACTCTGTCATTTTGTAATGGAGAGAAAAAGAAAAAATGATATTGTTACTAAATC
This sequence comes from Cyclocarya paliurus, assembly GCA_029856935.1. Classification (NCBI taxonomy): domain Eukaryota; kingdom Viridiplantae; phylum Streptophyta; class Magnoliopsida; order Fagales; family Juglandaceae; genus Cyclocarya; species Cyclocarya paliurus. Next base: position 40,744,081 of record CM056947.1, read on the forward strand.
ATCTTTATGTGTGTATTATAGTGAAAAGTCTTAACTCCTTAAATTTCTTTTGTCTTTTATATTGATAGGAATGAATCAGAGTTTATTCAGGATATCATTAAATGGGTGGACTCAATAATGGTAAATCATACATTTCTTAATGTTGCTAAGTATCCAGTTGGAATAGAGTCCCGTGTACGAGACATTTATCAACATTTAAATGTGGGAAGGAATGATATTATATGCATGGTAGGGATATTTGGAATCGGTGGAATTGGAAAGACAACTATTTCAAAAGAGATCTATAACAAGATTTCTTATCAATTTGAAAGAAGTTGTTTCTTGAAAAACATTAGAGAAATTTCAAAAGCAGGAGGCCTGATTCAGCTACAAAAGACACTTCTTTATGAGATTTTGAGAATAAGTTCTGAATTTCATGACACTGACAAAGGCATCAATGTAATTTAGTTGATATACATATTTGTTGTTTTTCAACAGAGCTTGACAGTAATGAAATTTTCTGGGTGTAAGTTCTTAACCAATATCCCAGATCTTGACGAGTTGCTCAAATTTAGAGAGATTGGATATTGTGACGTGTGAAAATTTAGTTGAAGTTCATGATTATGTTGGATTGCTGGATGAGCTTGTTAGTTTGCGTCTTGATGGATGCCCTAACCTGAAGAGTATTGCAAGGCGTCTCAAGTTGAGATCTCTAAGATACCTTGCACTTTTTCATTGCTCAAAACTTCAAAACTTTCCACAAATCGAGTGTAGAATGGAACTTTTAAGTTCCATTCAGTTGAAGGGCACTCCAATAAAAGAATGGCCTTCATCCATTGGGTACCTCATTCCTGGGCTTAATTCGCTATTGCTATCTCGGGAAGAATGCGTTCGTTAGTTGCAAAATCAAAAGGAGCTCTGTCTCAGTGACTACTCTATAATGCTTGAAGAAGATGAACGGTATTCATCCATTAATGGATGCTTCATTCGGACTGAACATTTATCTATAGAAGGCAGCATGGACCTAGTGCGTCTCTCTCTCGTTCGGCTTAAAACGTTGTGCCTAACAAATATCTTGATAGCTTTTAATAAGCATCTTCAAGACTTGTCATTTTATTGCTCATCCACTTTGCAAGAGTTAGATCTATCTTGGAGTGTTAATATTATCAGCCTCCCTCCGAGCATCGAAAAGCTTGTTGAATTGAGGATTCTCAAATTGAAGAATTGCGAGATACTTCAAGAAATTCTACATCTTTCACCAAATATACAAGAGCTAGATGCTAGTAATTGTTGCTCCTTGGAAAGATGCCCAGAAGTATCACCAAAATTTCAATTCTATGCATGTGGCTCGCGAGAGCTAAGATGGATTAATTTGACCAATTGCCATAAATTGGATGAAAATATAGGGAGTCAGGCACCAAGTCCTTCATTTGTTGAGGTATGTCTGTATTTCTCTCTGTGGGTTTTTGTAGGTGTTTGTGTTTGGGGATTGCCTCATGTGCTTATATATGAAAATTTGTGATATATGTTTAACATGAACATATTCAGGACCATTCAAGTAGTATTATATTTCCAAGGAATAAGATTCCAAATTGGTTTAGCCATTCTAAGGAGACTTCTTATATTAGTCATTCCTGTGAATTGGATATTCGTGGGCCCTTGTATTTGGATAAAATCACAGGAATTGTTTCTATGTTGTTCTTGGAAAAATCGCAGATGAATGTAAAAGACGTGTCTCACTTGCTGTCTAGAACCGTTCACCTGCGTGATAACAAGAAGTTTTGGCGTGATACGCCTAAGAAAACTCCGATGCTTAAGTTAGTAAGTGCAACAAACAATTCAGAATTCAAAAGAGGGAGATCGATCCCTACTATAGAGGGTTGCCAAGTATATATAGATTCTGACGTGATGCTTATCTGGTGCAGAATTTATCGGTGTGGATCATTACCCTGTAACCGAACTGATCACGTATCTGCATGAAATCTCTATCTTCCCGTAAAAGGTGGAGTGTGGGGTGTATGACTTTGTTGGGTCTTGGACTTTCTAGTTCCCTTTGGTTAACCAGGAGCCTTTTATATTGGGCTTATTTGGTATTTTAACTCAGAATGGGCCCTCAACTAAAATAGGGCCTCCAGGTCATATGGAGAGTGGACCCATATCTGTGTTTCTATAAACGGTAATAGGCTTGTAAACTACTCATGGGATGAACATTGGGAAGATAGATACTGGGATCATGTATATCTAAACTACTCATTTCCAGAATCATTGAGCAATGGCTATGGTACCTAACAGGAGACAATCTAAGGTTTATATTTGAGATCAAACAGCGAGATCTGATGTTTAAAAGTTGCGAAGTTATAATCTATAAGCATGAAGAGAATGAGAGCTTAGCAGTTGGGGAGTGCTCAGTAGATTCATCAAATGGTATCCAACTTTCTAAGAGACACTGAGATGATGAAGACAGCAGCTTGGAATTCAACGAGTATCCACAACACAAGAGGCGCTCTCAAAACTTGGGAAATTCAAATGTGGTTGTCGATTGCACAGGTGTTGACAGTGATTTCGCAAAAGTAGAAGGAGGCTCTGACTCTGAGGGAAGTTTAAAAGAAGAAGAAGTACACGCCTCTCGATCTGCAGCCCAAGAAGGCTAGGGAATTCGGAGAAGGCTTACTAGGCACTAGGTCAGTGTCTTTGCATTGATAAAATTCCCTAGTTGGTTTTTTGTTTTGGATTAATTTTGTTGGATTGGTTTCATGATATTAATGGCGTGTACAAGAATTTTACACTGCCAGTGCAAAAGGGTTTCTCAAATGATTGGCAAAAGTCAAAGCAAATTTGGAGGAAACATGTGTGGATGGTGTTGTTGTTGGACTTGTTTGTGTGCTCAATGGGTCTCCAGGGGTTTAACTGCGTTGCAGGTTAATTTGGGATGGAATGGTCTGCAGGGTTCTTTCTCTCTCTCTCTCTGTTTTTTTAAAGGTCTGGGGGGAGGTGGGGTTGGTTTTAGGACAGAGGGATGACTTTCACGGGCCATTGGTGTATGATGAGGACGTATAAGCAAGTGTTGTTGATTTCTTCTTTTGGTAATTTACTTGGAATTTTTCTGCTAAATCTTTGTATGAACTTCAAGACAAGTAATTATAAGATTGTAGACTGCATTGTCTTGTGCAGGAGAGTTTTCTAGATTCGTTGTAGTAGTGCAGAACATGAGCCAAAAAGTTTATGGTTTGAATAAGATAATTGCCATCCACGTACGTATGATGGAAGGTCCAAGTCACATTGTCCATATTTCAAAATGACTAGTAAATATACGTTTATTATACTCTAAAATGACTGACGAAGGTTACAATTGGAGTTCCTTGTAATCATTCCACCTGATATATATTTTTACTCTGGGGTAGTTCATAATTCTTTTTGTCTGGATGTTAGTTTTTAACCACGATTCCAACTCTTTCTTAGATGTCTAGGTGTGATTTCTAAACCATGATTCCATCCCATTAACCAGATATCTATTTTAAAAACAAAATACTGTGCTGGTTTCTTTGCATGGGTTCCATATTTTCAACTACTCAGAGAAAACCCAAAACAAACAAAACCAAGCCAATGCAGTCTGCACGATTGCCAACATCTTTTGGGTAGCACTCGGTCTACCTCAACTCTCTTTTAGACAAGTTAACTAAGCCCATAAAAAATTACCTAAGAGAACCAAAAAACCAAATAATGACTAGTCTAGTCTATATCCATATCAAATAAAGAACCGTTTGAATACTAGAATATCTCAGAATATCTATGAATAATAATAAAATAGTTTATAAATATAGTTTGTTTTTTAATAGTTTTTCCCAAAGTTTCTTCTTGAGTTTCTAATTTCTAATGGACTTCCTTGTTATCTCAAGATATAGGGGCCCAAGGTGGAGATTGGGCCTCACTAATATTGTATACACGTCTGCCATGATGCCCCCATCATGTCTCATATTTTACGTGCACAACTAGGATTCTCTCTGCCCAACCAATTATTTATCTTCTTTCTCCTTGAGCTGATTCGTTTCTTTTACCGTCAGTACGATTTAGCAAGAATAGTTGTTCATTACCATTAGCAAGAATAGCAGAAAATTAAACTAGTAGATTTATTATCAACTTCTAGTACTCGATCTGCTTTCAGATTCGCACATCTCGGAGGATTTGCGAATTCATCCCATTATCTGGCCAGGACATATGATCTATGCTCTAGATTTTTAAAAGTTTTAATTTTTGTTCCTTCTCTATGCGTATTATATTTTTCCCCCCTCTTTCTAAATACCAATTAAAGAAAAGAAATAGCCAATCCATTCCAATTTACAACAATGTTTTAAATTTTGTTCCGGAGATCATTCCTACTTACATATTAGTTCGGAATATTTCGATATCAATACATTCTTGTACTGTTTCGAAATTTTATATTATGGCTATCAAATCTTTGCCGGTCTAAACATCTCATCTTAAAAACAAGATTCTATGTCCACACAAATCAGCAATACATTATCCACACAAAGATTTATGTCCACACAAATCAGCAATACATTATATCCAGTCATAATGAAACTCATGATATCATTCATATAATTTTTACATAATTTCAAGATGCTTTTCCTTCCATTTATTCCAATTAATCTCCCAAATAATTTTCCGAAACTACATTATACGCGGTTTCTGAACAATAATTACTATCAATTTCTAGTAGTGTGAACTGTAGACTTTGGAGTACTCTTCTTTATTGATTTCTTGAAGTGAAGATTTAACACGTTTCCATCTCTCCTTTCCTTTACCCACTTCTCTATAATCGCACCTCTCTTGTGAACATTTATCACACATACAAAGGAGATGACCACTTCTTCCATGGCCAGCTTACAAGGAGCTTCTTCCCCGCTCTCTTCCGCTTCAACTTCTTCCATCCATCCGTGGAGTTATGATGTATTCTTGAGCTTTAGAGGTAAAGATGTTCGCCAAAAATTTATTTCTCATCTATACAATGCTTTGGATAAAAGGGGAATCAGCACTTACATAGACGATGAGCTTGAAAGAGGAGAGGAAATTCCGCAAGCACTTTTCCAAGCTATCAAAGGGTCAATGATTTCTATTATCGTACTCTCTAGAAACTATGCAGAATCCGAATGGTGCTTGAACGAGATATTGAAGATCCTTGAGTGTATGAGAACAATAAAACAAATTGTTCTACCAATATTTTACGATATAGATCCATCAGATGTAAGACATCAAAAAGAAATTTTTGGAGAAGAATTTGCTAAACTTAAAGACAGGTCCAAGGGCAAGGTAGAACTAGTGCTGAAGTGGGAGGCAGCATTAGAAGAACTAGCCAATATGTCAGGGTTCGAATTACAGGTACTACTTCTGATTTCTTTGACTATATATATATATATATAATATATATATATATATAAGATGTTAAAGCGAACTTTATGAAGAGAACTGAGATAATTTCGGCATTGATAAAGATATGGTACTACCGCATTAACTTCACCTAAAGTTTATTGGAGAAACTGATAACATAAAAAATACAAAAGGCCTCGTTTGTTTTTACAACCCATGCATCTCAACTCATCTCATTTCATCTTATATAATCATTACAATTTTTTCAAATTTTCATACAAAATAAAATAAACAATTCAACTTTTTCAAATCCCAAAACAAAAATAATGTTAAAAAAATATATTCTAACAATATTTTATTTAACTTTTAACTCAACTCATCTTGTGTCAAATGTGAAAACAAACGAGGTCAAATAAAGGAATATATGCAATTTCGTCCATAAAATAACTAATTGATAGTGGAAAAAAATAACTAATAAAAAAGATGGGAATTTCTTATTTTTTGGGTTCTATATAGAATAAGATTTGGAATGATCATATCATAAGAAAAAAAAACCATTTAAATAAGCATTGGTTTTTAGTTTCATGTCATTTATTGTCAAAAGTCTTAACTCTTTCAATTTGTCTTCTCTTTTACATTTATAGGAAAGAGTCAGAACTTATCCAGGAAATCATTCGATGGGTGGACTTTAGAATGGTAAACCATACACCTCTAAGCGTTGCCAAGTATCCAACTGGGTTAGAGTCTCGTATACAAGACATTTATCAGCATTTAAGTATTGGAAAGAATGATATTGTATGCATGCTAGGGATATTTGGGACCGGTGGAATTGGTAAGACAACTATTTCAAAAGATATCTATAACCGGATTTCTTCTCAATTTGAAGGAAGTTGTTTCTTGAAAAACGTTAGAGAAACTTCAAAAAGAGCAAGAGGTGTAATTCAGCTGCAAAATACACTTATTTCTGAGATCTTGGGAACAAGCTTTGATGTTAGTGATATTGACAGAGGCATCAATGTGATTAGGCATAGACTTTGCTCTAAAAGGGTTCTCTTAATTCTTGATGATGTGGATGAGTTGGTCCAAATAGAAAAGTTAGCTGGAGATCGTGCTTGGTTTGGTTCAGGAAGTAGAATCATTATAACAACAAGAGATCAACAATTATTAAAAATCTTTGAAGTTGATTCGAAATACAAGTTGAAATTTTTGGATGACAATGAAGCTCTTCGGCTCTTTAGCTTGCATGCTTTTAAGAAAGACGAACCACTTGACGATTATGTGGAACTCTCTAAACAAATAATAAAATATGCTCAGGGTCTTCCACTAGCTCTAACAGTGCTAGGTTCAGATCTAAAAGGTCAAAGTACATATCAATGGAAAAGTGCAATGGATAAATATAAAAGCTTTCCTAACAGAAATATTCAAAAAGTACTCTTAGTGAGCTATGAAGGATTGGATGATACTGAGAGGGAAATGTTCCTTGATATTGCATTTTTCTTCAAAGGAGAACCTTTTGCTAGTGTCATAAAAATATTTGATAGTTGTGGTTTTTCTCCCATTCATGGTATCCAGAGGCTTATAGACAAGTGTCTTATTACCAATGAAAATGAATATGTTCAGATGCATGACTTGCTACAAAATATGGGTCGAGAAATTGTTCGACTAGAATCACCCAAAGAACAGAGCAAACATAGTAGATTATGGTTTCATGAGGATATCCGTGAAGTGTTGGAAGAAAGTACGGTAAGTGTAAAAAAAACTTGAGTTTTACGTTTATTTCCTTTTCCAAAGGTGAAACCTAGTGGAAAATTTTGATTATAAATTTATACCTAAATGAGTATATATGTATATATCCTTTAAATTATCAAAATGAATTTTTAGTTATGAATAGAATTCGTTTAAATCAATAAAAGTTCCATGTCTAAATGTCGTTTTTCGTTTCAAATATGCTAATATTTTCTAATTTATTGTTTACCGTCCCGGCCTCTAGCTAGCGTTTGTTTTATGAAAAGTAAAAGTGAAAAGAGGCATACGTCATGAGTTGTGAACTAAACGACAATGCATTTTTATATTTAAACGTGTGACTATTTTATAATTTCTAATTTTAACGTTTGGATACTTTAGAATATCTGTAACTAATAGTTAAATAGTTTAAGTTAAAATGTTTTATTCAATTTTGAGAAATGTGTGTGAAGAAGTTGAGTAAAAATATTATAAAGTTAAAAAATTATTTGAAATTTTTTAACATAACTTTTGTTTTGAAATTTGAAAAATATGAACTTTTTTTGTGTTTTATGTGGAAATTTTGAAAAGTTATAATGACTGGATAATGATTAGGTGAAGAAGTTGTAGATTTGAAATTGAAAAGTGTTTTGTATTTAAGTGATGTTTAGAAAATCAGAAATATTTGAGAATATCTGTAAATACTGAGAATACTTGTATACACAGAAGGAGCCTTAGTGTTAAAAAAATAATATTTTAAAAATATTTTATTCAATTTTTATCTTATCTCACATAATCTTAACTTACTATCTAGACCGCACCTTAGTGCTTACTATCCCCTCTAGCTAGCGTTTGTATTATGAAAAGTAAAAGTTAAAAAAGGCATACGTGAGTTGGGAATTAAACGACAATGTATTTTTAGATTTTAATGTGTGCGTATATTAAGATGAGAAAATATCCTAATATTTTCTAATTTAATTTAACGTTTGGATATTTAGAATATTTGGAATATCTGTAAATAATAGTAAAATTATTTGAGTTATAATGTTTTATTAGATTTTAGAAAATATAAGAGAAGAATTTGAGTAAAAATATTATAAAGTTAAAAAATCTTTTAAATATAATTTTTGTTTTAAAATTTAAAAAATGTGTATTTTTTTTGTGTTTTATGTGGAAATTTGAGAAAGTTATAATTATTAAGTAATGATTAGATGAAAGAGTTGTGGATGAAATTAAAAAATATTTTATATTTGAATGATGCTTGAGAAATTAGAAATATTTGAGAATATCTATGAATACTGAAAATACTTGTGTACACAAACGAAGCTAGTTTTGAAAATTTCAGTAATTATAAGCACATAGTACACAAATGGGGCCTGTTGAACTATTTTATGCACTAATTTTGCTGACACTCTTATTATTCTCTTACGTACAAGGGTACAAACAAAATCGAAGGCATGATAATAGATATGCCCGAAGGCGAGGACGTGATAAGGTTGAGTCCCAAAGCATTTGTACAGATGAAAGGACTTAGAGTGTTTATCAATCGTAATGCAAGTTTTTCAAGTGGACCTAATTATCTCTCCAACAAGTTAAGAGTTCTTGATTGGTTTGAATATCCTCTTCAATCTTTGCCACCCAATTTTCTTGGAAATAGGCTCATTATATTGAAAATGCGTTGTAGCTTCTTGAAGGAGTTAGGCATGGGATTCAAGTTTAAGGTACGTATATATAATTATAATCTCCATAATTTTGTTTCTTTAATCTATGTGGTAAACTCCTTGAAATTTGTTTTGTCTTTTTTAACAGAATGTGACAACTATAACTTTTGATGAATGTAACTTCTTGACAAAAATCTCGGATCTTTCAAGCATCTCAAATTTGAAGGAATTGATTGTCAGAAGGTGTAAAAGTTTAGTTGAGGTGCATGATTCCGTCGGACACCTAGATAATCTTTCTCATTTGAGTTTTTTTTATTGCTCTAACCTCGAAATTTTTCCAACAAGTCTCAAGTTGAGATCTTTACGCTACCTTGATCTTCGTGGTTGCTCAAGCTTTCGTGACTTTCCCAAAATCGAGTGTGAAATGAGCTATTTACATACATTGAATCTATCTGGCACTGTAGTGGAAGAACTACCTGTATCCATTGGAAACCTCACTAGACTTGATCATTTAATTCTAAGTGGTTGCAAAAACCTTATGCGTCTCCCAGTTAACAGCATTCTTCAGTTGCAACATTTAAGCCAGCTTGGGATTGGTGGTTGTACAAATCTGGTAAAGAAGATGGGGGATGATAGACAATCCATTCTAGCTACTGAGTCTACTACAATGGAAGATGAGATATCATCGAGTCATGAAGAACAAGTCCATGAATTGGCGCCTCCAACGAATTCACACAATGGGAGCAGTGCATTACAAGTGTTGAATCTTCAGAATTGTTTACAGTCAAAATCAAGTTTCTTTCCAATATCAAGTTTCTTTACCGTGCTTAATTCCTCAGCCACTTTGAAATTGTTATATCTATCGAAAAGTGAATTTGTTAGTCTTCCCACGAGCATCAAAGGATTTGTTGCACTCAATTACCTCTACATGTGGGATTGCGAGAAACTTGAAGAGGTCTTAGAACTTCCACCAAATATAAGAGTTGTAAATGTTAGGGGATGCAAGTCGTTAGAAAGATTTCCAGAAGTATCAAGAATATTGGAATTCAATGGAAGCCACATCAGATCGCTACAAGAGATTAATATTTGCGGCTGCGACAAAATGCACGAGAAGATTTGGAATTATAAAGTGCCAAATTCATTACTATGGAAGGTATGTATGTGTCTCATTCATTCTCTCTCTCAATTATTTATTGGATGCATGACTTTAAAATTGACAACGATGATGATGATGATATTGGTTTAACAGGGACACTATGATGCCACTGTGTTACCAGAAAATGAGATTCCAGGGTGGTTTCGATTTCAGAAAGAGTTCTTAGAAAATGAAATTGTTAACAGAGGGGATGATGATTTCCAACTGAGGAAAAATGAAGAATGGGTAATAAATATTGAGGGGCCACACTATTTGAAGGATATAAGTGGAATTGTAGTATATGCAGTTGTGTTTTATAAAGAAGCTAACGACATGGATACTATTGAAGATGTTGAGATAACAAGTAATAGTTCCAATCATGTATGCCGTATCAATCTTTCTGAAGGGGTAAGCTTGCATCATAATAATATGACTGAAGTTGGAGGCAAATATAATGTACGGGTGAGGTACTCCGATTTAAAATCGTTTAAGGTAAAGGTTTTGGAGAATTTGAGAGTTCAACTTCGTACTGATTGGGATTCTTTTCGGGTACCGTATTATAGAAGTTGGGGAGCCAATATTGTATACAAGAAGCATGAAAGCAGAGCACATAAAAGAACAAAAATGGATTGAATTAATTATACCCCATTTCCTGTACGTAGCTACTATTTCTTTGGAATTTCAGGTGAGATTTTCCTTTCATTTTTGTTTCTTCTCTCTAGTCTTTTAGATTTAAGGCCTGTTTGTTTTTACAGATGAAATGATCAGATGAGTTGAGATAAAAGTTATAAGTTGAATAAAATTTTGTTAGAATATATATTTTTAATATTATTTTTGTTTTAGAATTTGAAAAAGTTGAATTGTTTATTTTATTTTGTGTAGGAATTTGAGAAAGTTGTAATCATTATATGAGATGAGATGAGAATACTTGTGAAGACAACTGAGGTAAAACTTCCAGACCATGAGGTGGAGAAGGACGGTATAGGATGATCCAAAACAAAACCCAATGTTTGAGATGGATGAATGATTTGTACGTTTATTATTTTTGCAAAGAAATAAAATTTCACTAATAGTCACTTTTTTTAATAATTAAGAATTTAAAAAAAAAAAACTAAAATATATGAGTAGACATATTTGTTAGACACATTTGGAAGTCATACTATTGTTTTTGTTTTTGTTTTGTGTTATTTACAAAGGACACATAAGGATGGGGGTATTATGCTTATCTTATTATCTGTTTGTCTTTCTCTTATGTGCTTGTCGTGAAATTGTTGTGTTCTGTTGTCAAATCTTCTCTGATTTATTATTTGCACTCTGATGCAATTTTGTCAAAGTGATGGATACATTGTTTTGGTTTATAATATTATATATTTGGAACTTTTTGTTTCACTTTTTTGATGACCACAGGAGGAGAATAAACCTGAGCCTTCTTTGATGAAATTCACCGCATTTTTAGCATCACCCTCAAAAATTACCTTGTTCATTCCCAACTCCATACAAAAGTCTACTGCAGAATAAGCTCCAAAATTTTCAGCAACTTGTGGCATTGGAGTTCCATACTTACTAATCTGCTTAGAGGCTATAACAACCCCCTTGTCATCTCTCAAGATAATCCCTACTCCCATCCTCTTGCTCTGACCGTCGATAGCAATGTCCCAGTTTGCTTCTATAAAACCCAACAGAGGAGTCTGCCAACGTTGAGCAGGAACCTGCTCATGCATAGTGAGGTTAAAAGTTGAAAGACAAACTATTTGGAAGTCTTCCATAGAATCAATCGCAACCTGAAATAGTTCATTGGGATACTGGAATACCCCACTGAAAACCAGTCTGTTACATCTCATCCATATCAGTCTAGCCATAACCAAAAATAAATCAAATTCTGCTGCATCGAACATCTCTGCCATTTTAAGAACCAAGGACTTGAAACTATTGTGTTTTAGAATTCCAAATTTTCTGTCAAAGTTTCTCCAATCCATTAGTTTGAGAAGAAGAAGAAGAAGAAGTGGAGCACAAAGAACATGAGTTTAAATCAATTTCAAGATAATATGCACTTAGAACTGAATATCTTCCATTATTAGTACACCTCCAGATCAGGTTATCATCCCTTGATATAGGACTAATATACATGTTTAGAATCATATCTGCTTCCTCTTCAGTAAAAATATCTTGTACTAAAACTTAATCCCATTCATTAGTTCCAAGAATGATCAATTTTGAAACCAGGTTATCTGCACTTAAGATAGAGATTGGGGATTGGAACCTATAAGAGGAAGGTGTTGGCATCCATTTGTCTTTCCAGATTCGAATACTATTTCAATTTCCAACCCTCCAACACACACCAGCATGCAATAGGTCCTCAGCAGAAAATATATTTTTCCATACATATGAAGCTTTTTTAGGCAACTTAGCCTCCATGATGGATGATGTGGGAAAATATTTGGCTTTGAGAATTTCAGTAGCTAAAGTAGAAGGTTGTTGCAAAATCCTCCACAATTGCTTTGCTAACATAGCTGTAAAAGCCCCCAAATCCCTGAACCCCAAACCACCAGATTTCTTTGAGATACATATCTTCTTTCAACTTAACCAATGGATCTTCTGAGAACTATCATGATGACCCCAAAAACAATTCTGCATCATATTAGTAATCTGATGGCACAAAGTCTTTGGTAGTCTAAATAATCCCATACAAAAAGTTGGCAAAGCTTGGATGATTGCCTTAAGCAATATTTCCTTTCCAGCCTGGGACAAAAATTTTGATTGCCAGCTATTAAGCTTACCCCAAATTCTATCAATAATCCCTTTGAAGGCACTATTCTTTAGCCCGAGATACTTATCAAAACAGCCAGTAGATCCAAGCCCTGAGATTTCTTTGATAAGTTGCCTTATTCCCATTGCTGTGTTTCTGCTAAAAAATAACGATGTCCTCTCTCTATTCAACTTTTGGCCAGAGATTCTTTCATAGCATAAAAGAATGTCTTGTAATCGACTCCACTCAATTGAGGATGCTTTGATAAATGGTAAACAGTCATCAGCAAAGAAAAGATGTGAGACACGAATCAAACCCCTTACAATGGGCACACCAGTAAGAGTACCATGCATATGAGCATGAGAGATAAGCCCACTAAACACTTCTGCTCATAAAATAAACAAATATGGAGATAGAGGATCCCCTTACCTAAGACCTCTTGAAGGTTGGAATTGTTGTTGTGGAACACGATTAACCAACACTAAGTAAGAGACTGATGAAACACATTCTATAATCAGACTTATCCATTGATGCCCAAGTCCCAATTTCTCCATAACTAGCTTTAAAAAGCTCCATTCGACCCTATCATAGGCCTTACTCATATCAAGTTTCACTGCCATAAACCCCTCTCTACCTTTCGAAGCAGAATTCATAGTGTGGATTGTTTCATAGGCTGCCAATACATTATCAGGAATCAAAGGACCTGGTATGGAAGCACTTTTATGGGTAGAAATAATCTGAGGTAGTATAATTTTGAGTCTATTGGCCAAAACTTTTGATATTATCTTGTAGATTACATTACACAAACTAATAAGTTGAAAATCAATTAACCTCGTTGGTCTTTTAATCCTTGGAATAAGTGTAATAAAAGTCTGATTAATTGAAGAAAGTGCCACACCACAGTTCAGAAAATCCAATACCATCTGACCAACCTTTTCTCTAATATTATCCCAGTGAACTTGAAAGAAAGAAGCAGAATATCCATCTGGGTCAGGTGATTTGTATTGTGACATCTGAAAAAGCGCCTGTTTAACTTCAATCTCTGTAAATGGCTTGATCAACATAGCATTCATATCCACTGTCACCGTCTCCTCCACAGTTTATAAACATGCACACGGATCCTCAGGATTAGATGAAGAATAAATATTAGAAAAATGCTGAGTAAAAGCAGCTTTAATGTCTAGATCATCTGTTAAAATCCTGCCATCTTGTGACTCAACTTCCTTAATGAAATTAGTTCTTCTTCTCTGGTTTACACATGAATGATAATACTTTGTATTTCTATCCCCAAATCTAAGCCAGTGAACCTTTGCCCTCTGCTTCCATTGAATATCATATTTCTCCAATAATAAATTCCTCTCAGATTGAAGCACCCTCAATTCTTCCCAAGCTTCCTTTGTCCCAATATTCTAAATGGATTCCATCCTTTCTTCTATCTGCTGCAACTCTTTCGTCTCATTAGTCCTTTTATCTTTACTCCATCCTTTCAAAGCTACACAGCATTGATTCAATGAATGCTGTAAGTCTATCACCTTATCAGAAGAAAAAGAGCCAGTATTCCATGTATGTCTAATAACCTCTTTAGAATCAGAATCCAAATTCCAACTAGCTTCATATCTCCATACTTTTCTTTGGAAACAATGAAACTTATCTTGATCTGGAATAGAACAGAAAATTGGAGAATGATCTGAACAAGAAGAGAGTAAAGTCTGTGCAGGAATACAACCAAACAAATTAAACCATTCCTTATTTGCCCAACTTCTATCCAGCCTTTCCAAGATAAAATTTTCATCCATTCTATTATTACACCAAGTAAATTTGGATCCTTAATAACCCATATCACACAAATCACTATCCATTATACACTGTTGGAAATCCATCATCTGCTTTATTGGTCTTCTGGCTCCCCCTTTCTTCTCAGACAAAGATACAATTTCATTAAAATCTCCCATCACAATCCAAGGGCAATTGATATCTTTACTTAAAAATCTGATTAAGTCCCATCCCTCCATTCTATTATGAACCACAGGGTGACCATAAAATCCAGTGGAGTACCAACATGGTCTGTTTCTACGCTGCATAACTTTCACATGACTGTGTTTGTGAGAGTAATTGATCAAACCAATCTCCATTACTTCATCCAGAACAAAGCCAAACCCCCAGAGTTACCAACACCATCAACAATTAAAACATTAGAACAACCCAACTTCAATTTCAAAGACTGTATACTACTACCCAACATTTTAGTTTCCATTGAAAAAACCATATGTGGCTTACATACCTTTATCATATGAAAAAGGCTACGAACTGTGTGAGGGATGCCAAGCCCTCGACAGTTCCAACTTAAAAGATTCATTTCTTTTGGTGGGGCTGGGATTCAGCCTCCGCCAATACAGTGTGGGTGTTTGAATTACCTGCCTCATCAACACAGGATTGTTCAAGGAAACTTTTGGAAACAACAGATTTGCATGTAGAGATATCCATACATGACTTATTCTTTCTCTTAGAAGGCAGCACAGATGATCATACATTTGAACCTAGATGTTGGCGAGTCCTTGCCTGGTGTTTCCATTTTTTATTGGAGTCCTGCTGTAAGGCCTTGTCACAGTATAATCATCCGTAGCAACCCCCTTGGTTCGTAAAGCACCACCTTTCTCAGATAATAATAGACTAGGAGGACTCTTCATTGCAATCTCACCAGAAACATGATTAACTCCACCAATGGAAAAGTGACAAGATTCTGACTTCTCCCTAGAGGAATCCATTACCCAGTAAGACCTCCCATATCATTCAATCCTACACTTTGGTTCACATCAACATCCTTTAAAGAATGACCCCCCTTATCACTCAATTCTGCATTTTGGTTCACATCAACATCCTTTAGACACGTCACAATAGAAGCATTCTAATTAGATGCTCTCAATCATGCCCCATACTGGTTCTTTGAATTAACCCCATGTAGAGTAATACCATTTGCCTTACTACATCCTTTCTCTAGCTTCATGATAAATTACTCCACAACGAAAACAGATATGTGGTAACCTCTCATATTGAAAAGGAATCCATATTGATTTTCCTTGAATAACCACAGTTCTGCCCCTTGATAGTGGCTGTGTAACATTTTTAAGAACTTTAATCCTCAGGACGGAGAAAATAGGGAACATGTGTTCAACCAATATGCGCAATGAGAAAATCTATGCGCAATACAGCCAAGCAGTACAACTACATCAACCCGAGTAGAATCATGGAATTTTAACGTACATCATGACAACCTTAATTTGAGTTGCAAATACCAAAATTAAGTCTGATAGAGTCACTATGCCAAAATATAAATTAATTGGTATCAACATAGTCTAAGGCATCTCAAATAATGAGACAATAAATAATTCTTTAACCAAATGTAATAGAATTCAATATGTGCAGGAACAAGGCGCTGATATGTTTATGGTCCACTTTTTCTTGGTATTTAGTAAGAAAGAGAGAAGAAAATAAAATTGAAGGCAGATAGAACAAACAAAACTTGGGTTATCTATCATTAATTCAATTATTGTTGGGGACTTTTTTTGCAGGATTGGTTTCATCCATTTTTTTTCTTTTTATTTCCTCTTCTAATTTCATTCTTGTATACATACATACCACTTTGGCATCCAGAGGTTTGCTTTTCCTTGGAGTATGTATTCAATGACTATATGATTGCCTTGAATGAATTAAAATACTATATGGCGTGTAAGTTTAATTAGTTCTTGTTGCTTCTCTGACTGTTTTGCTGTTATTTGGTCAAAAGATATTAAAGATTTGATACTTTAAATCCATCCACAATAAGGGGATGTTTGGAAACATATCTCATCTCATCCAATCTCATCTCATTCCATCTCATTTCTTTCCCAAACACCATTCAAACACAAATACTTCGAAACTAATCATTACAACTTTTTCAAACTAATCAATACAAATTTCTTAAATTTTCAAACAAAAAACAATTCAATTTTTTCAAATCTCAAAACAAAAATAATATTAAAAAGTTATATTCTAATAATATTTTAACTTTATACTATTTTTTGTTCAACTTTTTTCTCTCTCATTTTCCAAAACTCAATAAATACTTAACGGAGCCTTACTTCTAAGAATAACTTACTACTATTTATTATTTTATTATTACTTCTTACCTACTTTTTATTACTATTCATTATTATTTAATATTCTATCATTACTTTTTCACTACTATTCACAGAATACTTGAAAATATCTCACTACCCAAACGCAACCTAAACTATCTTACTACTGTTCACAAACCATCTTATTACTATTTACAAATTCTCATCTCATATCATTCTCCCAAACATCTCCAAACATCATCTAGGGATGCATTCCAAGTACACAAAGTATACAAGAGACAGCACCCGATTATAGAAGGAATACAAAAAACTAGGGAAAAGTAACTTGTATGTATCAGTAAGTTGTATTAGATATCACACTCAAGCTTTGGCATGCAATGCGATTGTGAAAGCCATTGCTCCTAGATGTTGCCTTGTAGTGCCGATATGCTTCTCCTAGGTTTTAATTGCTGGCCGCATAGTTTCTTTTGCTGAAACCACAGCCACTAGGCTGCAAGCTTTCCACGATGAAGAAGGAGAGGGGGCCCTGTCCTGTACATTGTGACAATTTATAAGTATGGGATCAGAACATTGCTTGCTTCCATATTGGTTGAAGGGGTGCCCCTTTTTGATATTTGATTATTTTACCAGCTTTTGCTTTTTGTTGAATTTCCCTAATCTCATCCGGAAAATTGTTTGAGCTGCTTATAATCCTTTCTGGCAAATAATGAGATCTAGCTTAGTTATCATTAATTAGGTCATGTCGGCTAGGTGAACAAAGTATTTGAACTGTAGTATTGATCTTGTCGTTCCATGTGCGATTCGTGCATCGTACGGGACAAAAAATATATATATATATATATATTTAGCCGGCTGACATATTAATATACCTAATTTCAAGAGTTAATCATTTATTTGTTTTCAACATGACAACAGACGCTTACTCTTAGGGCTAGTTTGGATAGTATAGTACTATTTTTTCTTTTATTATTATTTTTTATCAATTTTTTACTACTATTCATTACTATTGTCGAGTTGCTTGTTGTGTTCAAAGGATTACAACTTCGTATTCCTCTTGACATCCCTAAGCTTAATATTATTGAATCTGATTGTCTGCTCTTGGTACAGGAACTACATCCTTATCAGGATTCTTTTTCACCTAATGGCAACTTGATCAAGGAGGCAAAAGGATTGATGCAATACTTCCAAGAGGTTAACATTGAGCATGTTAGTCGAACGGGGAATGGAGTGGCTCATAGACTAGCTCGATATGCCTGAAATGTTGTTGACATTCAAATGTGGCGGGAACATCATGTCCCTAGTTTTATTGATCATGCTCTTTGGTTTGATCTGAATGCTATGTAATGTTTTATGGTTTTAATGAAAGTCTGATTAAAAAATAATAATTCTATCATTATTTTTTTACTACTATTAACAGAATATTTGAGATCACCTTACTATCCAAATATAACCTTAGTTGGCATTTTGTCAAGGCCCTATTATTTATCAGTTTTGATGATTTTGCAGCAGTCTGGGTCATTTATCGCAAACCATTAATGTACTGAAGTGTAATAATTGGACATTCCTCAATTGCTACATATATACTGATGCCATGTCATAGATGAGTTTGGGTCATTTGGCAACTACAAGCCAATATATAGTATACTCGCTTCTTTAACTCGCCATGCATGTTTGATTAATTGGTTGTGCTTTTCAATGAAAAGTACTTGCTTGAGAGAAGGATCCTGCCAAAAGTAACCATCTAAAGTTCACATGGAAAATTGGTGCGGTTTGGATAGAGAAATGAGATGAGATAATTTTAGATAAAAGTTAAAAATTGAATAAAATATTATTATAATATTATTTTTTCATATTATTATTGTTTTATAATTTGAAAAAATTGAATTGTTTATTATATTTTGTGTGAGAATTTAAAAAATTATAATGATGAGATGAGATAATGAGATAAGATGGATTAACTGTGTTTCTCAATCCAGACGGGGTGATCTGGACGTGTGTTTTACGCATGCATATATATTTCAAAAGCTAAAAACCTTGTATATAGGTACGTGTTAGTTGGCTTACGAACAAAAATAAAATAAAATAAAATGTTATATTATTTGTAATAATATGGTGTCACATGAAATACCGAATTGTGGCAGCTCTATTTTTAAGATTATATACCTAAGCCATGTATCATACTCACGTAATTAAACACAAGATTTGTACATTATATATAATTTAATTTTTTTAAATAATAAACTAAACTCAATTTCACCTATCGTATGCGCTGTTTGGATATAATGATTGACCCAAACCTTATTAAGAAAAATATAAATGATTATATCTACATCTTCCTCTCAGGTTAAACTTTTAATACGAGTAGTGATTTCACATGTCATTATACTCAAGTCCCTAGATTAGAAGAGAGATATATGTATCATAAAAAACAGAGTTTTTCATATTGATCTGATCTTTTGTTCTTATTCTAAATTTGTACAAATTATTTTCTTATATGATACACTTAAGGTCTCGTTTGGTTATACAGACAAGATGAGATGAGTTGAGATAAAAATTAATCTGTAAATAATAGTGAGATAATTTGTGAATAGTAATAAAATGATTTAAGTTAATATTTTCACTGGATTTTAGGAAATAAGAGAGAAAATGTTGAATAAAAAAATTATAAAATTATAATGAGGGTTAGAATATAATTTTTTTTTTGAGATATGAAAAAGTTGATTTTTTTTTTTTTTGTTTAAAAATTTGGAAAAGTTGTAATAATTAGGTAATGATTATATGAAAAAGTTAAAAATTTGAAAATTTGAAATTAAAAAATATTTGTGTTTAAATGGTATTTGGATGTTAAGATGAAATGGGATCGATGAGATGGTTCAAATAATTTATTTGAAAAATATTTATTTGAGATGGGATATTGAATAGTAGTTGAAAAATATTTATATTTGAATGGTATTTGAAATAAAATTATATGAGATGAGATGATTAGAATAATTTATAGCTAGCTAGGTCTGTTATATATCTTGTACGTGTTTTTAAAATGGAAAAGTGGTGGCTGCTTTCGGGCTTCGATCATAGGGCGGCCGATTCCATTCACCAGCGCATATAAAATGTAGTGGATTCTCTATCCGGCAACAGAAGAGAAAAATTGAAAACAAATGGACAAAGCATATGACAAATTGGACCAATCGAATGGGTGAATTATTATTTATTAATGTAGTTTCCTTCCATTTTCTGGACTTTATTTTTTGCACTTATCTTCTTGTTTTGTTCAGCAACAGCCAAGTACGTACTTCACGACGTTATTGCCAAGAAGTTAGCATGATAAGATCAATTGACCTAGCCTGCTGGTTAATTAGCATGCATGGTCGATGTTATTGCCAAGAAGTTGCCGAGAAGTTTCTACCCACTTCTCTTTAATTATTTATTTATTTGCCATAACACCACTCTATAATATTTGGACCTCTTGGTAATTAAATAGTAATCGCGAATGCTGAGAGTTTGAGAGCATGACTTCTTCCATGGCCTTTCAATTAGGAGCTTCTTCCTCTTCTTCATTCTCTTCATCTCCTTCCATCCGTTCATGGAATCATGATATATTCTTGAGCTTTAGAGGTAAAGATGTTCGCCACAAGTTTATTGCTCATCTAAATAGTGCTTTACTTCAAAGTGGAATCAAGACTTACAAAGATAGCGTCGACCTTGAAAGAGGAGAGCAAATTCTGTCAGAACTTTTCAAAGCTATTGAAGAGTCACAGATTTCGATTATTGTATTCTCTAAAAACTATGCAGAATCCAGATGGTGCTTAAATGAGCTATTGAAGATTCTTGAGTGTAAGAAAATAATGAAACAAATTGTTCTACCAATATTCTATAAGGTAAAACCATCGGAAGTACGAGAACAAAAAGGAAGATTTGGAGAAGCTTTCACTAAACTTGGAGAGAAAATAAGGGATGACATAAAGCCGCTGCTGGAATCCTGGAAGAAAGCTTTAGAAGAAGTAGCCAATTTGTCTGGGTTGGAATATTTAGCCGGGTAAGCTTTGCCTATATATATAAATAAATAAATATATATATATATATATATATATATATATATATATATGTTTGTGTGAGCATATATATGATGCTATTGAGATATTTATCAAGGGGCAATAACTGTTGATGAATTGCAAGCAAAAGCTAAGGAGTAGAGGAATATATATGGAATTTCGTCCATCAATTAACTGTTCAATGAGAGTTGGAAAAAAATAATTAAGAAAAGGGTGGGAATTGTTTATTATTTGCGTCATATAAAGAATAAGAAAAAAAAGGCAGCTTTAAATAAGTAGTGGTTTTTAGTTTCAATTTGTTTCTAGATATAAAGACTCACAAATACTCTTAAATTATACTTTTCAGATTTAAGGAAGGGATAGAACGACAATGGAAAAAAGAATTAGTTAAAAAGTATGTTATAATTAAATATATACAAAGGAATGAAAATGTAAGTCTGACAATGGCAAAAGGTCACCACAAATGCACAATCTAATATTAAAATATTCAGATTTAAGGAAGGAAAAAAAATATATACTTTAACTCAAATCATATTCATATGTCATTTCTCTATGAAATGTCTGATTCTTTAAATTTTTCTCTTTTATATTGATAGGGATGATGAGTCAGAATTTATCCAAAAAATCATTTTGTGGGTGAACCCAAAAATAGTAAATTGCATACCTTTAAGCGTTGCCAAGCATCCAATTGGGATAGAATCTCGTATACGAGACATTTATCAGCATTTAAGTCTCGAAAGGAATGATATTATACGCGTGGTAGGAATATTCGGAACCGGTGGAATTGGTAAGACAACCATTTCAAAAGATATTTATAACCAAATTTCTTCTCAATATGAAGGCAGTTGTTTCTTAAGAAATATTAGAGAAATTTCAAAACAAGTGGGAGGTTTGATTCAACTACAAAATACACTTCTTTTCGAGATCTTAAGAACAAAATTGGATATTAATGATGTTGATAGAGGAGTCGGTGTAATTTGGCATAGACTTCAATCTAAAAGGATTCTACTAATTCTTGATGATGTGGATGACATAGTCCAACTAGAAAAATTAGCTGGAGATCGTGCTTGGTTTGGTTCAGGAAGTAGAATCATCATAACCACAAGAGATCAACATTTATTGAATATCTTTAAAGTTGATTCAAAATACGAGGTGATGGCTTTGGATGACAATGAAGCTCTTGAGCTGTTTAGCTTGTATGCTTTCGAGGAAAAAGAACCGTTGAAGGATTATGCGGACCTCTCTAAACAAGTGACAAAATATGCTCAAGGTCTTCCACTAGCTTTAACAGTGCTAGGTTCGGAACTAAAATGTCAAAATATACATCAATGGAAAAGTGCATTGGATAAGTATAAAAACATTCCCAACCGAAACATTCAGAGAGTACTTCAAATAAGCTATGATGGTTTGGAAGATAGTGAGAAAGACATTTTCCTTGATATTGCATTTTTCTTCAAAGGAGAACCTTTGGCTGATGTCATGGAAATATTTGAAAGTTGCCATTTTTATCCGGTTCATGGTATCCAGAAGCTTATAGACAAGTGTCTTATTACTGTTAATGATTGTGGTGATAAATATGTTTGGATGCATGACTTGCTACAAGACATGGGTAAAGAAATTGTTCGAGAAAAATCATCGAAAGATCCTAGCAAACGAAGCAGATTGTGGTTTCACGAGGATGTTCGTCAAGTGTTGGAAGAAGATTATATGGTAAGAGTCACAAAAGAAATTCTTGGGTTTTACATTTATTTCCTTTTTCTAAAAGTGAAATGTAGTGGAAAATATTGACTTATGAATTAATACCTGGCCTACTGGAAAAAATCCTATAAATGATCAAGAATGAATTTGTAGTTATAAATAGAATTCGTTTATTTACTAAGATGAATCACTAAAAGAACCATATGTAAATGTCCTTTTTTGTTTCAAATATCTTAATATTTTTTAATTTAGTGTCTACTGTCTCTTGTAGCTAGCGTTTGTTTTATGAAAAGTTAAAAGAGTACTCATTTACCTAAGTTGGAAAAGAAAAGACAGTCTTTTATATTTTAACACGTGAATATTTAGTATTGGAAAATAGCATGTAAAGATAACGAGAGAGTAGTATTTTTTACAAAATAATATACCGTCAACTAAAAAATTATTAAACTTTAGCAAATTGTAATTTATGAACGACTTTATGCACTAATTTTGCTGACACTTCTATATATGCATTCTCTTATATAAGGGGCCAAACGAAATTGAAGGCATAGTAGTAGATTTACCTGAAGGTGATGAGGAGATAAGCTTGAAAAAAAGAAAAGAAAAAAAAAAGAATAAGAAAAAAGATGAGGAGATAAGCTTGCATCCAGAAGCATTTCGACATATGAAAAAACTTAAGAGTGTTTATAAATCGTAATGCACGTTTTTCTTGTGCACCCAATTATCTCTACGACAAGTTAAGAGTCCTTGATTGGTATAACTACTCTTTATCATCTTTGCCACAAAATTTTCAAGGGAAGAATCTCATTGTCTTTAGAATGCGTCATAGCCTCATCAAGAAGTTTGGGGATGGATTCAAGCCCAAGGTGCGTACACTTATAATCATCAATAATTTTTTGTTTCCTTAAGTTATTTAGTAAACTCCATTCAACTTTTTTTTTTTCTTTTACAGAATTTGACGATCATGGCTTTCAAGTCTTGTAGTTACTTAACAGAAATTCCGGATCTTTCAAGTAGTTCTAATTTGAAGGAATTGACAGTCGAATCTTGTCACAGACTAGTTACGGTGCATGATTCTGTTGGATCCCTAGAAAAGCTTTCTGATCTGAGTTTTGGGAGATGCTCTAAACTCCGAATGCTTCCAAGAAGCTTTAAGTTGAGATCTTTATGCAAGCTTAGTCTTCGTAACTGCTCAAGCCTTCGTGATCTTCCTGAAATCGAGTGTGAAATGAAGTATTTACGTAGATTGGTTCTATATGGCTCTGCAGTAGAAGTACTACCTCTATCCATCGGGAACCTCGTTGGACTTGAGGAATTATATCTATCGTACTGCCAAAACCTTATGCGTCTCCCAATTGCTTCCATCCAGTTGAAACATTTAGGCTGGCTTGGTATTGGTGGTTGTACAAATATTGTAAAGAAGATGAGGGAGGATGGACAATCCCTTGATCTTCCTAATGATTCTACAACAATGGAAGAAGAGATATCAAATTCAAGCAATGGGAGCACTGCATTACAACTACGGAATCTTCAAATTAGTTGTTCCCATTCAGAATCAAATTTCTTTCCACTATATAGTTTCTTTACCATGTTTAATTCCTCAACCAGTTTGCATTCGTTATATCTATCGGGGCTTGAAATTGTTAGCCTTCCCATGAGCATCAAAGGATTCGTTACACTAGCTCATCTTAACTTGAGCCATTGTAAGAAACTCGAAGAAATACTACAGCTTCCACCAAATATAAGACGAGTAGATGTTGAGGGATGCAAGTCACTAGAAAGATTTGGAGAAGTATCAAAAATATTGGAATTCAATGGAAGCCACATCAGATCGCTAGGAATAATTGGATTGACCGGCTGCGACAAAATGCATGTGAATATATGGAGTGATAAAGTGCAAAATCCTTTATTGTGGAAGGTATGTATGTATGTGTGATCTCATTTTTAATAGCATGCATGACTCAAATTGAATTGATAATGATGATGGTACTAGTTTAACAGGGACTCTATGATTATGATGCTACTTTGTTTCCTAAAACTCATATTCCAGACTGGTTCAGTTATGTTCATGAGTTTTTGAAAGATAATGAAATTGTGAAGGGGCCTGATGATGATGTCCGACCGAGGGAAAAAGAAGAGTGGGTAATAGATATTGAGGGGCCGCACCATTTGGAGGAGATAAGCGGAATTGTATTATATGTCATATTATTTTTATTTTTTAATGATACTATGAGGTGTAAGAGAATTTGTCGTGCTGCTAAGATAACCAGTAACAGCTCAATTGATGTATGCCGTATTCAAGAAGGGGTACAATTGGTTAATATCGATTGGTACAAAAAAGGAAATAGGACGGGATATCATGTATGGGTGGGGTACTCCAATTTACAATCTTTTGACCTCAAGGTTTTGGACAATTTGCGAGTTCAATTTTCCCCCAAAAGTCATCTTCATGCTGGGATGGTGCCGTTTTATGAAAGTTATAGAGCCAAAGTGGTATACAAGAATGAAAGGAGAGCAAATAAAAAAAAAAAAAGAGATGAAGCCGATGTTGCAAAAACTCCTGATCAACAGAAATTCAATTAATGATAACCCCAAGTAAGTCACCCTGTTCGTACTGTGTTTTGGTTGGGATATCTTTCATGTGCGTGTTTATGGGCAATGTGCTAAAGGATCAGTGTGGGTGTGTGACTTTATTTATTCTGATATACGAAGAAGAAAAGAAAAAAATTTATTAAACTCTCACAAAGGACAACTAGATATTCTAACTTTCTTTCCCTCAACTTTCATAGTTATTGCCATGAAAGGTATATCTGAATTTGCTTTCAGTCTCTTCCTTCCAGGCAAATGGAACCAAAGAATGCTTGTTATCCTCCTCCTCCCTGTCTTCGGCTTGCCAAATCTTTCACTCTTCATACTACTTCTCCATAATTAAATCAAGTCACAGAACAACAAACAAAAACCACTACCTCAGTTCTAAACCTTTCTGTTTCCAAGAGTACATTGTGTTTATTTCTTCCAAGCAAGTTCTCAACTGACAACTGATCATATTTAATTGCAGATAGTATGTCGAATGCATTGAAGCAGGGCCATGATGATAGTATGTCGGATGCATTGATGCAGGGCCATGATGATCTGCCGGATGCATTAAGGCAGGGCAACTATCATATAAAAAGATGCTTTTTGAGGTAATATTTGGATTACTTTTCTCCATAAAACTAATTTTTACACGCAAAAATCAACATTCCATTTATTATTTTTGCAAAGAAAAGGCTTGTTGCAACAGGCAAAAGGGTAATGAAATCCCAGAACTTACTAGAGGAATTGAATAAATTAATAGAAGACAAGGGAGACTCAAGAGAGGTTTTGGAGGGCCTACTTGGTTACATCCTATGTTCCACCCAAGTGCTCATTTGGTACCTAGTCTTTCATGCGCATGCACAATTGTGTATGAGGGACTAACTCTTTTCCATCTTCAAAATACTATGCAGGAGGCAGTTGTTCTACCATATGTTGCTCTTGCCATAAGACCAAATCCCGGATTCTGGGAATTTGTTAAGGTGAACTCCGTGGACTTGTCAGTAGACGTATCACCACTTCGGAATACTTGAGATTCAAAGAAGTGATCTTCGATGAAAACTATTAATTAAGTGTGACTTGGGAGAGAAACTGACATGAAAAACTAGCATATAGCAGAGTGAGAAAACCATTGGGAACATAATTTTGTAATGACTTGAAATTATGTAGTTTTCTTGAAAACATGGATATGTATAGCCCTGAAATTATGTATTTTTAACAAAAAATGTGTGTAGGCTTTGAGTTTTTTCACTCTGAACTTGGTACTTGATCTTGTTGCTAAAACAATTCTATATCAGATATGATGTGCAGGGCGAATGATGAAAATGCCTTGGAGATAGATTTTGGAGTCCTTGGCTTATCCACTCCTCGCATGACCCTTACTTCTTCTATCGGAAATGGTGTCAGCTTCATCTTGAAGTTCATGATGTCAAGGCTGCATGGGAATCCTGAGAGTGCAAAGCCACTACTCAAGCACCTACACGACCTAAATTATAAAGGAGAGGTATAAACACAGCTCATACTTTGGATAGGCACACGGAGAATGGAAGAAAGTAATTTCTTGTATCATACTTTGGATACACAAATAATGGATGTCGTTCCAATTTAGCAGGATCTTATAATAAATGCAACTTTGGATACAGTCGCTAAGCTACAAAGTGCCCTGATTGTATTTGTCTCTGCAATCCCCAGAGAGATACCATTTCTTAATTTTGAGCAAAGGTGACCATTATTTTATGTTTACCTAAAACCTGTTTCCACACAAATTCCATGATAGGTGGATATTGGATAGTACACGCTTTTTCTGTATTTTTCCTTCTTGTAGGTTTAAGGAGTGGGGCTTTGAGAGAGGGTGGGGGAACACTGCAGAAAGTGTTCAGGAGAATGTTAGGATGCTTTCTGAGGTACTCCAAGCACCAGAACCCGCAAAGTTGGAGGTTCTCGTCAGCAGGCTTCCCGACATATTCAGCATTGTGATCATCTCCCCTCATGGCTGCTTTGGGCAGTCAGATGTCCTCGGATTGCCTGATACTGGCGGCCAGGTAAATAATGCATCCAAGCATCATTAATCAATAACAACAATAATGATAAAAATAATTATAAACACCACCAAAAAGATAAAAATAATATTGTACAATCTTGCTAAGCTCACCTTTTGATAATTCACAATTAGGTGGTATACATTCTTTGATCAAGTAAGAGCTTTAGAGGAAGAATTGCTCCTCGGGATCAAGCAACAAGGTCTTGTTGTGAAGCCTCAGATTCTTGTGGTGAGCTATTAACAAAGGATTTTAAGAAATAATTCTTAAGCAGTATAAGGTTAGCAAGGATCAGGATTAGTTATGCATTTAACTCCTTAATTTCATTTTACAGGCAACAAGACTTATACCTGATAGTCGAGGGACCAAGTGCAACCAGGAGTTGGAGCCTATTGCCAAACACCAAGCACTCTCACATACTTGGAATAACACAGGTCTAATCCATCATCTTGAATTGCTTATAAACATTTTATTTTAATCTATTTATTACTCTAAATGTGAACTTTGGCGTGTTAATAACTCAGGGAACTATTGCTCATACATTAGAGAAAAACAAGTAAGAAGATTCAGATGCTAAATGGAAGGAATTAGACCCCAAGTATCACTTTTCATGTCAGTTCACAGCCGAGATAATTTCAATGAATGCAGCGGATTTCATCATAACAAGCACATATCAAGAAATAGTCGGAAGGTGGACTTCTAAATAAATAATTATCTTGAATACAACCATGCAACAAACATCAACTGTAATGATGTTAACTCATGATATGTTTATTCTCCAGCAAGGATAGACCCAGACGTTATGAAACATATACAGCATTTGCCATGCCTGGACTTTATCAAGTAGTCTCAGGCATCAATGTCTTTGATCCAAAGTTCAACATTGCTGCCCCTGGGGTTGATCAGTCTGTCTACTTCCCATACACGGAGACACGGAGGCAGCTAACTTCTTTCCACCCGGCCATTGATGAACTACTACACAGTAAGGACGGCAAAAACGTGCACAAATAAATCTAAAGCTTCTTGTAGCCTCTCGGTTACATTTAATTTTTGCACATCCATCATGTACTAAAAGTATCATCATGATAGTTTAACAAAGCTGATGTATGCCCCTGGAACAGAGGATATTTGGCAGACAAGAATAAACCAATCATATTAGTATATATATTAGTATTAGTTATAGTGATTAGAATAAATATATATTAGTATTTGTTATAGTGATTTTAATTTAATATAACTATATCATTGATAGTATTAGTATACTGATACTATTAGTATTAATATTACTATATCATTATTTCATATATAATTATAATTTATATTATTATATATTATATATATAATATAAAAAATATTATATATAATATTAAAAAAATTAATTTAAAATATATAATATAGCAAACCGGTCCGGTCTTAAAAAGCATAGAACAGAATCGGTCTGAAACCATCAGTTCGGGTCGATCCGGTCCCGTTTTTCAGTTTTTCGGTTAATTTTTATACCCCTACTCTTAGTGAGCTATGAAGGATTGGATGATATGAGAGGGAAATGTTCCTTGATATTGCATTTTTCTTCAAAGGAGAACTTTTTGCTAGTGTCATAAAAATATTTGATAGTTGTGGTTTTTCTCACGTTCATGGTATCCAAAGGCTTATAGACAAGTGTCTTATTACCATTGAAGATGAATATGTTCAGATGCATGACTTGCTACAAAATATGGGTCGAGAAATTGTTCAACTAGAATCATCGAAAGAACCGGGCAAACGTAATAGAGTGTAGTTTCGTGAGGATATCTGTGAAGTGTTAGAAGAAAGTAGGTAAGAGTAAAAAAAAAACACTTAGAGTTTTACTTTTATTTCCATTTACAAAGATGAAACCTAGTGCAAAATATTGATTATGAATTTATACCTAAATGAGTATATATCTATATAGCCTTTAAATTATCAAAATGAACTTTTAGTTATGAATAGAATTCGTTTAAATCAATAAAAGTGCCATTATCTAAATGTCCTTTTTCGTTTCAAATATCCTAATATTTTCTAATTGTTTACTGTCACGGCCTCTAGCTAGCGTTTGTTTTATGAAAAGTAAAAGTGAAAAGATGCATACGTCATGAGTTGTGAATTAAACGACAATGCATTTTTATATTTAAACGTGTGACTATTTTGTATTTTCTAATTTTAATGTTTGGATACTTTAGAATATCTGTAAATAATTGTCAAATAGCTTGAGTTAAAATATTTTATTGAGTTTTGAGAAATGTGTGTGAAGAAGTTGAGTAAAAATATTATAAAGTTTTGAAATTTGAAAAATGTGTACTTTTTTTGTGTTTTGTGTGGAAATTTTGGAAAGTTATAAAGACGGGATAATGATTAGGTGAAAATTAAAGTTGTGAATTTGAAAACCTTATCCATTGGAAACCTCACTGGACTTGATAATTTAATTCTAAGTTGTTGCAAAAACCTTATGCATCTTCCAATGAAAAGCATTCATGAGTTGCAACATTTAAGCCAGCTTGGGATTGGTGATCGTACAAATCTAGTAAAGAAGATGGGGGATGATAGACAATCCATTCTTGCTATTGAATCTAGTACAATGGAAAATGAGATATCATCACGTCATGAAGAACAACTCCATGAATTGGCACCTCCAACGAATTCGCGCAATGGAAGCAGTGCGTTACAAGTGTTGAATCTTCATAATTGTTTCCAGTCAGAATCAAGTTTCTTTACTGCGTTTATTTCCTCAGCCACTTTGAAATTGTTATATCTATCGAAAAGTGAATTTGTTAGTCTTCCCACGAGCATCAAAGGATTTGTTGCACTCGATTACCTCTACATGTGGGATTGCGAGAAACTTGAAGAAGTCTTAGAACTTCCACCAAATATAATATTTGTAAATGTCAGGGGATGCAAGTCATTAGAAAGATTTCCAGAAGTATCAAGACTATTGAAATTCAATGGAAGCCACTTCAGATCGCTACAACAGATTAATATGTTCGGCTGCGAGAAAATGTATGAGAAAATTTGTAATTATAAAGTGCCAAATACATTACTATGGAAGGTATGTATGTGTCTCATTCATGATCTCTTTCTCAATTATTTATTTGGGGAGCCAATGTTGTATACAAGAAGGATGAGAGCAGAGCACATAAAAGAAGAAAAATGGATTGAATTAATTATACCCCATTTCCTGTTGCTACTATTTCTTTGGAATTTCAGGTGAGATTTTCCTTTCATTTTTGTTTCTTCTCTCTGGTCTTTTATCCCATAATTGATCCATTGTAGGTACCGTTTTATAGAAGTTGGGGAGCCAATGTGGTATACAAGCGTGCAAGTAGAGCAAATGAAATGAGTCCTTAACAACGACTGAATTAATGATAGGCCATGTTGCTACTATTTCTTTTAGTTGGGATATCCAACGGTTCTATTGCAATCCAGTCCGTAGCAATTAGCATTACTCATAAGAAAAGAGGGATTCTTAAACTTTCAGATCATGAGGTGGAGGACTGAAAATGATGATCCAAAAGTAGACATGGAGTTAGAGCTTCGACTTGGAGTCAAACAAAATCCATTGTTTGAGATGGATGAATGATTTGTATGTTTACACTACTGCAACTGTCAACCATCTCTCTCTCCTCTCTCTCTGGTTATTTATACAGTTGAACAATTTGGAGCTAGCCGCCTATCTTGCCAAAAGTGGGGAATCTTCATGCTACCAATTAGCTTGTAAGCTTTTCACTTTGTTCGTTTACTTAGCCATCAGTTTGTTTCTTATAAGCTTCCATGAAGATTTTCTTACAAAGTCGAGCAACTCTGCCGCCCAGAGTAGCCCGCTCACTTTGACCGCTAGTTGCTTTTGCAACTTTTTTTTTTCATTTTTCTATTCACATTTTTTTAATATATTTAAATATTTAAAAAAAATACACCAATACACTTAAAATCACTTCCTTAATCATTAAGTAAATAAAAAATAAAAATTTTTTCCCCAAGCGGTCAAGTAGAGAAGTCAGGATCGGTGGGCAAAGTAGCTTTTTCCTTTCTTATATATAATATGAAAAGATGCTTTTTGAGGTAATATTTGGTGTACTTTTCTCCATAGAACCAATTTTTACACACAAAAATTAACATTCCATTTATTATTTTTGCAACAGGCAAAAGGTTAATGAAACCCAAGAACTTATTGGAGGAAGTGAATAAATTAGTAGAAGACAAGGGAGATTCAAGAGAGGGTTTGGAGGGCCAACTTGGTTACATCCTGTACGCATTCCACTCAGCAGTTGTTCCACCATAGTTGCTCTTGCCGTAAGACCTAATCCTCGATTCTAGGAATTTGTTAAGGTGAACTCCGAGGATTTCTCAATAGACGGCATCATTGTTACGGAACACTTGTGATTCAAAGAATTGATCTTTGATGAAAACTAGTAATTAAGTGTGACTTGGGAGAGAAAGTGACATGAAAAACTAGCATATAGCAGAGTGAGAAAACCATTGGGAACATAACATGGATATGTATAGCCTTGAAATTTAGGTATTTATAATAACAAATGTATGTGTAGACTTTGAGTTTTTTCAATCTGGACTTGGTGCTTGATCTTGTTGCTAAAAAAAATTGCTATATGAGATGTGATGTGCCAGGGCAAATGATGAAAATGCCTTGGAGATAGATTTTGGAGTCATTGACTTATCTACTCCTTGCATGATCCTTACTTCTTCTATTGGAAATGGTGTCAACTTCATCTGAAAGTTCATGAGCTCAAAGCCACTACTCGAGCACTTACTGTTATGAAAAATGATGACAATAATGAGAAAACAAGCAATCAATCAAATGACACAGATTTACATGGTTCGACAACTTGCCTACGTCCAAGGAGCTGCAGAAAATTTTATTATCTTAAGGAATCACAAGGTACAGTGTTTGGGAAGAATTATTGTGCTCAATATACGGCTACAGTATAAAAAATACATATTTATAGGGTTACACGGTGGAAACCCTAATTTCTCATAATTTGTGATATTCGCTCGAGCGGCGTATCGAGTGCACATTGATCGAACTTTCTACTGGAAGTTTGCTCGAGCCATATGTCTAGTCACTCACGAGCGAACTTTTTGTCTGAACTCCGCTCGAGCTATCTATCGAGCGAGTAACGAGTGAACTCTTTGTCTAAACTCTGCACGAGCCACCTGTCGAGCGGGTATGAGCGAACTCTTTGTATCGCATCCGCTCGAGCCATATGTCGAGCGGCTCACGAGCGAACTCTCTATAACGTCTTTGCTCGAGCCATCTGAATGCTGGGCTCGAGTGGACTGAACCAAGCTCCACAAAACTCAACACTTACAAGCTCTATATTATACAGGAGAGGTATAAACACAGCTCAAAGACACTGTTTTTTTTCATCTCATATGCACACCAAGAATGGAAAAAGTATTTTTTCAGGTTTGCTGAAGTATTTGTCTCTGCAATCGCCAAAGAGATATCATTTCTGAATTTTCAGCAGAGGTTACCATTACTTTTATGTTTACCACCCTTACTGAAAGCAAAACTTGTTTTGACACAAATTCCATCATAGGTGGGTATTGGATGGTACACGATTTCTCTGTATTTGTCATCTTGTAGGTTTAAGGAGTGGGGCTTTGAGAAAGGGTTGGGGAACACTGCAGAAAGCGTTGAGGAGAATGTTAGGATGCTTGTTGAGGTACTCTAAGCACCAGAACTCTTGATCTATAGTGATCATGGAAATTTGGTTGTGGCTTTGATGGCTAGCAAACTTGGAATAACTCAGGTCTAATCCATCTTTTTCATATTTTTATTTTTGAAGTTCTATATTTCGTAGACTAACCAAACTTCATCTTGAATTCTTTATAAACATTTTATTGTAATGTATTATTACTCAAAATATGAACTTTGGCGTGTTAATAACTGAGGGAACTATTGCTAATACTTTAGAAAAAACAAGTATAAAGATTCAGATGCTAAATGGAAGGAATTAGACCCCAAGAATCACTTTTCCTGTCAGGTCACAGTCAATATAATTTCAATGAATGCAGCCAATTTCATCATAACAAGCACATATCAAGAAATTGTCGGAAGGTAGACTTCCAAATAAAGAATTATCTTGAATACAACCATCCAACAAACATTAACTGTAATGATGTTAACTTGTGATATGTTTATTCTCCAGCAAGAATAGACCCGGATGGTATGAAACATATACAGCATTTACCATGCCTGGACTTTATCGAGCATCAATGTCATTGGTCCAAAGTTCAACATTGCTGCCCCTGGGGTTGATCAGTCTATCTACTTAGTTCTTCCCTTACATGGAGACACAGAGGCGGCTAACATCCATTTAATTTATGCACATCCATCATCTACTAAAAGTATCATCATAGTGGTTTAACTCTAAAGCTGGAGGTGTGCCTGGAATAGAGGATATTTGGCAAACAAGAATAAACCAATCATCTTTTCAATGGCACGACTTGATACAGTGAAAAACATTATTGTAATAACTTAGGGGTATGGGAAGAACAAGAAGCTAAGAAATTTTTAAAATCTTGTTGTTGTAGCAGGATGTTTCAGTCCATCCAAATCAAAGGACTGAGAAGAAACTGAAAAAATAAAAAATACGAACTTTATTAAGACTTGGAATACATAGACTTTTTGCTTTTACACATGTATATAGAAATTTTAGTTATTTTTCTATTAATGTATTAGCCAATGAGAGTTGAGCTTAGTTTTGTATATAAAGCAGCTTTTTAACCTTCTGTAAACACAATTCAGTAATGCGAATGTATCATTTCATTTTTTCTGGAAATTAGAGTTATTGATATGGTATCAGAAGAAATTAGGTATTCTGTCTGATTTCCCTTTGATCATGGTTGATCATGTTCTTGCCAGTTCTTCCGCTAATAATGTCGAATCCGATCCACGTAGCCCTTACTTTCTCACTAATGCTGATCATCCTAGTGTTCTTTTGGATAGTGAGAAATTGAACAATAGCAACTACCATTCCTGGTCATGATCTATGTTCCTTTCCTTGAAGGCACACAATAAACTCGATTTCATTGATGGCTCCATTCCAGTTCCAAATACGGATGATTCTCTGTTTTCTCCATGGAGTAAATGCGACATAATTGTTCTTTCCTAGCTTATCAATTCTTTGTCACCAAAGATTGCTCAAAGTGTCACAAGGGAATGGACCTCGAATCTTTGAATTACAAATTGCAATCTCTGCCCTATGTCAAGAACAGAATTATGTTAGCACCTATTTCACAGATTTAAAGGTACTTTGAGATGAACTCTTGAATTATCAACCCTTTCCTATTTGTCTTTGTAGAGGTTGCACATATAATTCTTCCAAGACTTTTGCCGCTTATCATCATCGAAATTATATGATGACATTTCTGATGGGACTTACAGATGCTTTTGATACTGTAAGGGGTCAGATTTTGATAATGGATCATTTACCATCTATTAAATAAGTTTTTTCTCTTGTTATACAAGAAGAGCGACAAAGGCTTGTTAGTCAAAGACATACTACTTTTTCCTCCGTTGAATCAGTAGCTCTAGCTGCTAAAACCAACAATTCCTTTAAGAATTTTAAGGGAAATACACGTAGCAAAGTCACCTGCAGCCACTGTGGTATTATTGGACACACAGTTGACAAATGTTATATCATTTTGAGCCCTACTCTTGCCCTAACCAATGTTTTATGTGTACCTACTTTTTCTTTTAATCTCATTTCAATCAGCAAATTAACACAAACCCTTAACTATTGCTTAACTGTTAAAGCTGATAAATGCTTTCAACAGGACCTATCAACTTGGAAGATGATTGGGATGGGTGAATTACAAGATGGTCTGTACAAATTGGCTGCTCCCAACTCATTTGTTTTTCACAGTGATTCCTCTTTCTCTAGTTGTTTTTCTATTCAATATGATGTAGCCTTGTGGCACTTTAGATTAGGACATCCATCTTTTTCTAGATTGCAACTTTTGCATAAACACATTCCTGTTTTGACTTCCAAGTTTGATTCATGTACTACCTATTCTATTGCTAAACAAAAATGTTTACCCTTTCCTATTGGTTATAATAAATGTGTTACCTCATTTGATTTGATGCATTGTGCCGTTGTGATATATGGGGACCAATGGCAACCCCAACTAATGATGGATTTAGGTATTTTCTTTCAATAGTTTATGACTTTTCTAGGGTTACTTAGGTATACCTAATGAATTCCAAATTTGAGGCTACTCCTCTTTTGCAGTCTTTCTTCATTCATATAGAAACTCAGTTCAATGTCAAAATTAAGGCACTTAGGTCTAATAATGGACATGAGTTTGCATTGAAAGCTTTCTTTGCTTCTAAAGGAGTCCTTCACCAATTGAGTTGTGTTTCTACTCCACAACAAAATTCTGTTGTAGAGAGAAAACATCAACACATTCTATGTGGCAAGGTCACTTCTTTTTCATGACAAACTTCCTGTTTGTTATTGGGGAGACAGTGTGCTTACAGCTGTTTACCTCATTAATAGAACCTCGAGTTCTCTTCTTTTGAATAAGACTCCTTTTGAGCTCTTATATCACAAAGTTCCCTCTTTTTCAAATCTAAGGTGTTTGGCTATTTGTGTTTTGGTTCAACACTCTCTCATAATCAATCCAAGTTTTCTCCAAGAACTGTAAAGTCTATTTTTCTAGGATATCCCTTTGGTCTTAAGCGTTATTAATTAATAAAACCAGAGACTTAGATTTGCTACATTTCTAGAGATGTAGTGTTTCATGAGATGTTTTTCCTTTTGATACTTCTTCATCAACACCATTTCCTGCTCAAGATCTTTTATTCTCACTTGCTAAGAACAATTCTCCTAATTGTTCTATTCAATTTCCTGCTCCAAACTCTTACCTTCTCATTTTTGCACCTCTCTCAGTTTCAGAACATCATCCTCCCATTTCACCTCCTTTATCAACTACTCAAGTTGATCCTCCCAAGAGAGCAACTAGGCCTAGACATCCTCCCACATATCTTCAATCCTATCACTATCAACAAGCTAGTTTGCAATCATCCCATTTTTCTGATCAACAAGCTGTTGGTTTTTCTCCCTTGAGTCCTTCTCATCCACTCAGCAAATATTTGACCTATGACAGATTGTCTCCTTCTCATAAGTTTTTTGTTCTTGCAACTTCTACTCTGATTGAACCCAAGACTAAAGCATATCTGAGTACTCGTTTTTAACTAAAAGACTTAAGACCCTTGAAATAGTTTTTGGGTCTAGACGTTGCTAGATCTTCTAAAGGGATTCATCTTTGCCAAAGAAAGTATTCTTTAGAAATCATAGAAGATTGTGGCTTGCTTGGTTGCAAACCAAAAGGCTCTCCAATGGAGCAAAATCTGATTCTAAGTGCCAACAATGGTAATGAGTTGGCAGATCCCTCTCAATATAGAAGGATGATTGGGAGATTGATATACTTGACCATTACAAGGCCCGATATTGCTTTTTCTGTTCAGAAGTTGAGTCAGTTTATGCACAAGCCAAGAAAACCACACATGGCAGCAGCTCACAGAGTGGTTCAGTATATCAAAACCACAATTGGCTTAGGCTAAAGATCTATACAGACTCTGATTAGGCTGCATGCCCTAACACTAGAAGTTCTGTGACTGGATATACTGTCTTCTTGGGTGAGAATCTAGTCAGTTGGAAATCGAAAAAGCAGCATACCATCTCTAGATCCTCTACTGAGTCGGAGTATAGAGCAATGGCTGCAGCTGTTTGTGAAATAACTAGGTTGAAGAATTTGTTGGCAGATTTTGGTATTGTGCATTCTCAAGCTACTCTAATGTAATATGATAGTCAAGTTGCAATTCACATTTCTTCAAATCTAGTATATCATAAGAGAACGAAACACATTGAATTGAATTCTCACATTGGGAGAGAAAAATTACAAGTTGGAGTTATTAAATTGTTTCATGTGAAATCTAATAACCAAATAGCAGACATTTTAACTAAGGCACTCGGTTTGCATTAGTTTAATCATCTTATTGGCAAGATGGGACTAGAAAATATATATAGTTCATCTTGAGGAGGAGTATTAATGTGATACCCCATATTTTAGTGTATTTTTTTTAATTGAATGATTATTTTATTTCATTTAAATATTGGTTCTCTTATTTTAATTTATCGTGTTTATTGTTGGATTAATTTTCGATTTTTAAGTTGTGAAATTATTTTTAATGTGTCTTTCTTGTTATTAAATTATTATTTATTATTTGGAGTGCTCTTGATTTTAATTTATTTTATTGTTGGACTTTAATTATTTTATTTTATTAATATTGAGTTGTAGTGTTTTTATTTGACTCTTATTTATTTTTATTGTGCCTTTTTCTTTTGTTGGACTCATTATTTTCGGACTGGGCTTGTTTGAGTTATTTTTATTTTTTTTCTTGGGCCCAACCTGTAAGACTTCAACCCAGCCCACTAATTTCCCCCAAACGGCGCCGTTTTGGTCTAGTCGTAGGGCTTCATCTCTTCTTTTCTTCTCACTTCTCATGTGCGCCGACTGCATCTTCACCTCACTTCTCTACTCAGTTTTCATCCTCTCCTTTAACACGTGCGACAGCTGCTTCTCTTCTCCTCCTCCATTTTATTTTCGTTTGTTCCTACTGTTTTTCATAGGGTTGCCGCAGCCTACCTTATTGCACCTCCACACCACTTTAACTCCCTCCCATTCACTGTCGTCAGCACCTTCACATCCAACCGCTAGCCATGGGTTGCCTAGCCATGACCACCAAGCCATCGTTCAACTCCAGGCCGCTTCCTCGCCACCATGGATAGCACCATGTGAGACGCCAAGCACACGCACCCCACGGCAAGAGACTCACCCACTCTCGGCCAAAAGCCAGCTTGCACCTTCACGGTTTTACTCAACCATCACACGGAAGCTGCAGCTTCCCAAGGAGGCATGATGCTCTTCCACAATGCTGCCATACTCCACCACCGTGACCCAGTCGTGAACCCACCAGTGAAGCCACCATTAGCCATCCTGCGAAACCCCTGCTCCTCACTCCCGAAACAGAGGATGTGTTTCCTCCTACCTTGAGCCAATGCAACCACTCCCCACCGAGAGCTCCTTCACGTTGCGGCCCCATAAGAATAGCCGGCGAAGACTTCTGTCACCCTAGGTCCGCCTCACGCCACCTCAGCCTCGCTGCCTCACTGTAATCTCCCTCTCTGTTTCTCTCTCGTGCATTTCTCACTCTTTGTTCTCTCTTTCTCGCTCATCACTCTCTCTTCCAGTGCATCGCCGTAGTAACCACCGCCGCCCACCGCACCCAACTCCCCCGCAGCTCCACTCCTCTCAATGAGCCCCTGCTTCACAAATTCCTGTTTCACGAATGGTTTTCATACAAACAAAGCTTCACGTAAAGCTACTCATGCATGAGATAATTGTGTTGAAATTACAATGTTACCCTTTTAATTACAAGTCATGTTAGTCAGTTTTAATTTTTAATATGTATAAGTGAGCATTATTTTTATTTTATAATAGTCTAAAAACGTTTTTATACAACAATTTTTCTAAGTGATTTAAATTGTTGTTAAGTAAAGTTTTCTATGTATTTGTTGGAGTCAAAAGTAAACGATGACTACATAATTTTATTTTTAAACATTTTAGATATGATCTAGTTTATTAAATAAAATTGGTTGTTTATTTTAAAATATTTTGGTATAGTTATATGATCTAGTATTAAATTTATAGTTTGATTTCAATAGTAAATAAGTTAGATTTTTTTCTAATGTCTTAGTCGAAGTTATTAGATGGACATTGATGATTTTAGAAAGGGATGATATATTTTGAGGTTATGAGAATTTTAGGTTTTGAGGAATTAATTAAAATAGGTTATTTTAGAAGCTTAGACTTGAATATCGAAATACGAGATTGGTTGGAAATTGATAGAAATTTACGTGATTATCTTATAGGTGACGATTAATTTTGCTCGGCATTGTTAAGGAAATTTTCTGAAAAGTGAAGAAGCCCAGGTAAGCGGGGTTCCTATGCTAGATTTGCATAAAAAGAAACGAACTAAAGTTGGTTTGTAAAAATGTGCATTTTGTTTTAAAAATAAAATTTGAAAAACAACCTCAGTATGTGTTTTGCATTCATTTATGAGATATGTATGAAAGAAAAAAGAAATGCTTTTGACATGAATAGTGTAGACATGAGCAATATTTGG
The DNA here is from genome assembly GCA_029856935.1 of Cyclocarya paliurus. Taxonomy (NCBI): domain Eukaryota; kingdom Viridiplantae; phylum Streptophyta; class Magnoliopsida; order Fagales; family Juglandaceae; genus Cyclocarya; species Cyclocarya paliurus. The sequence continues at coordinate 40,783,389 of CM056947.1, forward strand.
CATGTTTCTAAAATATGCAAAAGAGCGAATATGATATCATTGAGATTTCTTTTATACATGTGATATGAAATAATTGGATCTGTTTTTTATCAAATGGAAACGATATGAATATGTTTCGCACGTGTTTTGATATGATATGGATATGAAAAACCTTTGGCATACTTATCTGGTTTGGTTCTGATTCTGAATATGGTTCTGATATGATACTGTTCACATGATATGTTTGGTACCAACATGATATGATATGAGTGCACCCACTTTGGAAACAAAGTGGTCTTTTATATGTTTTTTCCTGTGTGCACACTTGGGGCTTCGAGATTGAAAAAGGGGAAGTTTCATAATATGATACTACCTGGTTTGGCCATCGGGGATAGCACAACCCTACCACGAGGGTTAAACATAGTATATGATATGACATGATATGATAAGATGAAGATATTCAGTTATATTATGCCAAAGTGTTTTTGAATATGAAAATGACTTATGAATATGAAAAGATTGAAAAGTCGCTCTGATTTTCTAATAACACATTTTTGAGATCTGCATATGAAAATGAAATGTTTTGTTTTTCTGCATACCGAACTTTCTAAAAATGGCTCATGTTTACATACTAGTATATGTTCTCTGCTTACTAAGTTGTTGATAACTCACCCCTTATCTCCATAATATTTTTCAGATGATTTTGGATGGTACAACTGGGGATCAAGACTAGAAATTGTGTATAAGGTTATTGTAGCATAGTGGATTAAGTACAAAGATGGTATTTTGGTTATTGGAGATTTTATTCGATAGTTCTGCTTTGCTCTGCTGACTTGTTATCTTGGAAGGTTGATAGGTTTATTTTAAGATTTTTGTAGCATTTAGATTAATCTTATTGGAGTAGCTTATATGAAACAGTGAGTTGTATGTGTTATTGAAAACATTGGAGATTGGAGTCTATAACTATATAGTTGAAAAATGATTTTGAGTGACAAAGAGTAACTCTTCGACCCCTTCGGAATCAGGGCGTTACAATTAAGACTTAGAATACATAGACTTTCTGCTTTTACACGTGTATATAGAAATTTTAGTTATCATTCTATTAATGTATTAGTCAATGAGAGTTGAGTTTAGTTTTGTATATAAAACAACTTTGTAACCTTCTGTATCATTTCCTTTTCTCTGGCAATTAGAGTTCTTGATAAACTTTATGGAGAGCTATACCATTGTATTGCTGATACAAAAGGAGCTTTTGTGCATCCAGCATTGTACGAGAATTTTGGTCTAACAGTCGTGAAGGCAATGAGCTGCGGATTACCAGTCTTTACAATAGATCAAGGAGGCCCAACATAAATTATTGTTGATGGAATCTCAGGTTTTCATGTTGACCCCTATAATGGTGATGAATCGAGCCTCCCTCATATTAGTGGTAGTCTAGGAACTGGGGTGTATTTTTCTTGGCTTCATCTCATCTGAAATCAACATTATTGCTTCACATTAAAGGCAACGTTTTTCTCATTTATTGATTGCTTAATGCATATTTCTCGTAATGCCTATGTATTTTGTGATGTTTTCTACATAACTTCAACATCCAACATCAGCCTCCCACATGTAGTAACCTTTTTGTATGTTGTGCCTATATCTTTTTTAAAAGAAAATGCTAATTTGCCTCTTGGGTTTGTCCTTTGGATTTGACCACTAGTATATTTTAATTTTTTTAATATTTAAAAAAGTTACTACTAGTGAATTTGTGTTATTTTTTTAAATGTTCAAAGATATTTTAAAAATATTTTAAAAAAAGTGAGATTGCATTAGGGGCGCGCTAAGCAGTAAGAGCCTAGGCGGCATAGTGCAGGACCCTTTTTGGTATATCTATTGGACGTTAGTCTCAGAACTTATCATAAAAGTGCACCTAGACTTGTTACCTTTATAAGACTTTGCATAGTATATATGATTCACAGTCAGGACCAAGCCTTATTTCTTTTGGAGAAGCTCTTTGTCAATGCCTCTAACCACCCGATCCAATATTGCTAAAGATGAAATACGATTGATTTTATTGTACCTAATTTAAGCTTAATGGGCCATTATGGACAAATCTATGAGTTATAACTTATTGAGGCTGGGTGTAAATTTTAACTAGGCACATAGGCCCAAAAATTCTTTTTGGGGGATTATGGAATTTTATTGGGGTTGATAATGAGAAAAAAAAAACCATTTAATCTTTTATGCACCTACTTGAATCTATTTATTTGATAATTGGCTCATGATTTATTTTATAAGCCCATTTGTTAAGTCCAAGCACTGCCCAAGACTTAGGCCCCAATATTTGAAATGAACCCTACCCGATTACTCCATGGCCATACCTGTTTGTTCTAAACCCGTGAGACCCAAGGTATAGTTTATTTATAAATTCCACGCCATACATGTCTCCATTCCACTAGGATTCACCGCTAACACTATATATATATACACACTATAAATATTCATCCACAACTTCCCTTCCTACCAAGCATAGGAAGTAACTCTCGCAGGTATGGGGTTTTACAACACCTAAACTTGTTTTTATCTTCTTCAAGCACAAACATGCATTACAAATATGTTAATTGATAAGCCAACTTCTATCCATTTACACCCGGTTTTGAACTAAAGTCCTTATGCATAAAACAAACATACAGACCAAATATCCACTAAATAATTCTTTGTATGAACTTTGAGACTTTTGAGGTTTCTTAACATGGGAGTAGGGGTGTAAGTTTGGACCGGAAAAACCGAAAAACCGATCCGATCCGGTTTTTCGGTCCAGAACTGGTTCTTATTTGCAAAAATCGGCCGGATCTAGTTCGGTTCCGATTCTATAGTTTTTGAGACCGGACCGAACTAGACCGGCCCTGTTAGAGAAAAAAATAAATAAAAAATAATATTATATATGAGTTCTATACAAAAAGAATATTATATAAAATATTTTTTATATATAATACATAAAAAAAAAATCACTCAAATATTATTACTAAATTTTGATAAGTACATAAGACACCTCGTAATTCTTTTAAAAAAAAAGAGTGGGGCACACTTAGGGGTTGTTTGAAAGATAGGATAGTGTCATCACATCTCATCTAATCTCTTCTCAAAATTATCTAATTATTATAAAATCGTATCTAGCATTTACCATTTTGGCAATCATTAATGTCACTACCGAAAATAGGTAAGTAGTATAATCTTAACACTTCAAAATTAAGTTGATAGGAATAAGTAGTTTTAATAATTTTTAGTTATCTTAACACTTCTTACACTCGAGCAGACTTTCTCTCAATAATTAGGCTCAATACGTATAATATTTAATTAAATTGATTAAGTATAGAGTTTGAGTTTGAATTCACAACTTCTGCTCTAATATCATGCATGGGAAATAACCATTCGTCCAAAACACTTAAGTTAATATGAATAAGTAAATTTAATCATTTATATTTATCTTAATAAGAACTGGGTTAAATATTATATCCAAACAACACAGATGATCATATGCTGAAATTGAGTTAACTTTATTCTTTATAAACTCCACATTATATATATACAAATATATTGTTTGATACATGGCCTAGGTATATACCAATTTATATATGCAACAATTCGGTATTTTATGTGACAGCATATTATTACAAATAATTTAACATTTTATTTTATTTTATTGTTGGTAAGTCAACTAGCACCCTATCTACACGGTTTTGAGCTTTTTCAAGTACCTTCATACGTAAAAAACACGTTCATAAGGAAATGATCATAGTCTGTATATAGTATTAGAAGTGGCTTAGTTAAAGTTAAATTTTGGCCAAATTATAGCAGTTAAGTTGCTTAAAAATCTTCTACATAAGACTCAATAAATCATGTATAGTAAATTTGGCCTTTTCCTTTTTCACTGACCAAATTTCACCAGCTCAAATGGTTATCCAAATAATTCTCCTTCATAAAAAATTACTGATTTTGCTTATAATAATAAATCATGTCACAATAATTAGTTGATTTTGTTTCTAATAAATAGATCATTACCTTTCAAAACGGTCTTATGTGGAACCTTGTTAGTTATTTTGAAAACAAGATGGAGTGTTTTTCCATAATGGGATCCATTAATTAGCCTTTTAAAACAATAAAAAAAAAAACTCAAAATAGAAACAAAAATAAAAAGGAAAAAAATTCTTAAATCTCTTTTAAGTAGATCATTCTATATCAAATTAATGTATACTTTTTTCATAACGAATAAATATTCAAATTATAGTTAGAATGAAAATAAATAAAAAGGTTAAAATTAATATTTTAATAAAATATTAATAGATTTAGAGAATTTATTATTTAGTATTATTGAGAAGTAGCAAATTAAATTTATTTTTTAATCAAAATTTGACCAACTGCCTAGGTCCTTTAAGGCCATATGATGTTTGAAGTACTGACCATACCATCAGTGACTTTCCAACCCGTTTTCTGTGTCCTAAATTTTTTTTTTTTTGAAAGAAGCGGATCACCCTTCATTAAGATAGGACATACAACTCTGACTTGAAAACAAGTCAATTACAAACGTTTAATAGCTCCCCAGAACACATACGTGTCTGACAAGGTCTAGTCCAGACGGCACATCTCTAAAGACCTAAGTCTTAGAAAGATACCACCTCTGTACACGACAGAGGTTAAAAAGCCCCCATACCCCGACAAAGCAGGGTAGGGTTCTCCAAACCCCACCATCCGACAGCGCGGAGGCGGGACTTCTTTTTGGATTTTTATTAATATAAAAACAACATTACATAAAAGAAATTACAAACAAACAGGGTTACAAAAATACTACAATGACACGAGTACTACACAAACAGCCACTGTAAAAATAGTACACAAAAAGAGGCTGCTGTAGCGCGTGTAGCCCACACGCCAAACTGGGCGGGAACCGGGGACCGATCTTGGAAGTACTGGACTCGCTGATTCCAGAAAAGCCGTGCGTGACGGCGTCAGAGGGGGCTCCGGTGGCGCGTGCAGGCCACGCGCCCGAGAACTCCCGAAGCTTCGACCTGCGCGTGCGGGCCACTCGCCGCTCCGTTTGACGCCGCGATCGGTGGTTTAGAAGATCGGCAGCTGGGGGACACCATGGTGTGGCGCGTTCTAGCCTGAGCTCGCCGGAAAGTCCTAGATCGAGGGTTCACTGTAAGAGACCTGAAAAAAAATAAAGAAAACACACAGAAAACATAAAGACAGCTGCATACGAGGAGGAGGGAGGGGGAGAGGAGCCGAAGCTCCCCTCCCCCCCCCCCCCGTTCGGCTTCAGAACGAGTGTTTTCTAGAGAGAGAGGGTCTCGGTTTGTTCTTCTAGCCCGTAATTTCTACGTTCTTTTGGGCCACATCATGTTTAAAGTCGAAGACCACCGTACCATTACCATCAACGACTTTCCCACCTATTTTCTGTGTCCCAAATTAATGCTCGTAATTTCCACGTCATTTCGGGCCATATCATGCATGCTACATGCTTTTTTTTTTAATGTATATCATGCTACATTCTGTCTTGTTAGATAGAGAGATATATACATATAAACTCTATTTCTTTTTATAGAAAATAAATAGCATTTCATTCATTCGAAAAGGAATTACATCTGTAACTCAAAATTATAAGTCAAACTAAATTCTGATCAAAACTTCCCGTACTTGAGACGGCATATAAACTTTATTCATATATATGAATAATGCATATTAACGTGATGTTCCTTAAATAAATTCATCATCCAAAATCAGCCTCCTTCATATATATATATATATATATATATATATATATATATATATATATATATATTGAACGCTGGGTGCAGAACTTACTAAAAATTACATTTGTTTATATATTATCTTTAATCAAACTTCTTATCTTATTCTTGGATCCACATACGCGGTTTCGAACAACCATTACTATCAATTTCTAGACTTTAGATTCCTCTTTAACTCAAAGGAACTACATCCCCAGTTCTCACCTTTCTTTGACCCACTTCTCTATATAATTGCATGACCTCTCTCGTCAACATTAATCACCCACACAAAGAATATGAGTTCTTCCAAGGCCTTACAAGCTGGATCTTCTTTCTCGCTCTGGTCCTCTTCTTCTTCTTCCATCCGTCTGTGGACTCATGATGTATTCTTGAGTTTTAGAGGTGATGATGTTCGCCAAAAATTTATTTATCATCTATACGATGCTTTGCATAAAAGGGGAATCAACACTTACATAGACAACAATCTCGAAAAATGAGAGGAAATTTCACCAGAACTTCTCAAAGCAATTGATGGATCAATGATTTCTATCGTTGTACTCTCTAAGAACTATTCCGATTCTAGTTGGTGTCTAGATGAGTTGTTGAAGATCCTTGAGTGTAAGGAAACGGTGAAACAAATTGTTTTACCCCTATTTTACGATGTAAATCCATCATATGTACGACATCAAAATGGGAGTTTCGGAGAAGCATTCACTAGAGTTGAATACAAGTTCAACGCTGACAAAGTAAAGCTTATAGAGTGGAAGGCAGCTTTAGAAAAAGTAGCCAATTTGTCCGGATTCGAATTAAGGGAAAGGTATTTTTATTGAGCTGTGCTTATATATATATATATATATATATATATATTATATGTTTATATATGATGTTCAAGAGAAGTGTATGGAGAAAATTTAGACAAATCTAAGATCTACGAGTTTGCAAATTGATGAAGATACGGTGCCATGCAAAACTATTTTATATTTATCAGTCTTTTCGGCATTGAATTTTATGCATACTATACTTAAATTAGAAATATTTTCTTATTGAGGGATTTAATATGGTAATACCATATGATTAATTTCATATGAAGTTTATAGGAGAAACATAATAGAAGAACGTGAAAAAATACAAATTGAAATCTTTTCAAAATTAAGGGAGGGACAAATTTGAAAATGGAACAAAAAAGTAGTTAAAATGTTTAATGATTCATATAAAGAATGAAAAATGTAAGTCGGAGAAGAGCAAGAGGAAGAAGAAAGGTTATCTTTGACATGGTAATCTACTATTGTCATTTTGTAATGGAGAGAAAAAGAAAAAACAATATTGTTACTAAATCATCTTTAAGTGCGTATTTATGTGAAAAGTCTTAACTCCTTAAATTTCTTTTTTTTTTATATTGATAGGAATGAATCAGAGTTTATTCAAGATATCATTAAATGGGTGGACTCAAAAGTGGTAAATCATACATTTCTTAAAGTTGCTGAGTATCCAGTTGGAATAGAATCTCGTGTACGAGACATTTATCAGCATTTAAGTATGGAAAGAAATGATATTGTCTGTATGGTTGGGATATTCGGAACTGGTGGAATTAGTAAGACAACTATTTCAAAAGAGATCTATAACAGGATTTCTTATCAATTTGAAGGAAGTTGTTTCTTGAAAACCATTAGAGAAACTTCAAAAGCAAGATGTCTGATCCAGCTACAAAAGACACTTCTTTATGAGATTTTGGGAATAATTTTGGAATGTCATGATACTGACAAAGGCATCAATGTAATTAGGCATAGACTTTGCTCTAAAAGGGTTCTCTTAATTCTTGATGATGTGGATGACTTGGTCCAACTAGAAACATTGGCTGGAGCTCGTGATTGGTTTGGTTTAGGAAGTAGAATCATCTTAACTACAAGAGATCAGCATTTATTAAATATATCTAAAGTTTATTCAAATTTTGAAGTAAAGAGATTGGACCATAATGAAGCTCTTGAGCTCTTTAGTTGGCATGCTTTCGAGAAAGACAAACCTATTGAAGATTTTGTGGAACTCTCTAAGCAAGGAATGCAATATGCTAAGGGCCTTCCACTAGCTTTAACAGTGCTAGGCTCAAATCTGAAAGGTAAAACTGACATTCGTCAATGGGAAAGTGCATTGGAACAATATAAACAAATACCCGACCAAAAAATTCAGAGTGTACTTCAAATAAGTTACGATGGACTAGAAGAATATGAGAAGAACATGTTTCTTGATATTGCATATTTCTTCAAAGATGAACCTTTGGCTGATGTCATGAAAATATTTGAGGGTTGTCATTTCCGTCCTAATTATGGTATCTCGAAGCTTATAGACAAGTGTCTTATCACTGATGGGTTTCATATTTGGATGCACGACTTGCTACAAGACATGGGAAGAGAAATTGTCCGAAAGGAATCACCCAAAAAACCAGGTGCACGTAGTAGATTATGGTCTTATGAAGATATTTGCCAAGTACTAGAGGAAAATACAGTAAGTTCTTAGATTAAAAGCTCTTTCAAATGAACACTTTTTACTGGTGAAACTTACATGAAAAGTGTTGAATTTATTTTCATAACAAATGGTAAAGAACTGCATATTAAATAAAATATCATATATGTATCACTAGATAATGTGGTCTTTCTTTATATTTCCAACCTAAAGTAATGTATTTAACTAATAAATTAGGGGAATCATTAAATCATCATACTTAAATGTCCTTCATCTAACATCTTTAAAGATATATAATCATCCCTTTTCAAAGACAAGAATGAGTTTTTTTAATCATGAGTATATTGCCTTGAATTAAATGAATGAATAGTTAATAATGACAAGTAAATTTGAAAAAAGATAAATTTTGAAGGTGATTAAATACTTTTGGAGAATAATGGGTATTATAGTTTTGATATTATAATTTTAATAAGTGCTTATAAACAAAGACTTTAATGATCTAACTTTACTGTGACTCTTATGAATTATCTCATTAGGGAACAAACAATGTTGAGGGGATAAAAGTGGACTTGCCTAAGGGTCATAATCATGACATGATACGCTTGAGTCCCAAAGCGTTTGCAAAGATGAAAAGACTCAGATTTTTTATAAGTCGTGGTGCATGCTTTTCTGGAAGAGAACTTAGTTATCTTTCTAATGAGTTAAGAGTACTTCATTGGTCAAACTGTCCTTTACAGTCTTTGCCATCCAATTTTCATGGAGAGAAGCTCGTTGTTTTTAAAATGTATGAAGGCCGCATCAAGGAGATCATTAGTGGGAAATTTAAGGTACAATTATTACTTTTAATATTTCCTTTCTTTAAACTCATGTGATCATGTGAACTTCCTCAAGGTTAATATACATATTTGTTGTTTTTCAACAGAGCTTGACGGTAATGAAATTTTCCAACTGTAAGTTCTTAACCAGAATTTTGGATCTTTCGAGTTGCTCAAATTTAAAGGATTTGGTTATTGTGACGTGTGAAATTTAGTTGAAGTTGATGATTCTATTGGAATCCTGGATAAGCTTGTTGGTTTGTATCTTTATGGATGCCCTAACCTGAAGAGTTTTCCAAGGCGTCTCAAGCTGAAATCTCTAAGATACCTTAAACTTCTTGATTGCTCAAAACTTCAAAACTTTCCACAAATCGAGTGTAAAATGGAACTTTTAAGTTACATTCATTTAAAGGGCACTCAAATAAAACAATGGCCTTCATCCAATATTGGGTACCTCACTCCTGCACTTAGTTCACTATCTTTGGAACAATCCGTTCATCCATTGCAAAATCAAAATGAGCTTTGTCTCAGTGACTACCCTATAAGGCTGCTTGCAAGAGATGACCGGTATTCATCCTTTAATGGATGCTTCACTGGGATTGAACATTTATCTATATTAGGCATCATAGACCTGTTGCGTCTCCCAATCAGCATTCCTCACATGCAAAATCTAAGGAGTCTCACTCTCGTTAAATCTACAAATCTTGCAATAGATGAAATACATTCATCCATTGGGTACCTCATTGGGCTTAAAGAGTTAGATCTATCTAGAAGTGATATTGTCAGCCTTCCTCCGAGCATCGAAAACTTTGTTGAATTGAGGATTCTCAAATTGCGGGAATGCTACAACCTTCAAGAAATTCTACATCTTCCACCAAATATAAAAGAGTTAGATGCTTCTGAATGTTGCTTCTTGGAAAGATGCCTAGAAGTATCAACAAAATTTCCATTCTATACATGTGGCTTGCGAGAGCTAAGATGGATTAATTTGTCCTATTGCCAAAAATTGGATGCAAATATAGGGAGTCAGGAGCCAAATCCTTCACTTGTGGTATGTCTATATTTCTTTGTGTTTTTTTGTAGGTGTTTGTGTTTGCGGATTGCCTTGTGCTTATATATGAATATATGTGATATATGTTTAATAGGAACATATTCAGGACCATTCATGTTGTATTATATTTCCAGGAAATAAGATTCCAGATTGGTTTAACAATACTAAGGAGATTTCAAATGCTGATTATTGTGAATTGGATATTTGTGGGCCCTTGTATTTGGATAAAATCATAGGAATTGTTTTCTCTGTTGTTTTTGGAAAAGACCCGGATGCATCAATATATGGAGCGTGGACCGATATTTGTGTTTCTATAAACGATAACAGGCTTGTAGAAAAAGATTTTTTTATACGTGATGTTGGAGACTGGGATCATGTATATCTAAACTACTCATTTCCAGAATCTATCAAGCAATGGCTACGGTACCCAACAAGAGACAATCTAAGGTTTATATTTGAGAGCAAATTACGAGTACCAATGTTTAAAAGTTGAGGAGTTCACATAATCTATAAGCATGAAGAGAATGAGAGCTTAACAGTTGGGGAGTGCTCAGTAGATTCATCGAATGGTATCCAACTTTCTAAGAGACGTCGAGATGATGAAGACAACAACTTGGAATTCAACGGGTATCCACAACACAAGAGGCGCTCTCAAAACTTGGGCAATTCAAATGTGGTTGATGTACACAAGAGGTACAATTATTACTTTTAGTATTTCCTTTCTTTAAACCCATGTGATCATGTGAACTTCCTCAGGTTTAATATACATATTTGTTGTTTTTCAACAGAGCTTGACGGAAATGAAATTTTCTGAGTGTAAGTTCTTAATCAAAATTCTAGATCTTTCGAGTTGCTCAAATTTAAAGAAATTGGATATTGTGAGGTGTGAAAATTTAGTTGAAGTTCATGATTCTGTTGGATTCTTGGATAAGCTTGTTGGTTTGCGTCTTGATGGATGCCCTATCCTGAAGAGTTTTCCAAGGCGTCTCAAGTTGAGATCTCTAATATACCTTGCACTTTTTAATTGCTCAAAACTTCAAAACTTTCCACAAATCGAGTGTAAAATGGAACTTTTAAGTTGCATTAAGTTGGAGGGCACTCCAATAAAAGAATTGCCTTCTTCCATTGGGTACCTCACTCCTGCGCTTAATTCGCTATCTCTGGAACAATGCATTCATCGGTCGCAAAATCAAAAGGAGCTTTGTCTCAGTGACTACTCTATAAAGTTGCTTGCAGAAGATGAACGGGATTCATCCATTAATGGATGCGTCACTGGGATTGAACATTTATTTATAGAAGGCAACATAGACCTGTTGCGTCTCCCAATTAGCATTCCTCACTTGCAAGATCTAAAGGGTCTCTCTCTCTCTCTCTCTCTCTCTCTCTCTCTCTCGTACAAATCTTGCAATAGATGAAATACATTTATCCATTGGGTACCTCACTGGGCTTAAAAAGTTACGCCTAAAAATTTACCAATATTCCCGTTGCCGGATTTTAATAATTGGTATCTTGACCGCTTTTCATTTTATTACTAATCCACTTTGCAAGAGTTAGATCTATCTAGAAGTGATATTGTCAACCTTCCTCCGAGCATCGAAAGCTTTGTTAAATTGAGGATTCTCAAATCGTGGAATTGCTACAACCTTCAAGAAATTCTACATCTTCCACCAAATATACAAGAGCTAGATGCTAGTAATTGTTGGTCCTTGGAAAGATGCCCAGAAGTATCAACAAAATTTCAATTCTATACATGTGGCTTGCAAGAGCTAAGTTGGATTGATTTGACCAATTGCGATAAATTGGATGCAAATATAGGGAGTTAGGAGCCAAATCCTTCATTTGTTGAGGCATGTCTATATTTCTCTCTGTGTTTTTTTGTAGGTGTTTGTGTTTGCGGATTGTCTTGTGCTTATATATGAAAATATGTGATATATGTTTAACAGGAACATATTCAGGACCATTCATGTAGTATTATATTTTCAGGGCATAAGATTCCAGATTGGTTTAGCCATACTAAGGAGACTTCAAATAATCATTCATGCGAATTGGATATTAGTGGGCCCTTGTATTTGGATAAAATCATAGGAATTGTTTTCTGCGCTGTTCTTGGAAAAGACTTGGATGGAGTACTGCCGACCAATGTTTGTGTTTCTATAAACGGTAACAGGCTTGTAGAATTTTTCAATATATGTGATTGCTCGGATTATGGAGACTCGGATAATGTATATCTAAACTACTCGTTTCCAGAATCTATCAAGCAATGGCTACGGTACCCAACAGGAGACAATCTAAGGTTTATATTTGAGAGCGAACCGCGAGAACCGATGTTTAAAATTTGCGAAGTTCACATAATCTATAAGCATGAAGAGAATGAGAGCTTAACAATTGGGGAGTGCTCAGTAGATTCATCGAATGGTATCCAACTTTCTAAGAGACACCGAGATGATGAAGACAGCAACTTGGAATTCAACGGGTATCCACAACACAAGAGGCGCTCTGAAAACTTGGGCAATTCAAATGTGGTTGTCGATTGTGCAGGTGTTGACGGTAATTTCGCAAAAGCATAAGGAGGCTCTGAGGGAAGTTTAAAAGAAGAAGAAGTACCTGCCTCTCGAACTGCATCCCAAGAAGGCCAGGGCAATTCGGAGAAGGCTTACTAGGCACCAGGTCAGTGTCTTTGCATTAATAAAATTCCTCAGTTTGGTTTTTTTTATTGGATTAATTTTGTTAGATTGGTTTCATGACATTAATGGCATGTACAAGGATTTGACGTTGCCGATGCAAAAGGGTTTCTCAAATGATCGACAAAAGTCAAAGCAAATTTGGAGGAAACATGTGTGGGTGGTGTTGTTGCTGGACTTGTTTGTGCTCGGTGTTGTTCATGATATGGTTGTGGGTCTGCAGGGGGTTTAACTATATTGCAGGTTAACTTGGGATTGAATAGTTGGTTCTCTCTCTCTCTCTCTGTTCTTTTTAAAGGTCTGGGAAGACATGGGGTTGGTTTTAGGATAGAGACATGACTTTCACGAGCCATTGGTGTATGAACAAGTGTTGTTGATTTCCTCTTTTGGTAATTTACTTGAAATTTTCTGCTAAATCTTTGTATGAACTTCAAGACAAGTAATATAGCTCTTTATATTATAGCACTGCTCTCATGCAATGCATTAAATTGTGTATACCTACATATTACTTGTGCATGCCTTACCTCTATACCTGTTCCTCTTTCTATTGCTTCAGCTTCAATGGATTTTATCCAAGCTAATTATTAAGGGTGTTCAACCGGATCTGGATCCGGATGCTAAAATCCGGACGGATAACCAGATTCAATCTAGATAATCGAGTTGTAACCGGATATCAGGATATAATCTGGATCCGGGTTATAACCGGATAAAACCGGTTTTATTTTATTTTATTTTTTCAAAGAAGACTTTAAAACTTTCCATTGGGGATGAACCCCAGGAAGAAAAAATATATATATTACAACTACATAATCCTGATCAAGGTTTGTTTACAAACTAGTTTTTCTTCCTTTTCATTTTTTTCTCATAAAATTAGAGATAAACAATGCTACTTACTACATAATAAATCACAAATTACAAAGGTGAAAAAAAAATTGTACACAAGAATGAGGAGAAACTACAGTACAAAATGAATGACAAATTGACAATGAGTTGCCTAATGACTGTTGCTTTCCCAATCTCTGCAATGGGTCACCGATCCCACATGGCCTGAAATATGGCAGGTATGTGCTTCAGGCATTGCACCATCTCCCTATCCAGTGAAAGAATTATTTAGAATAGCATCCAACATTAGGCTGCCAAAAACATTTGAGGAGCTCTTAAACGACCATTAAACATTCAAAATTAAACATGTTTGCTAGTGTTTTTAAACACAGCAATGGGTAATCCCCTGCAACCTTAGTGGATCCCTTCAAATTCATTAATTGGGAAAGCTTGAGTTAATTTGAGATAAAGGGCAAGTTTTCAGTACTGTCACAGAACCATAGGAAACCAAATATAATCACTATTTGTCAGCTCAAAGACGCAATGGGAAAAATTCGACCTAATATAAGTCAATGACAAGAGAGATAGTCATTTAAGCTAAGGCACACAACTAGCCTCAAATCGATATATTAGAACAAACAAATCCATATGGATCTCTCAACCAAATCTCAATAATACGAACCTATAGATCTAATCATTGTCTTTGACTTTTTTCAATAAACAAACAGAGTATTACATAAAACAATGATTAAAACTTGCATTTTTTCATTTCATACACGAACCGAATAGAAAAAATCCACTGATAAGGTATCGAAATAAGCTTACACAGCAAAGAAAAAATAATATAAACCAGAAAAATAAAAACAAAAAACCCCTAATTTCATACGAATCTAATAGAGAGATGAGAAAAATCCTTAAGTTCAAAGAAAGATACCTTACGAGCTTAGAGAGAGAGAATATGGATGGTAGCCTCCGCGTCTCTCACCCAGATGCGCAAAGGACTTTGAAGTTTTTGTTTTTGTGTTTCGGTGAGGCCGAGAGACTTGAGAGAGAACAGAGCCTTGAGAGATTTGGGGGAAATACTTGAGAGAAAAGGCCAGAAGGGATTTGGGGGAAAGACTTGAGACTTGAGAGAGAAGGCTAGAAGGACTGCGAAGAATTGAAGACGAGATGCATAAGTGCAAACCTAGTCTACCCAAATGCTTAAGTTCAAAGGCTTTGACAGTTCGAGAGAGAGAGGGGATTCGAGAAGACGAGAAAGAGTAAAGACGGGGCAGTTTTTTTTTTAAAGGACCCAGTTAAGGATAACCGGGTCACAGAACCAGATCCAGATTCTTCCTACCCGCCCGGGTGTAATCCGAGCAGATAACCACCCACCTGGATTTCCGGGTTCCAGACCAGGCCCAAAAAAACTGGTCTGTTTGCACACCGTTACTAATTATAAGATTGTAGACTACATTGTCTTGTGCAATAGAGTTTTCTTTTAATATTTATGTGGTCACACAAAGCAAGTCTCCCATTTTAGCTGGCTTATGCTTCTCTTTTTGTTTCCCTTTTTTGTTAGTCTTTTGGTTCAATCTGAAATCTTTATTGTCTTGTTTTAAAACTCTTTTAAACAGTCTCCAAGTTCATCCTCTATATTTGCTTGAAAACAAAGACTAGAGCTAGATGAGCACCGAGTCCAATCCTAAAATCTTTTACTTGATTTTATATGTCTACTTTGGTCGTAGCTAGTAATCCATTGCAATTGAGAATTGTTTCATCAAAATCTTGAATTGGGCCAAGCTCCATTTCGTAGCTAGGAGCATAAAATCCAGGTGCAGAGTTAGTGCGAAGCAGGTTGGGTTGCTTATTTAGTTCTTAGAGTGTAGTGAAAGATGTTACGAAAGTAATGTATTGCTTGTTGATCTCTTATGCTTCTATTGATTGCATTTGTATAGTATGATTGTGATTTTTCTCTTATTGGTTTTGCATACTATTTCTCACCAAATGCCAAGAAAACCTTGTTGAAAAGAAGCCCATCTTAATTAGCTGCAGACCAGATTGGTGATAGTTCAGATGAAATTGGACATGAGGCACCTGAGACTTAACATCAGCAGGCGGGGCCATTACACTTGCCAAAACTTCCTGCTTTGACACCTCAATTTGATCCTGAAGAATTTCAAAAAAAAAAATTTACAAAATCTTATACAAGATGCATCTCGAGCAGCCTTTAGATAACTACATGACGAGGAGCTGTTTCTGGATTCGTTGCATTGTAGAACATGAACCAAAAAGATTATGGTTTGAATAAGATAACTTCCATCCACATACGTATGATGTAACGAACCTAGGAAGGCACAAGTCACATGGTCTATATTTCAAAATGACTAGTCAATAGATGTTTATCATACTTATTCATTATACTCTAAAATGACTGACCAAGATTACAATTGGAGTTCCTTGTAATCATTCCACCTTATATATATTTTTCCTCAGGGGTAGTTCATAATTCTTTTTTTCTAGATGTTAGTTTTTAACCCATTAACCAGATATCTATTTTTTCAGTTATCTGGTTTAGAAACAAAATACTGTGCTGGTTTCTGAGTATAGGTTCCATATTTTCAACTACTCGGAGAAAACCCAAAACAAACAAAACCAAGCCATTTCATTCTGCACAATTGCCAACATCTTTTGGGCAACACTCAGTCTACCCCAACTCTCTTTTCGACAAGTTAACTAAGCCCATAAAAAATGACCAAAGAGAACCAAAATACCAAATAATGACTAGTCTAGTCTATATCCAATATTTAGGACCCGTTTGGACACTACAATATCTCAGAATATATGTAAATAATAATGAAATAATTTGTAAATAATAATAAAATAGTATGAGAATAATATTGAATAGTAGAGAAAAAGTTTGAAAATATCAAAGAACAATTGTGTTTCCAATGTAGACACTTGTTTTTTATACTGTTGAGACTCACATTGAATATGAATAAGTTTCTTCTTGAGTTTATAATTTATTATGGACTTCCTTGTTATCTTAAGATATAGGGGCCTAAGGTGAAGATTGGGCCTCCCTAATATTGTATATACATCTGCCATGCCCCATCCTGTCTCATCTTTTACATTCACAACTAGGATTCTCTTTGCCCAACCAATTATTTATCTTCTTTCTCCTTCAGCTGATTCCTTTCTTTTACAATCAGTACTGGGATTTAGCAAGAATAGTTGTTCATTACCATTAGCAAGAATAGCAAAAAATTAAACTAGAAAAAAGGGAATAAACCTGAGTTCAGCATTTCTGAAGATAGAATTTTAAGGTTCAGAAATAGGTTGTGTGCCGAACAATGATGAAATAAAAAGACTCATCCTCTAAGAAGCACACTGCTCTCCTTACACAGTTTACCCAGGTAGTACAAAAATGTATCGGGATTTGAAGGAGTCTTTTTGGTGGGATGGCATGAAAAGGGAGATTGCCAAATTTGTGGCACAGTGCCTAACTTGCCAACAGGTGAAAGTAGAACATCAGAGACCAGCAGGGTTATTGCAACCACTTCAGATTCCAGAATGGAAATGGGAGCATGTTTCTATGGATTTTGTTACAGGCCTACCTGAAGAGTTTTCCAAGGCGTCTCAAGTTGAAATCTCTAAGATACCTTAAACTTCTTGATTGCTCAAAACTTCAAAACTTTCCACAAATCAAGTGTAAAATGGAACTTTTACGTTACATTCATTTGAAGGGCACTCAAATAAAATAATGGCCTTCATCCAATTTTGGGTACCTCACTCCTGCACTTAGTTCGCTATCTTTGGATCAATCTATTCATCCGTTGCAAAATCAAAAGGAGCTTTGTCTCAGTGACTACCCTATAAGGCTGCTTGCAAGAGATGACCGGTATTCATCCTTTAATGGATGCTTCACTGGGATTGAACATTTATCTATATTAGGCAGCATAGACCTGTTGCGTCCCCCAATCAGCATTCCTCACATGCAAGATCTAAGGAGTCTCGCTCTCGTTAAATCTACAAATCTTGCAATAGATGAAATACATTCATCCATTGGGTACCTCACTGGGCTTAAAGAGTTAGATCTATCTAGAAGTGATATTGTCAGCCTTCCTCCAAGCATCGAAAGCTTTGTTAAATTGAGGATTATCAAATTGCGTGAATGCTACAACCTTCAAGAAATTCTACATCTTTCACCAAATATAGAAGAGTTAGATGCTTCTGAATGTTGCTCCTTGGAAAGATGCCCAGAAGTATCAACAAAGTTTCCATTCTATACATGTGGCTTGCGAGAGCTAAGATGGATTAATTTGTCCTATTGCCATAAATTGGATGCAAATATAAGGAGTCAGGCGCCAAATCCTTCATTTGTTGAGGTATGTCTGTATTTCTCTCTGTGTTTTTTTGTAGGTGTTTGTGTTTGCGGATTGCCTTTTGCTTATATATGATATATGTTTAACAGGAACATATTCAAGACCATTCAGGTTGTATTATATTTCCAGGAAATAAGATTCCAGATTAGTTTAGCAATACTCAGGAGATTTCAAATGGTGATGATTATTGTGAATTAGATATTTGCGGGCCCTTGTATTTGGATAAAATCATAGGAATTGTTTTTTGTGTTGTTTTTGGAAAAGACCCGAATGCGTCAATATATGGAGCGTGGACCAATATTTGTGTTTCTATAAACAGTAACAGGCTTGTAGAAAAATATTTTTTTATACGTGATGTCGGAGACTGGGATCATGTATATCTAAACTACTCATTTCTAGAATCTATCAAGCAATGGCTACAGTACCCAACAAGAGACAATCTAAGGTTTATATTTGAGAGCAAATTACGAGTACCGATGTTTAAAAGTTGCGGAGTTCACATAATCTATAAGCATGAAGAGAATGAGAGCTTAACAGTTGGGGAGTGCTCAGTAGATTCATCAAATGGTATCCAACTTTCTAAGAGACGCCGAGATGATGAAGACAACAACTTGGAATTCAACAGCTATCCACAACACAAGAGGCGCTCTCAAAACTTGGGCAATTCAAATGTGGTTGTCAATTGCGGAGGTGTTGACGGTGATTTCGTAGAAGCAGAAGGAGGCTCTGAGGGAAGTTTAAAAGAAGAAGAAGTACATGCCTCTCGATCTGTGTCCCAAGAAGGCCAGGGCAATTCGGAGAAGGCTTACTAGGCACCAGGTCAGTGTCTTTGCATTGATAAAATTCCCCAATTTGGTTTTTTTTTATTGGATTAATTTTGTTGGATTGGTTTCACGATATTAATGGCGTGTACAAGGATTTTACACTGCCGGTGCAAAAGGGTTTCTCAAATGATCGGCAAAAGTCAAAGTAAATTTGGAGGAAACAGATGTAATGCCTAAACACAAACTAAATAATAGAAAACTTCATAGCATCTCTGCCCCCAAGCAATTACATAAATAATAAACTCCCCATCACCTTCAGAAATATTGAAACAGCTTCTTTTTACTTGGTTTCATATTCCAACTAGATAGGAATGAATAGACATTAAAGTTTCATATGGTGTAGCGGTTAGTGAACATGGAAGCACTTGTGCAGTAGTGGGAAGAAACCACTCTGGTTCCATCATATTTGCCGAAACCTATCAGCTTCATTCAACATATATAGCCAATTCTAGGTTTAGCATCTGCAATCACAGAAGCTTCCACAGAAAACTGGACAAGGTGATCGTTGAAGGAGATTCTCTTGTGCCAATCACAACAATCCAAAATGCCACACATCTCGGAGGATCTGCGAATTCATCCCATCATCAAGCCAAGATATTTGTTTACAAAAATTACTTTAGTTCCAAAACTGACTCAACTTGAAATTTGTAATGGAATGTATTATATGTTTTTTGTTTTTAACTTTAATGTGCTCAAGGTTGGTGATAAAGCATTGGAAGTAGTTACATTGACTTGTTTTTTTAGCCATGGGCCACAGCTAAGTTCACAACTGAGTATACCTGAACTCTTCCTATTTTCAGTGGTAAGAACCAATTGCCATGAGAGCACAACTTTCACCTCCAACATCAACGAAGCTGAGGACTTTCCCAATTAACTGTCCATGGGGTATAAAGTCATAATATAAACCTAGAAATGATTGACTTCAACTCCAATATTGAGAAAGTAAATTTAGGAAAAGAAATGTGTTGCTACTGCAGTTTGTGATATGCATCTAAAAACAATGTGCTTTGCTATTTCTAGAATACGAATTTTAAGAAAAATTAAGGGAAGACAAAAGTGAACGATAATGATATGACTGGAATATTAAAGTGATCCAACATAAGTCTGCCATGAGAACTTAATACATTTATTATGAATTTCTGTGTAGAATTGCTCAACATAAGGAGAAATGTGGTTTTAACAGAAAGCACTACGGTGATAGCAGAAAAGCACAAAGACAGACCGTGACAGAGCAAGGCCGGCTCAATAGGTTTCAGGGCTATGGCTAAAATTTTGAGTGAGATTTTTTTTTATTAAAAAAGTAAAATTATTTTATTTTATTTTATTTTTATATTATATTTTTATTTAAAAATAATTGCTATCGTTTGTAAAGTAAAATTATTGATTAAGATTTTATACCACATTTTCAACTAATAACTAACTTAATCTTTATTAAGAAATTTTTGATTTAAAGAGAATTTTATCAAATCTAGTTTTACAAGTACTTTAGATTTTTAGACACAATTAATAATCATTATTGTGAATAACATTCTATAAACAACTTACACATTTGAAAAAAAGTGAACCCTTGCCTCTTGATTATACAAAAACCTTCTATCAACATTGAAGAATTAGATTTTTCTATTTATAATTTTCACATTAATTATATATTAAACTAATAATGACAAATGAGAAGTATATTCTTAGAAGGAGAATAGGTAAAATTATGATTATATGTGATACTTTTAAAAATTAATAATAACATAATATCTATTTAATCTTGTTTATATTCTTATTTTTATTGAGTTAATTAAAGTTTTTTATTAAGTATATATTTTTTTTAAAAAAATTATAATTTATATAATTTTTTTAGGAGCCTTCTTCTATTTGGAGGCCTTAGATTGTCTAACTCGCCTAATGGAAGAGCCGGCTCTAGGCATTTGAAGGAAATATTTCACTTATCATGACTATCAAATCTTTGCCTGTCTAAACATCTCATCTTCAAAACAGAATTCTATGCTTCACATATCCACACAAAGATTTAAGTCCACTAAAAGAATAACGGAAGCCAAGAAGATTGTGTAACAAACGCCGCCGCTAATGATGGAGGAGGAAGTTGACGGCGCATGGGAGAGGAGAAGAGGAGAAGAATCGGGAACCCTAACTTGAAGACAAATAATGGTAGACAACTACCTTTGGGAACCCTAACTTGAAGACAACTACCTAGAAGAATCGGGAACCCTAACTTGAAGAAAATAATGGTTTGGCGATGAATAGTACCTCGCTATATATGGCGAAAAGGATGAAGTTACTGTAGATGAAAGCTTGAACTTTCTGTTTTACCGAGTCCAATGCAGCAGGGAATGATCGAATTTGGAAACCAAAGCAGTTCGACCTTCTGGAAGGAAGAAGTATTAGTCACGGGCTGGGCCTGAAAGTCTTGAGTGGTCTTAGTATTATTACTTTGGTCTTATGTTTAATTTACTGTTGGGTCTGGGTGTAAGGGGCCGTAGCCCTTAGTCTTTATTTAGTCCATGTCTGAGTCCTTATTTACATACTGTCTGAGTTAGTCTGTAAAGCCCAATAGGGCCCAGTGATTTTCCATTAAGTCCGTTTACCAGAACCTGTTGAGGTATCAAAAGTTTAATCAAAGAACCCTATTTCTCGTCTACATTCTCTAGAGGCGCCTACCCTCGAAGGAGGCATTCACCTGGTTACTGTTCCATCTCATCCACTATTTTCAGTAGTGTTACAGATTGAACTTGGACTTGCGTTGCAGATAGTTTTTTGGCTGCCTCTCATTTCCTTTATGCTTCTCTTACCTATTGATTGTAGCATGTTGTCTCCTTTGGCAGCCCCCAAACTGGATATTGATGGCACAATTTTCCAAGGCATGTTAAAGGAGTACTTAATGATTTGTCTTCCTATTGGAGATAATTGAACATATTATTCTCGAATGAGTCCTTCTACAGCCCACGGCTGGCAGCTCCCCGTATATTAGGTGTATTTCATCTTCTTTTTTTTTTTTTTTTTGGTTCTCATGTATTTTTAAATATTTAAAAAAAAATCACAATATCATTAAAAATAACTTATTTAATCATTACTTAAAAAAAAAATCTATCCAGACCCACCATTGGAATAACCCAACGATACACGTACCATTTCTCTTTTCAAATCTCAAATTGGGCGAATATTCCCAACGGACGGTTGAACGCATTAATTAGTTGAACACTTTTCCAAGTCTATCTTTTCTGTAGTCAAGGGCTTATGTTAAATGAGATTAGAGATGGAGTTGTTCTAAGTATTTCCCTTGTCTTATTGTAATAAGCCATGTGGGTAGGTAATTAATTAAGGTCATGGTTAATGACATGGAACTAATTTGGTGGTAAAAGCAGCTTCTTTAATTTCAAGCCTCTTATTTTAAAATATTTTTTGTTTGGACAATGTTAGGTACTACTGCATACCAAATGTTCATTCCAAATATGCATATTAGTGTAAATTGAATTTTTTTTCTTTGAAATATTTTTTAAACATTCTTAACCATTAAAAAAATAAAAATTCACTAATAGTCACTTTTGTAATAATTAAGAATTTTTTTAAAAAAAATTAAAATCTACGAGTGGATATATTTGATAGACAAATTTAGAAGTCATACTATTATTTTCTCTTTGTTTTGTGTTATTTACAAAGGACACAGAAGGATGGGTATTATGCTTTATCTAGAGCACTCTCAATAGCTCTTGTAAAATCTAACTTTTTGTAAAATTTAAAAGTAATGGCTTAGAATACACCTCCAATAGATTATGTATTTCAACACTATTATTGAGTTTGCTACCGTATCTCCTCTACATTTAGTTGGACACTATAGACAAATGTATAAGTTTTTTATTCATTTTTTCTCTCTCTATGCTTTCTAGTTTCTACTTTCTTCCCTGTGGGGAGATTTTTGCTTCGACTGGTATGATATTTAGGGTAGATTTTGGATTTTCGAGCATTTTTTTTCTTGGGTAGATGAAATCTCTTTTTTTTTTTCAGTTTTAATAAATATAAATTTTGGTTTCGTTTATAAATTTGAGTTAAATTAAAATCAAACATAATTATCACATTTTATATGTGGAGATATTGCAAATAAGGATATCATTAATAATTACAGAAAATATTTAAAATGAAAAAAAATATATTAAAAATATAATATTTAAATGATATAACGAAAAAATAGATATATTAATATATGATGTATTGTAAAAATTAGTATGTAAAATAGTAAAAATGAGTTTTAATAATGTATTTTATAGAATAAGATAAAGTGATCTAATTATCTGTTAGTGTCGTGTCTTGGTCTTGTGTGCTTGTCATGAAATTGAGTGTTATGTTCTGTTGTCAAATCTTCTCTAATTTATTATTTGCACTCTGATGCAATTTTGTCGAAGTGATGGATACATTGTTTTGGCTTATAATATTATATATTTGGAACTTTTTGTTGCACTTTTTTGGCGTGGCCGGGGAGATGGAAAGATATTGTCGGAGCAAGTAGTTAATGTAGTAGATTTTCAATGCTCTCTCACCTTAGCAAAATCGAAAAGTCTAAATTTGATACTAATAATTAATTAAAATAACCGGCGTAATGGGTAGAGGTTGACTTACATAAAAAACTTTCCGTACAACTTTATTTAAAGTAATGAATACCCTCTTCTTTATCCAAACCAGCTAGCCCACTGGAATAAACGTATTATAAGTTAGATTGGTAATTATCCTCTCTGTATGCGTGATTATTATATATATATATATATATATATATATATATATATATATATATATCAAGAGGTCCAATTACAGATCAGCACTTCTCGATTGGCAACTTCTTGGCAACAGCTAATTAACCAGGATCACACTGCATTTAAAGGGGATTAATTAATTAATAGAAGAGATGGAATTCAATTGACTGGTAGTGACAATTGTTGCCAGCTACCTAAAGGCAGGATTTCTTTTTTATTTGGTTCTAATTCCCACTAGTGACGAAGGTAAAACATAGTAGACTTTTATAACTGAGCAAAGGACATTATGATTCAGATAGATAGCTAATTCTTGGCAACAACGTCGAGCATGCCAGCTAATTAACGAGGATCACCCCATTGAAAACCAGTACGTTACGTCTCATTCATATCAGTTTAGCCATAACCAGAAATAAATCAAATTCTGCTGCATCTAACATCACTGCCATTTTAACAACCAAGGACTTGAAACTATTATGTATACTACTACACTTTTGAATCTTTTTGCTGCATAAAGAGCCCAAACATCCTTAGTAGAAATACATGTTAGCACTAATCACTCAACTCATCAACCCACAAAATCAGAGGACTTACCAACTATGTCACATGCAACGGCTACATGTTCTCCACCAATTAAAGGAAAGTAGACCACATGCATCAAACGGCTAACTCTTCCCTCAAAGGCAAGTTTGCCAACATCCAGCTAGTCTTCCAAAAGGAAAGTAGACCTCCTACAGCTACAAGTTACCGTTTTTAGTTCTACAAGATTCTTTCTTTCCTTGTAAAAAATGCATATGTCAATTACATCTTGTAACATTGGAAAATAAATCAATAGAAGACTCTCTCAAGCACTCACGTCTATTGAGGCTTTTTTTGTCAGAAAATCTATTTTTTCGTATCTTCTTCATGGTATCAGAGACCGTGTGAGTGAAGAGAGTCTTCATCCATGGCCACCATTGAACTCAATGTGGGGAACTTTTTTACCTTACGACTCAACAACACAACTATACCCTTTGGTGTGAGCAATTACTAGCCTTGGCTGAGAGCCAGGATTTAGTCGATCACCTCCTCCGTGAGGACTCTGCCCCTCCTAAATTTGACACCTCCTTTATGGAGAATCAGGATTGGATAAATCAGAACAAACACAAGTCGAACTTCAATAGCAAAAATTCGACCGTTTATTAAGAGGGTGGATCGTCGGTATCCTCTCAGAAGAGGCCCTTGGCCTTGTCGTGGGTTTGGATTCTACCCACCATGTCTGGGTGGCACTCAAGGCAACATATGCCCATCACTCTCAAGAGTGAGAATTTCATCTCACACAACAACTCACCTACCTCAAGAAGAACCCCACGATTCTTCTCGCAGATCATCTTCGCACCTTCAAAAATCTGTGTGATAGCTTGGCTTCAATCGAACGACCGATTGCTAACAAGATGAAGGTGTTTTCTCTGTTGAACAGCCTCGGTGCCTGCTATGAGTCATTCACCACCTCAATGCTCAAACCTTCCATGCCATCCTACGCTGAGATTCTTCCACTGCTACAAGGGTATGAAATCCGAACTAATCTTCATGATTCTAACACATCTTTCGCCTTCTATGAAAATCGGACAGGTGCACCGGCCTCCAAGGACTATCGTGGTGGTGGGCGTTTGCAGCAAAGAGGCTTCTCCTCTCGTGTGGTGGGTTTGCTCCTTGGCTTCAATCCCACCTCGATGGGGAATGAGGGAAGAGCGAAAGCCAGGGCCTATAAAAGGAGGGTTAACCTCCTTGATTAAGTGCACCAAGTCATGAGCTTAGCTAATAATTTGTGACTCAAATAAAATTCATCTATTGTCCTTTTGTAAGAAGGGGAAGAGGTGAGAGTCAAAGTTTTGTTAGTGGGGAAGCTTTGTGGGTATCCTTAGGGTGAGGAGAAAAATTGTGTAATTGTAATAATTTTTCACATAGTGGATTTTCTTCTCAGGGTCTGGTGGTTTTTCTCCTATTTTGGAAGTTTTCCACATAAATTCTTGTGTTCTTATTATTTCTCGATTTTTCTTAATATTCCTGTAAAGGGTGGATCCTGAGGGGTGAATTTGGGAGGTCCAAATTCTCAACAAGTGGTATGTGATAGTGTGGATACATACAGTTTAAGAAGATTCTGTCTAGGAGATTGGAATTTAAGCAAGACCATAGTGACCCTCCAGTCTTTCCTGGAAATTTACTTAGTGAGTACTATTCATTTCTACCGTAAAATTCATCAAAGCAATGTCAGGAAGTAGGGTTTCAAATCCTATCAGATTTGAGGTGGAGAAATTTGATGGGAGAATCAATTTTGGCTTGTGGCAAGTTCAAGTCAATAAGATTTTGATTCAATCAAAATTACACAAGGCGTTGAAGGGCAGACCAACCCAAGTCAACAGTGATACTAGCAACTAGTGAAACGGCTAGTACAAGGAGAAGGTTTGGCAAGTGACTCCAAGTCAGTAAATGGAGATACTGATAATGAAGCTAACGTTGTGTCTTTCTCCATGGAAGACGACGTCTTTGAAAAGGGACCTGTACATCCTCAAGACATGCCGCTAATTCTCAAATTTTCCATGATAGAGGATCTGTTAATGTTGGCAAGTCCATAAGTTTGCGCACTGGCATTGGTTTGGCATTAATGCAAGGTATGTGGTGAAAATTCATGTTGATGGCCGATGAACTTCCGAAAAAGCTAAATGTGAAAGTTACACCATAATTTTCAGCAAGATTATTTTCGACATGGGCCAAACTGAAATGCTTGGAATTAGTTTATTCTGAGTGGGTATGCTTTTATGGTGGAATATGATAGCAGAAGTTATGAAAATCTTCATCCAGGTGGAGCGTGGCTGTGGGATAAGCCAAAGTCGAAAAGTGGAGATTATTGGGTTTGCCCTTGGCTTCAATCCCACATCAGTGGGGAATGAGGGAAGAGCCAAGGCCAAAGCCTATAAAAGGAGGGTTAACCTCATTGATTAAGTGCACAAAGTCATAAACTTAGAGCGTAACTTGTGACTCTAGTAAAATTCCTCTATTGTCCTTTTGTGAGAAGGGGAAGAGGTGAGAGTCAAACTTTTGCAAGTGAGGAAGTTTTGTGGGTGTCCTTGGGGTGAGGAGAAAAATTGTGTAATTGTAACAATTTTCACATAGTGAATTTTCTTCTCTAAGTCTGGTAGTTTTTCTCCTATTTTGGAAGTTTTTCACGTAAATTCTGGTGTTGTTATTATTTCTCTATTTTTCTTGATATTCCTACAAAGGGTGGATCCTGGGGGGTGAATTTGGAAGATCCAAATTCTCAACATCGTGGTCGTGGCTTCCATCCACCAAACCAATCTAGTCGTGATTCTTTAACAGGGGTTTCATCAGCCCCCTCTTCTACCCGTGAGGCAACCTAAAGGCCCAACCTCACTAAGGCCCGTGACCCACCAGATGTATGTCAAATCTATGGAAAAAAGTGTCACGTTGCTCTTAAGTGCTGGAACAGATTTAATCACTCGTTCCAGCATGATGATATTCCTCAAGCACTAGATGTGATGACGTTGGAAAATTTCTCTTGATAATGAATGGATTGTAGACATTGGAGCATCTACCCATATGATAGGTAATCCAAGTATGCTTGAAAATTTATGCCATTGCTTTGGTACTGATGTTGTAATTATTGGTGATGGTAGTTCCAATGCTATTACTCATGTTGGAGATGCATACATAAATAATGGTACCAATCGCATTAAGTTACATGATGTTCTTTTAGTACCAACACTTGCAAAAAATTTGTTATCTATTGGACAAATTACTAATGATCATCCATATAATTGTAAATTTTATGGTGTTGGTTTTGTTGTTAAGGAACGGGAGACCAACCGCATCGTAATGAGCAGACGATGGAAGGGTAATCTTTACACCCTATCAGCACCTTACGAAGCGTATTTTTTCACCTGTTTTCATACTACCTCTAAAGATGTGTGGCATCAACGTTTGGGACATCGTCAAGCATCTGCTATCCAAGTCCTCAAATCTAAAGGATTTACTCAAATTTCTGGCACCAATAAAGCTCAATCTATTTGTGAAAATTGCCAGTTAGCCAAACTGAGCAAATTTTCTTTTTAACCCTCTTATAGTTTAACTCGTGATATTTTTAATAAAGTTTATTGTGACTTGTGGGGATCTGCTTATGTTATTTATGTTGATAGATTTCATTACTATGCATGCTTGGTTGATGCTTTTTCTAAATTTATGTGGTTTATTCCACTTCGAAAAAAATTTGATTTTTTATCAGCCTTTTTATTTTTAAAAAAATTTGTCGAACGAAAATTCAATAAAAAAATTTCAAACCGATGGGGGTGGTGATTCACTAACACCCAGTTTACCTCTCATTTAAAAAACCAATGAATTATTCACCAGTTTTCTTATTCCCATACCCCTGAACAGAATGGTGCTATGGAACAACATCACCGTACCATTCGCGAACTTGGTATGACAATGCTCTTTCATAGTAATGTTCCAAAACGTTTTTGGGTAGAAACCTTTGCCACTGCTACTTATTTAATTAATAATCTTCCCACAAAAACTCTTGATTTACAATCCCCATTTTCAATTCTTTATTGAACCTTCCTTGACTATCGATCCTTACATGTTTTTAGCTCCAAATGTTATCCCTATACTTGGGAAACCAAAAATTGTAAATTTGATCCAAAAATCTTACCCTATGTCTTTTCAGGTTATAGTGATCGGCATCGTGAGTACAAATGCTATCACCCACCTACATGCCTTACTTACATTTCTCGTCATGTTGTTTTTTATGAACTTAGTTTTTCTTATAAACATCCTAGAAATCTTAATCTACCCAGAACCGATTTTGTCAATATTTGACCTTTGCATTACCCCACCCCCAAACCATCCTCCCCTACCCCTCCATTATACTAGAACTAAATATTCCCTTAAACCTCACCATTCCCACCACGGAAACACCTCCTCCCCTCCTTATACTCTCCATTCCTAACAGCCCTTCACCTCCCTCCACTCCACCTTCGCCCATTACCCATACTATGATTACTCACTCTCGAGCCGGTATTCACAAACTAATCCTAAATATGCCAACCTCCATGCTATCTCCACCATTACCAAAGAGCCGAAAACCATCCGCTCCGCTCTCAATCACCCTAGTTTGACTCAAGCTATGCTTGATGAATTACAAGCTTTGCATGCTAATAATACATGGGCCCTTGTTCCTCGTGGTTTGTCTATGGCTGTTATTAGTTGCAAATGAATTTTTAAAATCAAACTCAATGCAGATGGTTCTCTTCTAAAAGGAAAGTAGACCACCTGCATCAAACGGCTAACTCTTCCCTCAAAGGCAAGTTTGCCAACATCCAGAATAGGATGTCGGCAAAACTACTGTTGTCAATCAGGACCCTTCTTGTCAGGTAGTTGGAAATCTGCACGATCACTAAGGCATCTTCATGAGGGTGCAAAATGCCCTCCTCGTCCTTCTTGTTGAAAGTTATGATAGTCTCTCTCGAGTGGCTCCTGGCGCTCAGGATTGCCTTGCCGGTGGTAAACACTTCCTCATACCTAACCTTTCTGGCGTGGGCCTTCCTTGCCAAGGAGGTGGTCCCGCCTCTAACGTACCCTCCTACTACCGTACGAATTTCGGCCACTGGACCGCCTCCTCTGGTTGGGCTTTTCCAGTGTGGGCTCATTCTAGGCTGCCCTCCAGACCTTCACCTTGTTGGACTTTCACTTCTCTGTGGCTACGTACGATCATCGGGTCGTTGGTCACGCCACTTGTCACCCCGCTGGTCTAGTAGAGCTTCCAACTCCTTTATCTTCCATTTTCTGGTGAAGCAATCTTTCGTTCGGTGGTTTTCGATTTTGTGGTAGGTACAGTACTTAGAGCAGGCTGGGCCCTATCGCCTTTCGCCCTATGGGCTCGGGTATCTTTCGGTCTCCACAACCATGCTAGAGTGAATGCGCAGTCCAACACATCCACAAAT
Source organism: Cyclocarya paliurus (assembly GCA_029856935.1). NCBI lineage: Eukaryota > Viridiplantae > Streptophyta > Magnoliopsida > Fagales > Juglandaceae > Cyclocarya > Cyclocarya paliurus. The sequence continues at coordinate 40,812,900 of CM056947.1, forward strand.
GGGTTGATCCTCCATTCGTTTAGTCTAATGCATCTTCTTCTTATTACCTTCCCAACTCCCCCCATTGCTCTAACTGGCTGCTTTCTTGTTTGCCCTCTCCAACTCAATCTTATGGGGGGCCATCAATGCTCGAATCGTATCTTCAGCATTGATAAAACTGTCGACTCAGTCCATGAATTCCCTCAATGAAGTTAGGGTCTTCCGCGCGATCTCGATCATGAAGGGGATACGGGCCAGACCCCCCCAGCATAACCTCCAGGGTGATGTTTTCATCCTGGTTGTCTATTTTCATGCGCTCCTTGTTGAGCCGAGAGAGTTACGAGTTCAAACTTTCGTCGTCTCGTTGTTTAGTGTCAAAAGGTAGGCAGCTGGTCGCCTCCTTTTCTGGCTTGCCATGAATTGCGTCAGGAAAAGTCGAGCCAACTCGACAAAGTTATCGATGGTCCTGGGCGGCAAGGACTTGAACCATGCTCTTGGCATCCCCTTCAGAGTGAGAGGGAATGCCCTACACGCGACCTCTCCTTGGAACCCGTGTAGGGTCATATGGGCCCTGAAACATATGTTCCAAGGGCTCTTTCGACTTGTCGTATGTGCCCATCTGCGAGACTTGGGGGGAGGGGGACTATCATAACTTTAGTGCTATATGGCAGCTCTACACTGGTGAGTAGCTGGTCCACCGTGGGCATAATGCCTACCTGCTTGACCATCCCAGTGTATTTGTTCCCTTGCTCTCGAAGCTCATGGCGCATCCTACGTCGCTCTTCTTCGACTACTGCTACTTCAAGGGCGTGACGGGACTCAGAGTGGTGGCTCTGCTCACCTCCTTACATTTCCCCGCTAGCCCTCCGCAGGGAGACATTTTCTTGGCGGAGAGTCGTCACTTCCTCCATCGATTTTGGTGTCATTTCAGCTTTCTCGTTGGTTCTTGCTTCCATCGATTCGGGTTGTTTTTCTTCACGACGTGAGGCTTGGGAGAGCCTTTTTGCCAGCATGCAAAGGACACGCTACTATAGGAAATAAAATCCCACAAATTGCACCATTGTTGATGTCGTGTTTCACGAACTGGGCAACTCCACGTTGTTGGGCTCAGACCTGGTTCCTATTGAGATGAAGAATGGGGCCTTAGGGACTGTGGTACCTCCAATACTTAAGTTAGTTTTAGCGTAGGAGAGGAAGAGAGAAATAAGCTATTAAGGAAGATGAGAGTTGAAGTATTCAAGAGTGTGAACCATTTCCCTGGTCGTGTGAGGGGGCTATTTATACCTGGCTGGGTTGGCCCTCGTGGTAGGAGTAGTGGGTGTGTCGTTCCGTACTGGTTTGGGTGTCCATGCCACTTACCTGCCGCACTACAGACCAGTCAAACCTAATTGCAACTATCTTTGACACCCCAGGAGGCACATCGTGGTGTGCCAAGCCCTGGGTTGCATTAAATGCTGCATGGATCCCCTTCTTGGCATGGTCTCCTCCGTCTCATTAATGCGATGTGGTCTTGGTCAGGCATGTCCATCTCTCTAACCAGTCTAGGCGCCGGGATTCAGGTCAAAGGATGTCCCTGACTATTAGCCAATAATGGTGTCAGGCTGTCCTGCCTTTCATCCTCTTGTCAGTGTACTATGCCCGGTTGCTTCTCTTCTTAGGCTTCCTGGTCCGACTCGGCCCAACCTAGACCTTATCCTTGTACCCAGGCTCGGGCATACTCCCCGGGCACAGTTTCTTTTGCTGAAACCATAGCCATTATGCTGCATGCTTTCCATGATGAAGAAGGAGATGGGGTCCTATCATGTACATGGTGACAAGTATGGGATCAGAACATTGCTTGCTTCCATATTGGTTGAAGGGTACCCCTTTTTTATATTTGATTATTTTACCAGCCTTTGCTTTTTGTTGAATTTTCCTAATCTCATCCCGCAAATTCTTTGAGCTGCTTATCCTTTCTGACTGAACTTACATGGCCTGCCAATTTAATCAAAAGGCATATGATCTTTAGGTATTCTTCCTGAAAATTCAATTATGCTTTTCATTTATCAACACATGATGATCCATATTGTCCCAACTATTGGCCATAAGATAACTTGTTTCTTGAAATCATGTTCCCATCCTTGCTTCTTGGTCTTATCAGAGCTAAAGCTACGTGCTATCATTGAGAATGCACGTCAAATATCTAAGGTGGATTCTCATATTTTTATAACATTTTTTAGAATTTATCTGTAGAAGATGCGTGTACCAAGGGCCCTCCCTATGAATTATCAGGTATATATTTAAAAATACAAGGGTAAACTGACTGGGATGTCAAGTGGAAGAGTACTATACGCATTGATCTCCAGACGAGTCAGGAGCAGTACTTAAGGTTTTCTCTCTTCTTTGTACACGCAATTAGACGGCAATTAAATAAGGAGAGCTTAGTTATCATTTATTTGGTCATGTCGGCTAGTTGCACTACAAGAGAATGCATATATATTATCATTTGCATGTGGCGGTGAACAAAGTATAAGTTGAACTCATGTAGTCCTGTTCCATGTGCGATTTGTGCACCCTAAAGGACAAACCTATACAAATGATAATGTAGAGTGTTGGGAGATTGGGAAGATTTATTGTACATATATCTATATGTATACAAAAAATCTTCACAACCTCCACTATTCACACCACACTCCACACTCCACCTTATATCTATATGCTGATGGATGCCAAGTTGACATAGATGAGTTTGGGTCATTTGGCAACCATATCTGGAGCTTTGTAATCCACGAGCCTATAGTCAGCATGCAGGTTCCGATATCCTCGCCACGTTCCGGTGAAAACTCCAAAAGGCGCTGATGCTATAAGCAAAGACCCAGTGAGACGGGGAATCCGGAGTGTATTCAAGCCCGACGACGTATCATGATGAGTAAACATCATTACAGATAAATAATTATTTAGTTAAAATATATAATTATATATAATATTTAAGTATTATTCATGGGTTCATGGCCTGGAAATTTCAATATATTAATTTGGGTAAAATATATAATTATATATTTTAAATGAAAATATTTTTTAAATTAGAAAGAAGACTCGATTATATCTTGAAACGACTGGAAAGATCATTTTAAAAGATGTTGGAAAGATAAGTTTTTTTCAATGGTCCAACGTCAGGAAATCCCAAAAGTCTTAAGTCTAAATTAAGAATTAATTAAAATAATCTTAATGGATCGATATTAGAGATCTGGACCTTTGTTTTAAATTAGTATACTCTCTTAATTCTTTAACCATGCATGTTTGATTGTGCTTTTCAATTAAAACTTGTTTGAGAGAAGAATCTAAAGTACTTCACGTGGCAAATATGGCTGTTAGAGATCTGGATATTAGAGATCTGGACCTTTGTTTTAAATTAGTATACCCTCTTAATTCTTTAACCATGCATGTTTGATTGTGCTTTTCAATGAAAACTTGTTTGAGAGAAGAATCTGAAGTACTTCACGTGGTAAATATGGGTGTTAGAGATCTGGATATTAGAGATCTGGACCTTTGTACGTTTTAAATTAGTATACTCTCTTAATTCTTTAGCCATGCATGTTTGATTGTGCTTTTCAATTAAAACTTGTTTGAGAGAAGAATCTAAAGTACTTCACGTGGCAAATATAATTAATGTAAAGCATGGATTATCTCATCTGGACGTGTGTGTTACGCATGCACATACTTCAAAACCTCAAAACCCTGTATATGGGGTGTTAGTTGGCTTACCGACAAAAATAAAATAAAATGTTATATTATTTGTAATAATACGGTATCACATAAAATACCGAATTGTGTCAGCTCTATTTTTAAGATCATATACCTAAGCCATGCATCATTCTCATGTAAACACATTTATACATATATAATTTAATTTTTTTAACTAATAAATTAAACTCAATTTCAGCCTATATATCGTCGGTGTTGTTTGGATATAATGGTTGATCCAATCCTTATTAAGAAAAATATAAATGATTCAATCTACATCTTCCTCTCAACTTAAACTTTTAGGACGAATATTGCTGGTGATTTCGCATGTCATTATAGTACTTAAGTCCCTAGATTAGAAGATAGAGATATGTACCATAAAAAACAGATTTTTTTCAAATTGATCTCTTTTGTTTAAAGAGTTTACACCAAACTTATCTTATTCTAAATTTGTACAAATTATTTTCTTATATTATTTTGTTATATGATACGATGCTTATGGCCTCGTTTGGTGTAATTTGAAGTACCGTATTTATCCCTTTGAATGGAGTGGTAAGATCGATTGACCTGCGGGTTAATTAGCATGCATGCTCAACGACATTAAGCATGCTAAGAAGTTGCCGACAAGTTTCTTCGATTCCCACTTCTCTATAATTATTTATTTGCCATAAACACTACTCTATAATTGGACAATCACGCATACTGAGAGTTTGAGAGCATGACTTCTTCCATGGCCTTTCAATTAGGAGCTTCTTCCATGGCCTCCTCTTCATCTCCTCTTCGTCACAACTTTATTTCTCATCTAAATCATGCTTTGCGTCAAAGTGGAATCAAGACTTACATGGATGGCGTCGACCTTGAAAGAGGAAAACAAATTTCATCAGAACTTTTCAAATCTATTGAAGAGTCACAGATTTCGATTATTGTATTCTCTAAAAACTATGCAGAATCTAGATGGTGTTTAGACGAGCTAGTGAAGATTCTTGAGTGTAAGAAAATAATGAAACGAATTGTTCTACCGATATTTTATAAGGTAAAACCATCAGAGATACGAGATCGAAAAGGAAAATTTGGAGAAGCATTCACTAAACTTGAAAAGAAAATCAAGGATGACATAAAGCCGCTGCTGGAATCCTGGAAGGAAGCCTTAGAAGAAGTAGCCAATTTGTCTGGGTTGGAATATTTAGCCATCAGGTAAGCTTTGCCAATATGGTTTTATGCCATATATATCATGATGCTATTGAGATATTTATCATGGGGCAATTAATGACACAAATCCAAGATCTGGCATCGGGAAAATTAGTAAAGATGAAATACCATACAAAAGGATAAATATTTTATGTTTATTATTATTTAATTTGGAATTGAACTTTATGCAAAACATATATATTTACAAATCCTTTCTAGGGATTTAATATCTACCAGTACATTACTTTCGAATAAAATTTATTGAAGAAATAGAAGAACATGAAATAAATAAATAAAAATATATATATTTTCTAATTTCTTGTTGCCGCCCTTTGTGACGTCTTTTGATGAATAGCAAGCAAAAGTTAAGGAACAGATCATGCATATAAATATATATATATATATATATATATATATATATATATATTTATATGGAATTTCGTCCACCAATTAACTGCTCAATGAGAGTTGGAAAAAAATAATTAAGAAAAGGGTGGGAATTGTTTATTATTTGGATCATATAAAGAATAAGATTTGGACTGATGACAAATAAAAAACCGCTTTAAATAAGTAGCGGTTTTTAGTTTCAATTTGTCTCTTGATATAAAGACTCACAAATACTCTTAAATTATACGTTTCAGATTTAAGGGAGGGACACATCGACATTAATGGGAAAAAGATCAATTACTTAAAAAGTATGATATAATTAAATACACAAGGTCACGACAAATGCACAATCTACTATTAAAATATTCAGATTTAAGAAAGGAAAAATAAAATATACTTTAATTCAAATCATATTCATATGTCATTTACCTGTGAAATGTCTGGCTCTTTAAATTTTTTTCTGTTTTTTATTGATAGGGATGATGAGTCAGAATTTATCAAAAAAATCATTCTGTGGGTAAATCCAAAAATAGTAAACCGAACATCTCTAAGCGTTGCCAAGCATCCAATCAGGATTGAATCTCGTATACGAGACATTTATCAGCGTTTAAGTATCGAAAGGAATGATATTATACGTGTGGTAGGGATATTCGGAACGGGTGGAATTGGTAAGACAACTATTTCAAACGATATTTATAATCAGATTTCTTCTCAATTTGAAGGAAGTTGTTTCTTGAGAAATATTAGGGAAACTTCAAAACAAGCGGGAGGTCTAATTCAGCTGCAAAATACACTTCTTTTCGAGATATTAGGAACAAAATTAGATATTAATGATGTTGATAAAGGAGTCGGTGTAATTTGGCACAGACTTCAGTCTAAAAAGATTCTACTAATTCTTGATGATGTGGATGATATGGTCCAACTAGAAAAATTAGCTGGAAATCGTGCTTGGTTTGGTTTAGGAAGTAGAGTCATCATAACAACAAGAGATCAACATATACTAGATAACTCTAAAGTTGATTCAAAATACGAAGTGAGGACTTTGGATGACAATGAAGCTCTTCAACTGTTTAACTTGTATGCTTTTGAGGAAAAAGAACCGTTGAAGGATTATGTGGACCTCTCGAAACAAGTTACAAAATATGCTCAAGGTCTTCCACTAGCTTTAACAGTACTAGGTTCGGATCTAAAAGGTCAAAGTATACATCAATGGAAAAGCGGATTGGATAAGTATAAAAATATTCCCAACCAAGATATTCAGAGAGTACTTCAAATAAGTTATGATAGTTTGGAAGATAGTGAGAAAGACATGTTCCTTGACATTGCATTTTTCTTCCAAGGAGAACCTTTGGCTAAGGTTATGAAAATATTTGATAGTTGCGGTTTTTTTCCAATTCATGGTATCCAAAGGCTTATAGACAAGTGTCTGATTACTATTAATTATAAATGTATTTGGATGCATGACTTGCTACAAGATATGGGTCGAGAAGTTGTTCGAAAAAAATCATCCAAAGAACCTAGCAAACGCAGCAGATTGTGGTTTCATGAGGATGTTCGTCAAGTGTTTGAAGAAGATATGGTAAGAGTCACAAAACAAGTTCTCAGGGTTTTACATTTATTTCCTTTTTCTAAAAGTGAAATGTAGTGGAAAATATTGACTTATGAATTAAAACCTGGCCTAGTGGGAAAAATATTTTAAATGATTAAGAATGAATTTGTAGTTATAAATAGAGTTCGTTTATTTATTAAGATGAATCACTAAAAGAATCATATCTAAATGTCTTTTTTCGTTTCAAATATCCAAATATTTTCAAATTTAGTGTCTACTGTCTCTTGAAGCTAGCGTTTGTTTTATGAAAAGTTAAAAGAGTATTGTACGTAAGTTGGGAAAGAAAAGACAAACTTCTATATTTTAACATGTTAATATTTAGTATTAGAAAATAGCATGTAAAGATAACAAGAGAGTAGTATTTTTTATGAAATAATATACCGTCAACTCAAAAGTTATTAACTTTAGTAAATTGTAGTGCACTCTTATATATGCATTCTCTTATATCAGGGGCCAAACAAAATTGAAGGTATAGTAGTAGATTTACCTGAAGGCGATGAGGAGATAAGCTTGCATCCCAAAGCATTTCGAAATATGAAAAGACTTAGAGTCTTTATAAATCGTAATGCACGTTTTTCTTATGCACCCAATTATCTCTCCGACAAGTTGAGAGTATTGGATTGGTCTAAATATTCTTCACAATCATTGCCACGTAATTTTCAAGGGAAGAATCTCATTGTCTTTAGAATGCATGATAGCATCATCAAGGAATTTGGGGACGGATTCAAGCCCAAGGTATGTACAATTATAATCATCAATAATTTTTTTTCTTTAAATTATTTAGTAAACTCCATTCAACTTTTTTTCTTTTCTTTTACAAAATTTGACGACAATGGCTTTCGAGTTTTGTAGTTACTTAACAGAAATTCCGGATCTTTCAAGCACTTCTAATTTGAAGAAATTGACTGTCAAATCTTGTCACAGACTAGTTAAGGTGCATGATTCCGTTGGTTCCCTAGAAAACCTTTCTAATCTGAGTTTTGAGGGATGCTCTAAACTCCGAATTTTTTCAAGAAGCCTCAAGTTGAGATCTTTACGCGAGCTTAATCTTGGGAATTGCTCAAGTCTCCGTGATCTTCCTGAAATCGAGTGCAAAATGGAATCTTTAAGGACATTGGTTCTAGTTGGCACTATAATAGAAGAACTACCTTTATCCATTGGGAACCTCATTCGACTTGAGGAATTAAATCTATGGTACTGCAAAAACCTTATGCGTCTCCCAATTGCTTTGATCCAACTGCAACATTTACGATGGCTTTGTATTGGTGGTTATACAAATATTTTAAAGAAGATGAGGGATGATGGCCAATCCCTTGATCTACCTAATGATTCTACAACAATGGAAGACAAGATATCAAATTCAAGCAATGGGAGCACTACATTACAAGTATCGAATCTTCAAATTAGTTGTTCCCATTCAGAATCAAATTTCTTTCCACTATATAGTTTCTTTGCCATGATTAATTCCTCGGCTAGTTTGCTTCGTTTAGATTTATCGCAGACTGAAATTGTTAGCCTTCCCACGAGTATCAAAGGACTCGTTAAACTAACTAATCTTGACTTGAGCTTTTGTCATAAACTTGAAGAAATACCAGAGCTTCCACCAAATATAAGAGAAGTGAATGTTATGGAATGCAAGTCACTAGAAAGATTTGGAGAAGTATCAAAAATATTGGAATTCAATGGAAGCCACATCAGATCGCTTGGATTAATTGAATTGAACGGCTGCGACAAAATGCATATGAATATATGGAATCATAAAGTGCAAAATCCTTTATTGTGGAAGGTATGTATGTGTGATCTCATTTTTAATAGTATGCATGACTCAAATTGAATTGATAATGATGATGATGATATTGGTTTAACAGGGAGTCTATGAATATGATGCTACTTTGTTTCCCGAAAATCAGATTTCAAAGTGGTTGAGTTATATTCATGAGTTTTTAAAAGATAATGAAATGCTGAAGGGGCCTAAAGATTATGTCCAACCGAGGAAAAAAGAAGAGTGGGTAATAGATATTGAGGGGCCACACTATTTAGAGGAGATCAGCGGAATTGTATTATATGTCGTAATATTTTTTAAAAATTCTTGGATAACCATTTCAGGCTGGAAGACTGATATTGGTGATGCTAAGATAACAAGTAACAGCTCAAATCATGTATGTTGTATTCAAGAAGGGGTACAATTGGTTAATATAGATTGGTACAAAGGGGGAAATTGGACTGGATATCTTGTATGGGTGGGGTACTCCAATTTACAATCTTTTGACCTCAAGGTTTTGGACAATTTGCGAGTTCAAATTTATCTTGATCATTGTTATGGGATGGTGCCGTTTTATGAAAGTTACAGAGCCAAAGTAGTATACAAGAATGAAAGAAGAGCAAAAACTCCTGATCAACAGAAATTCAATTAATGATAACCTCAAGTAAGTAAGTCGCCCCTATTCATACTGTGTTTTGGTTGGGATATCTTTCATGTGTGTTTTTGAGAAGACTAATTTTATTTGAAAGTCTTTACATCACATACCATTCATATGACATAATTTGATTTGTAAAATCAAATTTTAATTTTGTTCCTCTTCTTAGCGTATTATTTTTTTCTGTTACTTTCTAATACCAAAAAAAAGTTATTATATTCTCAAGCCAGTCTAGAAAGCACACCATTCACATCAATTAAATGATAAGATTTAATGTGTAATGTTCAAATTTTAAAATTTATGTTTTGATGGTGTGCTCTATGCATTCATGATTTGATAATGGAATTTTTCAAAAAGTCAAAAAGGCACAACAATATGGACTTTATCATAGAACTATGCATCGATTTGATAATGGAACTGACAGTATTGCTCATGCTACTTCACCTTCAAGTACACAAATAAATCGTTGCCAAGCACCTAAAATTTGGGTTTAGGGAGACTATGAAGGACTTCTTCTGTAGATTTTAATCATCTCTGTTCTTTTCTCGGATGATGTTTTTGGATTGCTACTTAAGTTAATGAAAGCAATCACCTGATATTCTTAAACTCGGGGCATCAAACTTCCAGATCAAGTGGAGAAGGACTACGATGATTCAAAGGACTCCGTGCATCAAACTTCCAGGTAACCTTCAATCTTGCCAAAAGTGGGGAAATCTTCATGCTTAATTTGTAAGCTTTTCACTTCGTTTGTTTACTTATAGCCATTAGTTTGTTAACTTATAGCCTTATTACAGCAAGTTTCTGCTAAACACACTTTGCTGAAAAACTAGAAAACGCCACTAATCTCTTTCAAAAACTCCCATTAAGTTTGAGAGCAACATATACAAAACAACGAAATATTGAAACAGACTTATTTACATCCTTTTTACTTTTTTATTGAGACTAAGAGCGGATTCATGAGCAAGAGCTATATTATCAAAGATACTCCAACCTTTAATAAAAGTTCCTTGCACCTAAAAAGGTGCAAGTCTATTCACCATATATATATAACTTCAAAAAACTTCCACACCAGATGTATCGTATAACTCCTTTATCGTTCTAAACTTAGAAAAAGAAGGATTCTCGTCTTTAAGAATTGAAACTACAAAAGAAGAGGAAAAAGAGAGTGGAAGATTCTGATCCTAAAAAAAACTCATGAGCAGCTTCAAGCAAATCTTCCCTAATGATTTCCCAGCAAACCATGAAAAAGCTTGACCGGCCAAAACCATTTGGGCCAGGACTACCATCCGTAGGTATACTCCATAAAGAGCATCATTCACTTCCTGCACAGTAGGCATAGGACATAATCACACATTATCTTATAGTTTTGAAAGTTTGTGAGTATGATATATTAGTTCTGATAGTTTTGAATAAATAGTGTTGATCGAAGGTTGGAAGTGTATATCCCCTATGTTCGTTTTTGTGTCCATTTGTGTGTGTGTGTTGGGGGGGGGGGGGGGGGGGGGGGGGGGAGAGAGAGATGAATGACTGATGAGCAACAAAGACAAAAAATTGTTGGAAAGAACGCAACTATGTAGAAATAATGTAATAGAGGATCTTTTTTATGGGCAATGTGCTAAAGGATCAGTGTGGGTGTGTGCCTTTATTTATTCTGATATAGGAAGAAGAAAAGAAAAAAAATTATTAAACTCTCACAAAGGACAACTAGAGATTCCAACTTTCTTTCACTCAACTTTCATAGTTATTTCCATAAAAGGTATATCTAAATTTGCTTCTACTAATGGCAAGTTTCTTAAATCTTGCTTTCAGTCTCTTCCTTCCAGACAAATAGAACCACAGAATGCTCATTATCTTCCTCCTCCCATGTCTTCGGCTTGCCAAATCTTTAACTCTTCATACTACTTCTCCATAATTAAATCAAGTCACAGAACAACAAACAAAAACCACTACCTCAGTTCTAAACCTCTGTTTCCAACTGATCATATTTAATCGCAGATAGTATGTCGGATGCATTGAAGCAGGGCCACAATGATAGTATGTCAAATGCATTGATGCAGGGCCATGTTTGCCAGATGCGTTGAGGCAGGGCAACTATCATATGAAAAGATGCTTTTTGAGGTAATATTTGGATTACTTTTCTCCATAAAACCAATTTTTACACGCAAAATCAACATTCCATTTATTATTTTTGCAAAGAAAAGGCTTGTTGCAACAGGCAGAAGGTAATGAAATCCCAGAACTTACAGGAGCAATTGAATAAATTAATAGAAGACAAGGGAGACTCAAGAGAGGTTTTGGAGGGCCAACTTGGTTACATCCTGTGTTCCACCCAGGTGCTCATTTAGTACCTCTTTCATGCGCAAACACAATTGTGTATGAGGGACTAACTCTTTTCCATCTTCAAAATACTATGCAGGAGGCAGTTGTTCCACCATATGTTGCTCTTGCCATAAGACCAAATCCTGGATTCTCGGAATTTGTTAAGGTGAACTCTAAGGACTTGTCAGTAGACGCTATCACTGCTTCAGAATACTTGAGATTCAAAGAAGTGATATTCGATAAAAACTGGTAATTAAGAGTGACTTGGGAGAGAAACTGACATGAAAAACTAGCATATAGCAGAGTGAGAAAACCATTGGGAACATAATTTTGCAATGAGTTGAAATGATGTAGTTTTCTTGAAAACATGGATATGTATAGCCCTGAAATTTATGTATTTTTAACAAAACATGTGTGTAGGCATTGAATTTTTTCACTCTGAACTTGGTACTTGATCTTGTGGTTAAAAGTTTTCAGGAAAATGTTAGGATGCTTTCTGAGGTACTCCAAGCACCAGAACCCGCAAAGTTGGAGGTTCTCTTCAGCAGGCTTCCCGACATATTCAGCATTGTGATCATCTCCCCTCAGGGCTGCTTTGGGCAGTCAGATGTCCTCAGATTGCCTGATACTGGCGGCCTGGTAAATAATGCATTCAAGCATCTTTAATCAATAACAACAATAATTATAAACACCACCAAAAAGATAAAAATAATATTGTACAATCTTGCTAAGCTCACCTTTTGATAATTCACAATTAGGTGGTATACATTCTTTGATCAAGTAAGAGCTTTAGAGGAAGAATTGCTCCTCGCGATCAAGCAACAAGGTCTTGTTGTGAAGCCTCAGATTCTTGTGGTGAGCTATTAACAAAGGATTTTAAGAAATAATTCTTAAGCAGTATAAGGTTAGCAAGGATCAGGATTAGTTATGCATTTAACTCCTTAATTTCATTTTACAGGTAACAAGACTTATACCTGATAGTCGAGGGACCAAGTGCAACCAAGAGTTGGAGCCTATTGCCAACACTAAGCACTCTCACATACTTAGAGTCCCATTTAGGACAGAGAATGGGATTGTACGCCATTGGGTTTCCCGTTTTGATATCTACCCTTACCTTGAGAGATTTGCCCAGGCATTTGCTATTATCTAGCATTTTTTGTCAGTTTCTTTTTCAAAACAGTTTTCTTATTCTAGTCTTTTCCCTTTTCTTCTCCCATCACTAAGATGCTACTGTTAAGATTCTTGAACACATGGAATGCAAACCGGACCTCATCATTGGGAACTATAGTGATGGAAACTTGGTCGCGTCTTTGATGGCTAGCAAACTTGGAATAACAGGTCTAATCCATCATCTTGAATTGCTTATAAACATTTTATTTTAATCTATTTATTACTCTAAATGTGAACTTTGGCGTGTTAATAACCCAGGGAACTATTGCTCATACTTTAGAGAAAAACAAGTACGAAGATTCAGATGCTAAATGGAAGGAATTAGACCCCAAGTATCACTTTTCATGCCACTTCACAGCCGACATAATTTCAATGAATGCAGCCGATTTCATCATAACAAGCACATATCAAGAAATTGTCAGAAGGTGGACTTCTAAATAAATAATTATCTTGACTACAGCCATGCAACAAACATCAACTGTAATGATGTTAACTCATGATATGTTTATTCTCCAGCAAGGATAGACCCAGACAGTATGAAACATATACGGCATTTACCATGCCTGGACTTTATCAAGTAGTCTCAGGCGTCAATGTCTTTGATCCAAAGTTCAACATTGCTGCCCCTGGTGATCAGTCTGTCTACTTCCCGTACAAGGAGACAGGGAGGCAGCTAACTTCTTTCCACCCGGCCATTGAAGAACTACTACACAGTAAGGACGGCAAAAATGTGCACATGTAAATCTAAAGCTTCTTGTAGCCTCTCGGTTACATTTAATTTATGCACATCCATCATCTTCTTGTATCATCATAGTAGTTTAACACTAAAGCTGATGTATGCCTGGAACAGAGGTTATTTGGCAGACAAGAATAAACCAATCATCTTCTCGATGGCCCGACTTGATACAGTGAAAAACATTACTGGACTAACTGAATCTGGAAAGAACAAGAAGCTAAGAAATTTGGTAAATCTTCTTGTTGTAGCAGGATTTTTCAGTCCATTGAAATCAAAGGACAGAGAAGAAACTGCAGAAATAAAAAAGATGCATGCCTTGATAGAGAAATACGAACTTAAGGGCCACATCAGATGGATGGCAACTTAAACTGATAGATATCTTAATGGAGAGCTATACCGCTGTATTGCTGATACAAAAGGAGCTTTTGTGCATCCAGCATTGTACGAGAATTTCGGTCTAACAGTCGTGGAGGCAATGAGCCGCGGATTACCCACCTTTGCAACAGATCAGGGAGGCCCAGCAGAAATTATTGTTGATGTAATTTCAGGCTTTCACATTGACCCCTACAATGGTGATGAATCGAGCCACAAGATTGCTGATTTCTTTGAAAAGTGCAAGGCGGATCCTGAAAATTGGAACTAGATCTCAAAAGCTAGTCTCCGGCCTATAAATGAATGGTACGTATTTCACAACGGGGCATAGAGAACTAACCTTGAGAATTTCTTTCATACTTGGCTGTTCTTGCATTGCAGCTACACATGGAAGAGTTATGCAAACAAGATGCTGAAAATGGGAGCAGTGAATAGATTCTGGAGGCAGATGAACAAAAACATATCGGCATGTTCTACAATCTCCAAATTAGGAACTTGATGAGATTTTACAACTATTTTAGACATAATGAAATCATAAACGTTTTATATTGAGTTCAGTTAATTGTATCACAGGCAAGGAGTTTGGCAGCATCGACAACTGAATCACAGCCCACACCAAGGCATATAAGGTAACTCTAAAGAAAATTTATTCTATTTTAAGTTATGAGGAAAGGGGCATGGAACCGGTTAGAGAAAATGGTAGAATTAAGAAGAAATTAGTTTTCATGTTTTTTTAGTGCAGATTTGACTTTGGTTCAGTTGGATATATCATATATATGAATTTGGTTGAAAGCACCTCAGCATTCTGCCACCTTTCAACTCAAAAGAGACTTGTTTTATTCACAGGAATGAATGAATGTATGGAGCAGCAGCAGCTTACGCATACCAATCCCCAAGCACGCTGCCATGGGAGTTGGAGGCGCTTCATTCTTGGTTCTGTCTTCTAATTTACTCGTTGCACGCCGGCGCTATGCTGGAAAAAAAAGACTGATTTTTGTGTAGTAACTACGATAGATTTTAATGAATGATTTTCTGGTTAAAAAAAAAAAAACCTACGATTGAATTGGAGTCTGAAGGGTCTTTTGAAAAGTAAAAAATTGAAGGGTTCTTTTGGAAATTAAAATCCAAAGGATCTTTTATGCAACATATGGGTAAATGGCCATTTTAAATGGTAAGAGAGGAAATGCAATGTATGGGTAAATTAGTCCCCGCTTAGATTGAGAAGTGAACTCAACTCATCTCATCTTACAATTTTTCTAAATTTCTACACAAAATATAATAAACAATTCAACTTTTTCAAAGCTCAAAACAAAAATAATATTCTTATAATATTTTATTCAACTCATCTAAAACTATCTCATCAACTCGGCCTAGCGATCACAATAAAGTGAAACTGTTGGAATTGGAGGCGCTTCATTCTTGGTTCTGTCTTTTAATTTCGTACCACCCAAAGAAACTGTATCTTCTGTTCATATAGCTAAAGTGGAAGTAAGATGCAGTGATGAAATATATCATTGAATTTCCCAATTTTCAAAGGTTTCTTTCTGTCATAGAGCATGGGAACAAACATGTGGCCTCATCTACAATCAACTCTGAAGCAGAGTACCCCACATTAAGAGCAACAGAACAAACATGTTTATGTAATGGGAGTCATCCCTGTCCCACTACCGAATCATTGTTACCCATCAAAAGAAAAGATGACATCGATTTTTAAGTTCTAGCTGAAAAGCACAATATAAGGTAGCCTTCGGCTTTTGGGTAACAACCAATCCCGCCCTCTTTAAATGTAAAGTCATGGATTCAGACGGTGCAGAATGAACAGAAATTTTGTTCCCATCTTCTTATGCAAAAATGCGTTGAGAAAAAAATTCTAATTACTCATCTTCTAAACTAAAACTGTACAAAAAATTGTACATCAAATCTCAAGGTTCTCTCGATAAGCCCCATTGACAGCACAATCACCAGTTAAATTCATTCATTCTAGTAATCTACAATCTAGGATTAATCCATGATGATTAGGAATTCAGGAAGTATTATACACACAGCACCTTCACCTCCATTACCACCCCAGTGTAGCTGCGAACATGTCAATGAGTAGCCGTGAACATGTCAACAAGGTAAACTGATGACTGAGCCTGGAGCTCCACCTGCCACCCAACCAAGACATTTTGTTCTATTCCGAAGAGGAACTCAATACATCAATAGCAACAGATAGTTCCGACTCCACCACATTATCGGGGTTTGTTTCTCCAGCCTTGTGTAACTTGATGCCATTCTCTTCCCTCCCTTCGGCTGCAGCTACACACTCCTGGAATCTGAAGCAACTAATGAGATGGTCATTTGTTATTCCTGCAACCTGCATAAACGAGTATATGACAGTGGGTCCCACACTCCGGAATCCCCGTCTCACTAGGTCTTTGCTTATAGCATCGGCTTTTGGAGTTTTCACCGGAACTTGGCGAGGATATCGGAACCTGCTGACTATAGGCTTGTGGTTTACAAAGCTCCAGATATACTTGCCAAATGACCCAAACTCATCTATGACCTGTCATCAGCATATAGCAATTGAGGAATGTCCAATTATTACACATCCGTAAAATGGTTTGTGATAAATGACCCAAACTGCTGGAAATCATCAAAACTGATAAATGATAGGCCTAGCAAAATGCCAACTAAGAAAGTTGGCATGTTGAAAACAAGAAATGATTAGGTGCATGAGTAACTCTTGCAATAAGGTATAATATGTAAGGCTTAATATATAAGTTTGTCCTGTACAGTACACAAATTGCACATGGAACGGGACTACAGTTCAACTACTTTGTTCACCTAACGGACACGACTAAATGATAACTAAGCTGCCCCTGGTACATGCATCTTCTGCAGATGGAAGTCTAAAAAGTGCCATAAGAATATGAGAATCTACCTTAGATATTTGACGTGCATTCTCAATGATAGCACGTAGCTTTAGCTCTGATAAGAGAGAGCTTGCCGTGCTTCCTGGTGCTATTATCATCTTTTCATTAAACTTTGAGACAGCAACAGGATCGAAATCTGCAAATACTTCCCTGCAAAAGAATATTTTCAGGAAATAAAAAGACCAAGAAGCAAGGATGGGAACATGATTTCAAGAAACAAGTCAGGTCATGGCCAAAAGTTCAGACATGGATGTGTTGATAAATGAAACACATAATTGAATTTTCAGGAAGAATACCTAAAGATATGCCTTTTGATTAAAATGGCAGGCCATGTAAGTTCAGCCAAAGCACCAGAAAGGACAAGCAGCTCAAACAATTTCCTGGATGAGATTGGGGAGATTCAGCAAAAAGCCAAAACTGGTAATATAATCAAATATCAAAAAGGGGTACCCCTTCAATCAATATGGAAGCAAGCAATGTTCTGATCCCATACTTGTCATCATGTACAGGAACCCCCCATTCTTCATCGTGGAAAGCAGCATAACATGGCTCTGGTTTCAGCAACAGAAAATATGTCAGCAAATAAAATCTACGAGAAGCATATCAGCACTGCAAGGCAACATCCAGGAGCGATGGCTTTCATAATCACATTGCATGCTAAAGCTTGAGTGTCATATACAATACAACTTACTGATACATACAAGTTGCTTTTCCCTAGTTTTTGTCTTCCCTCTCTAATTGGGTGCTTTCTCTTGAATGCTCTGTGCACTTGGATTGCATCCCTTTGCACTCTTAATGAAATTTGAAAAACTTATCAAAGAAAAAAAGAATCACATCTTATTGTGGATGGATTTAAAGTGTCAAATCTCCAATCTTTTAACCAAATAACAACAAAACAGTCAGAGAAGCAACAAGAACTAATTAAACTTGCAAGACATATGGTATTTTAATTCATTCAAGGCAATCATAGTCATAGAACACAAACTCCAAGGAAAAGCAAACATCTGGATGCCAATTTTTTCTTTCTAAAATATTGCCTCCAACATCAGATAAACTGCAGAATTATGCTCATTTCTAAACTTCTTGTAATCCAGTACCTCCAATGTAGTTAAGTTATTTTTTTTTTGATCGGTAATAACTTAACTACATTGGAGGTACTGGATTACAAGAAGTTATTACAAAATACAAAAGGCAATGATGAAAGTATATCTGAGTTTAAGAAAACTAAGAGACATGAAGTAGAGTTATTAGATCCCTTTGGGCCAAGGGACCTATCAGTACATCACTTAAGATTGGGCAGGGAGAATATTTCACAACATGAAATTGTTCAATCATGTTTAAATTTATCATTTGAATGATGAAGTCATAGAAACAGGGGCTTTTACTTGACTGATTTCTCAGTTTAATAGGTTTTATGTAAGAATCTAGATACAAATCAATAGTCAACATAAAAATAAATAAATAAAAGAACTAACAGACAAATAACTTGAACTCAGATCAAAATCTTGTGCAAAACAATTTAATCCGGAAACCAACCACAAACATGTGCAGAGCGAATTACATTTAATAAAGCCCTAAATCTATTGTGTCAGTCAGCCACACGTATTTCCTACTGAACTCTATCACAGCCATATTCTCATTCCTCCATTAATTAAACCCCTTCGGTCTATTTAGAAAAGATGTGTTGATTCACTTTTCAGTTCAATAGAATGACGACTGCAACCCTAGTCACTTGAATTAAAATTGATGCAGGACCCAACCGATCCAAAACTGGCTTTCCCAGAAAACAAATACTTCACAATGCAACTTTCTTATTTAAATCTGAGCCCATATATTAAGAAAATAATTTGATGTACATTACTAAAAAGTTTGGTTCTTAAAAGGCAACCATTACAACTAACACCCACATACTGCTAAACAGAATCATCCAAGTTAATCCAATCTCATTTGTCTATTCTTCCAATGTAGAAGTATTGACTTGTAAAACCATCCAGTGAAGAAAACATTCAAATGGCAAAAAGGCACAATATGTTCTACAAAATCGTGAACCTTTCGAAATTTTAGTAATTATCCAACTCCAAAGAAGAAAGAACAAACCTGCATTCGGTGTCAACCACGCACATCTCTTCTTGGTCTGCAATCCCTCGGGTAGAGACTCCAAACCACCATCAGAAACCACACTTCTTGGCTTGGAAGCAGGCAGCTTTCTCCTACTCCCCAGACTATTCGACCGAATCAACCTGCCAGTAGAAGCTCGACTATGAAATGAATCCGTAGAAGCATCAGATGAACACGAAGCGCTTAATGACAAATTGAAGTGTAACAACTGCTCGTGCCGTCGAAGCATTGAAGACACATTGACAGAATGCAGCTGGGGAGAGGAAGTAGCAACCCGAGAAGATTTACAGGCTTTCATATCTTCGGCCAATGTAGCCTCCCCGGCTGATTTCTCCATCTTTCTCAATGGCTTCGCACCAGGTTTTCGTGCAATCAACAACCCGGTCTTGTTGCCGTTCCCCGCGGGACCAAGCACCGGCCTTGCTTCCGAATCAGACACATTCATAGACCTCACCCTTGGAGCTCCCGACATCATTAACAACCCCTTTGGTCCAATACAAATATCGTAACAAATCTTTCAAATCCTCAAAATCACGAATTCCGCAAAATCATCCAAAACCCACCTACACAATCACTGAAGTTAGCATTTTTTTTTTTTTCTTTGAGGCTCAAATCACTCCGGAAACCCTAATTCCAAAATTCAAAATATAAAAAGTCAATTCCTCTAGCTGCATTCATTGACCTGGCCCCTCGAGCTGCCAGCACGGATTTCACTTTTCCACCATCAATTCCCCAATTCCAGTCCCCTAGGGTTCGTTCAAAGCACTAAAACGCTGAAATAATCTAAATCCCACAACCCCAAAACCCCATTTTCCACTGAAACCAAGATTTCAAATCAGCACAAAACCCTAGGAAACACGACCCAATAGGGATTTTACGGACACGAATATGAACTTCATCAAAACCAGCAAAATGGGTTTACCTTTTTCTCTTTACCAGAGCCTAGGGTTTACATGTAGTCTTAAAAAGAGCTCTATTTTATTGTATTCAAAATGAGCTTGGAAGAGCCTCGGAAGACTCAGATTCCGTTGCGCATTATGACAACTGAGAGCCTCAGGAAAAGTCAAAACTGCGTCGTTTTCAGGAGCGCCTCACACGAAGAGAAAAAGCTGACAACATTTCTGTGCGCAGTGCGTAGGTCCTGCGGTACACCTTTTCCTCCGAGAAAATGGAAGTGAAAGTTAGGGAGAAACTGCAGGAAATTGGGTTTGCAGTGGCTGATAGAATTAAAGGGAATTGAAGACGAAGAGAATCGAAGGGCGAACGAATGAAAGAAAGAAAGATGGCTTCGTTAAGTACAGGGAAACTGGGCGAGCTGGTTTTGAACTGTGTTTTACTGGCTATGCCCCGTTGAATGGCTGTTTTCTGTAGCAAAATCTAATATTCATCTCTTGAGTGAAGAAAATGAGATTTTCTGGTTTGCCTTCATTAAAACCAGATATATTATCATCATTCATCAACCGTATTTTCAATCAAAATAGGTTTGAAATTTGAAAATCTATAATAAATTAATAATTTTTAAAATTAATAAAATATTATTATAATATTAATTTTGTTTTAAAATTTAAAAAAATTAAATTATTTATTATATTTGTATAGAAATTTGTAGAAATTATAATAATTAAATGAAATGAGATAGTTTATATTGTGTAACCAAACTAAGCTTAAATCTCTTCAAACCATATAAAAGGAAATGTAATTATTTTCTATCAGTATGCCATAATCTAGTTGATGGAGTGCAAGCATACAGCTTCTTACTTCAAAGAAATGAATTAGTGCTAATGCATCTATAAAATTAAATCATCAATTTTGAATAAGCAAGGTAAATTATCAATGGAAATATAAATACATCAGAACATGAAATTATCATTTATCTCAAAAATTTAAACTGATGAAAAAAATAAATTTATTTATTTATTATATCCTTGACACACATTCTAATGTGTGAAATAGGCTCTCCACGTATAAGTGAGTCAGACACGAAAAATATTTAATTTTATGAGATGAAGTGTAAAATTAGAGTTCGAACTCAAGCCTCCTCTGATAACATGTGAAATCGCCATTTTTTCTACAAATTTAAGTCAATGAAAAAAAAATTTGAATTTAATTATTTATTCATCATTACAAACACTCAAAAAATAACGAATGTAGCAAATAGCTTAACAGACAATAAATTGGAAAATATTACCAATTAATTAGTTTAATCTTATAGATGGCCATGGACAAGGCAGTTGTTTTATGCTTTAGATCACATTTAATTCTGTATTAGCTTAAAGTTTGCTCTAATTCTTTTGGTGCATCATGTAATGATCAACCCAATGTAAAGAGGAGAATTCAAGATTTGAATGGTTTAGAGCAAGTGACGATTGAAGATTCAAGTTTTGTGCAGCCGATACCTGATAGTCTATTGCATTTTCAGACTTTAGTTTATTTAATTTTAACCGTACAAAAAAATAGAAAAAATAAAAAAGAGAATTACTACAGACACAAAGAGATTATACAAAATAAATCCACAAACTGACATGACTTCATAGAATCCGTTAGATCTACTTTATAATAAAAGTAATTTTACAATCTGACTAACTATATCAAGTCACATCAATTTGTGAGTTTATTTTTATATAATTCTTGTGTAGCTAAAGTATTTTCCTTTTCTCCTATTATTATCATTCTCATACTTTTTTCTTTATTTGATTATTTTCTTCAGAAAATTAGACAGATTCTACCCTAATTTTCTTGAGGTTTCACTTCAAGATTCTGAAACCCTGGACATGAAGATGCCGACTCAAGCTGTGAAATGTGATCTGATCGACTAATCCTCAGTCTGATAAAATCCAAAAGTCAAAAAGGAAAAAAGAAAAGCCAAGCAGTAAAAGAAAGGTGTATCCTTTGTCGTATTGTAGAAAGAGAGATTTCATTCTTTAAAATCTGCAAAGGATGGGTTGGCATGGCATGCAACTATTGGAGTCTGGACTATCACCTTAATGCAGAGAAGTAATGGAAAAAGCATCTAATTCTAAAGTTAATCAGAGTTATTTTTTGCTTTACCTCCCTCTAGAAGGTTTATCTATTTATTTTCTACCTTTTTCAGTGATCTGAGGGTAAATCACGTCAGAATATGTAGTCTGAGATGTAAAATATAAAGCTTCGTATATGTTGTCTTCATTATATGATAATAGATTGAAGGAGAACGAAACACATACCTTGAAGACTTACAAATGGAGGAAAACAAACCCATCGAGGAACCCAATGAGCAGGCAAATTAGCTAACCATCTCCTCATTTTATCATTTTACTTTTTTTAAATCCTCATACAAAATATAATAAATAATTTAATTCTTTTAAATCTCAAAACAATAATAATATTAAAAAATAATATTTTAAACTTTTATCTAAAATCAAAAATCTCATCTCACTCTCCAGACCTACCTAAATCATCTTATCTCATCTCATCATTACAACATTTTCAAACTTCCACACAAAATATAATAAAAAATTTAATTTTTTTAAATCTCAAAATAAAAATAATATTAAAAAATTATATTCTAATAATATTTTATTCAACTTTCAACAAAACATCTCATTTCATCTAAACTGCGTAACCAAATAATATTAACAAATTATATTCTAACAATAATATTAAAAAAAACACGAAGAAAATTTTTCAAGGCAAAAGAAGACAGGAATCTTCAGGTTTGCTATTCACTCAAGACAATCAGCCAACCATTTGGCACTTTGTTTATAAATCTGTGGAAGTTATTTAAACTTCTTGACAGACTGTTATAAACCCAACTATAAGATTTACTTTTATGTAAGAGCAAGGTTGGGGAAAAGAAAAGGCCAAACAAACTGAGCAGATCAAACCAACAGGACATCCAAAAGCACCCATCAGAGAGTTAAACCAGTCTGAGTCCCATCAGAACCCAAGCTGATCCAATATTTGCTAGGATATGTAAATAGTGCCTCTTAAGTCAAGGACAACATCATTTTACCATTGAATACACCACCAAAAAGGATGCCAAGAGCCCCAGAACACTGTCCTGATAAAAAAAAACAAAAGGAACCCCCTTTGCGCTTCCACAATTCCACATCCATGTGATGAACTGAAATTATAAGATCCGGAAATGGCATCTGCAAGCATCCAATGTAACGGAGTTAGTGATATTCGTAGGCAGTATAATTAACAGTCTATACTTAATACAATTATGGTCACCACTATTCAGCATGAATTTTGTTTGCTAGTTATCGAGTTCTAGCTACAAGTTTTGAGAGTATTCAGCAGTAAAAAAATTATCGTTCTCCATTGTGTGTGGCTAGCTTTCCTACATATTTACATTATTGCAGAAGCATACGTTTCTTTTAGCAATAAAATCACCATCTTCTCGATGTTTATCTGCATGTCAGTATGTCACCATCTCCGCTACATGTTATAACTCGTATAACTTATCAAAAAAAAATGTTATAACTCGTATCCTAAGTGAGCCATCATAATGGATGAAAAGTTTTCTTCTGTGTAGTTCCTTCCAGAACATATTAACATTTTGGGAAATCAAGGCCAGCATTCCTGACTCAACAACAAATTAGATAAGAGTTTAGCACATCTAAAGAAGAAGATGGATATACCCTAGTAGACCCCTGCCTTGCCATGTTCGGGGTGTCACTGTTAAGTTAATCGGTGCACCCTGCCTCATAATTGATATTGGTATTGCACGACCATGATTTGTCTGAGCTTCAGAAGCAAGCCTTTGTGCCAAATTTTCACCAGCTTCAACACTCCCAAATTTGACAATCTGATCTCCCAGCTGTAAACCATCCTCTGCTGCTGGTGATGCATCAGCTATCTCATCAACCATGGCAAATGGTAAACTGACAACCAGATCCACATCCATAGAGTTGGGAGAATCTCTCACTAGAACATTGTGGGAGGATGTAGATGGGCCAGCACTGGGAACTGCAGAGTGTTGGCTGTTTGACCCCTCATCATTGCCTTGCATTTAGGCAAAACATGCAGTCAATGTGTTGCTACAGTTTTACTCAAGTAGACATGACCATTTTAGATACAGTTTTACAACGACAATACAGGAAAAAAACTTATAATAATAGAAGTTAGAGAACTCCACAGTTCAAACTGAAAATTATTCTCATTTGCATGTTGTTATACCACATTAAGTATCCCTGTATTTGAGATAGATGAAAAATCCATTGCAGGTAGAAAGTAATGCTTAGCATCTATTTAGATGTAACTCCTGAGTACTTCCAACGTGCTTGGGTAGTACCCACATAGCTTCTATTAATAAAATTCCACTTACCAATCAAAAGAAGTTAATGCTAAACAGCTTGAATATTTAAAACTAAAAATTGGCTGCCAGAACCAGAAACTGCATGGCTAAGCAGGCAAACCCTACCGTTAAACAGCACACTACTTGAAAAGCTAGATAAAGCCAAAGTAAGCAGGTTCTCATAACTATAGATGCTGTACAAGTAAG
Source organism: Cyclocarya paliurus (assembly GCA_029856935.1). Classification (NCBI taxonomy): domain Eukaryota; kingdom Viridiplantae; phylum Streptophyta; class Magnoliopsida; order Fagales; family Juglandaceae; genus Cyclocarya; species Cyclocarya paliurus. Next base: position 40,837,318 of record CM056947.1, read on the forward strand.
ACCATAAAGAAATTTTCTTCATCTTCAAGTGAAACAATATGCCATGTTCAATTAAGTCAAACAAAACAAATCCTAACTGATAAACCATTTTGATATCATGTTGAAACACATAAGATCAGAACAAATATATGCAGTTTTGGGGAAAACCCCGTAATGTCTATTTCACGGGTTGAACTAGACATCTCACAGAATTAAATTTGACAAGAGACATTAGATTTCATCATCCCACATGTGCATGAATGCTGCGGAAGCAGAGATCTTATGGGGTAAATGAGGCTCTTACTAAAGTACTATGAGGTAAAACTGGAACCCAAGGTTCTGTAGAATAGTATGAACTAAGAACTAACAAACAAAGAATGGGATAATTGCCCATGACACAACAACCAGAATTAAGTAGCTAATGCATTAGGCTTAACAATTGCAACTCCTTACAAAAACTTCAAGAACTCACATAATTCTACAACTAGGACAGCATTAAAATAAAACAAACATTTTGGAAAACATCGTATCATCCAGCTTACAGTCAGGATCTAGAATATACATAAGTTTGTAAAACTTTCTGAATACTGCCACAAAATGCTGAACAAAAAGTATCACATTTAGTGAGCAATAATAAGAAAAAATGTCATCTAGTGAGCACTAACAAGTATCACAACACACTATAATAACTTATTGTTTACTTATCAAAAAAAAAAAAAAAACTTATTGTTCCTTCAAGATCCACATTGTAGCTAGAAATTCTATATGTTATGATCATAAAAATGCCATATACTCACTTGAAAGAAAAAGGTCCTTAAACTACCAAAAATAACGTCCCCAAGTTAAAGACCTTTAAAAAGGTTATTTTGCAGGGATCCATCCAAAACCTTGATGGAAAGGCGGACTCGGCATGCCATATATCAAAAGCAAAAAATTAAAACTAAAACTAAAAAAATTAAAAAAAAAAAAAAAAAACTTAAGGGGAAAGGTTTGCCCTTCCTCCACCGGGGAAGGGGAAGCAGAGGGTTCTGTTTCCCCTCCCTATTTATATTTTTTTTACTTTTGATATGGCATGACACATGAACATAGAAATCCAACAGAAGATCCTTCACTCAGTGACTTTTGTTTTCTTTTAATTTGGTAGTTAGAGGATATTTTTCCAAGTGAAAACAGAAGGACTAAATTTCAATTTTCCCTTTTTGCTTTAATATGCAAATGTTGCTACCTTCAATCAATGAAGTTCCACAAAGTAACATCAATTGATAATACTTTCTATAATATCTCTCTCAATAAACCTAGGTAGAATGACATTTATTTCATCTAGTTACCTTGGTCTTTTGGGGGTGAAGACTTAGAAGGAAGCCTTGCTGAATGCAGAACCTGTATGTTCTGATTTATTTTCTCTGTTATCTCTCTGTGATCACTCCGTAGCTCTGCCCAATAGAGAAGAAAATAAAAACTAAGATTAACAAAACGATTTAGACAGAAACTTCTGCTATGAAGAGCAACACTGATAGGACTTCCAAAGTTGCTATAACTGCAGTTGCATTATAAGCAAGCCCTTAAATCAATAGTATATTAATTACATCACTTTCAGTTGCATAGATAATCCGAACAAATGGGGCTCACTAAAAGTTTGGCCATCTATTGTAGCTAGCATCCAAAAGGGTATGCTGAAGCTCAAATATTATGAAGTCTCTATCTCCACGATTATTTTTCTTCATTTACTATATAATATCATCATCACGATGCTTTAAAATTAGGTACTTCACTATGAATATTAACATTGTGAAAGCATGGGTATTCAATCTTGGTTATGATTACCAAGTTGTAACGAAAGAAAGGGCTCCCACACAATAACTCTCATAATAACTTAGATTATTGTACTCATTCCTCATGAAGGCTTCAAAACTCTGTAAAAACTCGAATTCAATTTGAAAAACAAGACAAAGGGTCATTGACAGTCATATGTAAGTACATAAACGTACATATATGCATATATAGATACCTACATATATAGAAGATCACACTTTTCGCCATCCAACCAACAGGCATTCTACACTATGCATATCAAGCTCCCAGCATTGACACAATACATCCTCAAACTACCAAGAAGTTGTGATATACAGTCTCCATTAAGATCCAACTGTCAAAATTGTGTCATCTTATCTATTTTTACCTGTCTTTCATTCATCTCAACGACCAGAATTAGAAGAAGATACTATTTTTCAATTTTTAATAGTTGGAAAATATAATATGTCAATGTTACTACTTAGGAGTGCAAATTGTAAAATGCCAATTAGTTGGTGAGTGTAAAATATATTTTTCTTCCTATATGTGCGTTATGTATGCATTATTTCCCTTCAATATGCTCCACCTTTAGTTTGTATTTACGCTCTAAGACCTTTACAGCTGATAAGAAACGCATGCTCATTGCGCAATTCAACACAGCAAAAACAACCATCTTACCAGAAAGACGGTGCCGCTCTGCTCGCACCACTGGAATGTCAACATCCGAGCGAGGAAACCCCTGCATAAACCAAACAACAAAGGCCCCAGAATTGTCAAACCTACAACACGTCTCTTTGATCGGCATCTACACCAAGACTACGCTTAGTTCCCGATAAAAAAAGAGACGTTCATAGCACCTGCATCATATAACTTATATTGCCCAGCAACTTGGAAAAAAAAAGGCTAAACTACACTGAGACCAACATTAACACTTTTCTCGTCGAAAGAAATTTCCTTAATTCCTCCTCCATTCGCTAATAAATCAAATAGAGAGCTTAATAAATCGGTCAAAATGATTGATTTAAAACAAAATCGAGCTCAAGCTACCAGTTAAAAAACAAGCAGAACACGGAAAAACTAAATCTTTATTTTTCCCATTACTCGGCAATCAAACTGAAAACTAACCCAAACTCAAATCCGAAACGACAGTATGCGTAATCAAAATGATGGGAATAAACAAAATACCTCAGAATCGACGAGATTGCCAGAAAGGCCAGGGCCGCCTGGCTGACAGAGACGGTCGATGATGGAGTTCATCTCGGCCTCTATGGAGCTCCTCTTCTCCATCAGAGTCATCGTCTCCGATTTTAGGTTCGTGGCCACCATTCTCTTCCCTGTTCCGTCCGGATGATTTTATCACCGCCTTCTGATAATACTACCTTCTGCTGTGTTTTGAGCAGCGAGTTTATATACCAGGGGCTAGGGGCGTAAAAAATAACGATGGACCGGTAAATCGCACTAGTCCGGTTCGGTATGAGTTTGATTTGATATCGGTTTTATTTTTATTAAAATCGATTCGATTTCAATTTTTATTTTTTTAAAATTAGATCGGACATGTTCAAATATATATTATAATTTTTTATATTGTATATAATTTTTATATATAATATATAATTATTATGGGTGTTCAACCTAATCTGGATTCGGATCCAGATGTAAAAATCCAGGTGATTATCCGTCCAGATTAATTCTAATTTAATCCAAGTAGATAACTGGATTAAAATAGTTTATTGTATTATATAATTATTAATTATATATAAAATAGTTTTGTATTATATAATAAATTATTAATTAATATAATATTAAATTTCAAAATCTTATAACACTATAGTTTATTGTATTAATAGTTATACTAATATTGTATCCCTATATATTATAATATATCACTATAGTCTATAATACAATTATAATATACTACAATATATTATCATTATAGTATTATATACTATAATATATTATTATATATTATATAATATAATATAAAGTATATTAAAATCTAAAAACCAGACTGGAACCGATAAAACTGGAAGTATCAGTTTATAGGATAATCGGCGCGAAATCGATTCTTGAAAATGTAAAATCGGTGCATACCAATTTAGTTCTAAATTTTATCAAAAACAGGACCAAACTGGATCCGTTACACCTCTAATAGGGCAGGAAGGCATGGGAAGTCTTTTGCGTTCATGGTGGGCAGTTTGGTAAACTTGTATCGGATGCATCATGCATGTGTGTAAATGTATAACCGGTCCAGTTTTGGAAAAATTTTAGAACCAAATCGGTATGCACTAATTTTATATTTTCAAAAACTAATATCGCATCAGTTATCATCCTAAAGGCTAAATCGGTACTTCTAATTTTACTTGTTCCAATCTGGTTCGGTTTAGTTTTCTGATTTTAGTATTAGTATTACTAATGTATTTATCAAAATAAATATGTTAAAAATTTATTAGGTTATAAAATGTAATTAATATATATACTTTATATTTAAAACATATGATCAAACAAATGTTCATTTTTAAGATTTAAATTTTATGTTATAAATTATAATATAACATTATTTCATATATAATTATATATATTATATAAAATGATATATAATATAAAAAAAATATTATATATAATATTAAAAATTAATATATATATATATATAAACCAGACCGGTTTGGTGCCGAAAAATCTAAAATCAAAACTGAATCGATTTTTAAAATAGAGAAACCGATTCTGGACCGAATATTTTTCTTTTTCTTTTTCCAAAGGGCTAGGGCACCTAGAGATGTTCGAAAATTCCGACCATGTAAAATGTAGTTTTTTTTTTTTAATTTGTATCTTTTTTTAAAGCATATTTTAAATTATTTTAATTATTTTTAAAAAAAATTACAAACTCATTAAAAAATATTTCTTTAACTATGAAGCAAAAATAAAAATTAAATAGGTAGAATTTGTCAAAAGAATCTATAGGTGGCTTAAATATTTTCATTTGAAAATGCTCAAATGTACGAAAAGTTTATATTTTTAAAAGTTTTTGTTTTATAACGTTTTGTATAAATATTTTTTTAAATAAATAAATAAAAGTTGGCTAGAACCAATATTATTGGTTTTGGTTTTTACAACGATAAAAAAATGTCATGTCCATATTATATATTTAATAAATTTTGTACAATTTATATCATATATCCAAAGTGTTCATCCGGATTTCAACCCGAGAATTCGGGTATATCCAAACTGAAACTCAAGTTTTAAACGCGAACCGAAATCTGGACTGAGTTGATCCGGGTCAAACCAGGGCCAAAACCCGGGTGTATCCAGATTTTTAAGACCCGAAAATCTAGATTGTACCCGGATTTTTTTTTAATTTAAAAAAAAAAAGTTAAAAATTTTAAGCCTTTATTTTATTAATTTTTTTTTTTTTCTAAGAAGTCAAGTTCATGAAAAGCATAATATTTGAGTTCCAAAATACAAATCTAATATTCATCTATACATGCATCACAATGCAATCCACTATTGATATTTATAAATTACATTACCCCAAACACAAAATTACAAAAAATGAGTTACAAATTCAGCAGCAGTCTTCCCATAATAATTTAATCTCACACCAAAGAAGCTCCCCAAAGAAGCCTTTACTGACATTTCATCAGGAACTTTTCCAAGCTTTGCTAACACAAATTGCTTCATCTTAGCTGGGTTATCTTCTCTCTCTTTCTCTACAAAATAGATAAATGTAAAAGAAAATTGTGACAATGCTAAGCATAGATTCCAGTAGAAAATTTTATTTAGAAAATAGATCTTTCATCAAAAGCGTTAATGATCTAAATTAATACTCACGAGCCCATATTCTAAGCTAATTGGTCCTCTCTTCTGTATACCCTAACTTCCCACATGTGGAGTTATTAGATCTCAAGGCAATCTACATCCCTAAAAATCGGTGGGTCTGACAGGCACAGCCCATAGCAACATGTGTAGAAAAGAATGAATGAAAAATATGCTACTAACAATACATTTTTATAGGTGTCTGCATGCAAGATTTACATTAACTCGTTCTACAGGATCACTCTAATAGTGCTCACAATCATAACAATAAAAAAGGTTCAAGCAAGGAAAAAACAAAAAAAGTAAACAGTTCTCCCTTTAACCGTGTAAAGAAATTAAATGCATTATCTGGTGATGGTAACTGGCCACTCTTTCAGGTTTATATCCACATAAAAGTAACTGTGTACACCAATTTCAGCAATTGTAGAACAAATTTTATAGCAATGACTGAAGATAGAGCAGCATAGTTCTATAAATCATTGAAAAACAAATGATATTTAAGAGGATCAGTGAGGCTTACTTTTCAAGTTTTCCAAGAGCAATTTCCAGCTTCATGGAAAGTTGTTTATTTTCTTCGCTCAAGGATTCAACCTTTTTTTGGGAGTCTATATACAATTTTTGGTATGAGACATCTGCCTTAGTTAATGACTCAGACTTCAATACTTCCATGGCTTTTTCTTGTGCTTCCAATTGTTGTATGATATTTTCAACCTTTCCTTCCAAGTTCTTTTCACCAAAGGCTGTTGGCTCAGACCAATTTTGCTCCCTCTGTGTCTGAGTAGGTGGGTCGTCTTCTTTCACACTTTCACTTAAACTATTATCTCTTCACTGAGTAGTTAGTTAATGACTCAGGCTTCAATACTTCCATGGCTTTTTCTTGTGCTTCCAATTGTTGTATGATCAACCTTTCCTTCCAAGTTCTTTTCACCAAAGGCTGTTGGCTCAGACCAATTTTACTCCCTCTAAGTCTGAGTAGGTGGGTCGTCTTCTTTCACACTTTCACTTAAACTATTATCTCTTCACTAAGTAGGCTCCTACTCAGTGAAGAGATAATAGTTCTACGTGAAAGTGTGAAAGCATAATACTAACATTTTCCAGAATAATAAAAATATATAAAAATGAAAAACTAAAATGCATAATAAAAATATGTCAGTACTTGTGTTGTCTATCAAGTCACAGAAGTTTCATTTTTTTATTGTAAGTTGATATTATATTTAGTTGAAACAATCTGGAAATGACTTGACATAACAGATTGCGCTGATATATAAGGAAAAGTTGGATTTCAAAGTTCATGTGAAGATTCAGAGCAAAAATCAGCATATGTAAAATCCACCTGTGTGTGCAAAATACGTTAAAATCAACACTATTATACTCAAATCCAAGTCCAGAACACCATTATTTAATCACAAAGTGCATCGCATTAGACATGACTTTAATGAGAATATCAAGAAAAATTATTGCTTTTTAATCAGGGCCATTGGCTTCCGCTTCAATCCCCTCTGAAATCTGTAACGCCAACAACCAATACACAGAAATCAGACCAATTTTCAACCTTAACACAAAGGACGCACGAAAATTTCAAAACCATATCCTTAGATCCTTTGCGAAAGTTATAAAATATACCTTCTACATTCAAATTTACAGCATCCTTCAACATTCACAATATGCATCAAAATCTATATCTCCACGAGTCTATAAAAGTCTATTCATCACCAATCACAACTAACAAAATAATAACAACAAAGAATCTAAGCTAAACAAAAATCTAACAAAACACTACTCACGCACTACCACAACATAACAGGTTATAGATCTGGGCGACGAAATAAAACCCAAAAAGAAAAGAGCAGATCTAGCCAAACGGCAACCTCTGCTAGTCACCAGCGACGATAACTAGGGTTTCGGCTTCCCCAACACACTCTAGATACAAAAGATCTAAATGCTCAAAACAGAGAGAGAGAGAGAGAGAGGAACATACCACAACTTATAGATCTGAGCGAGGAAATAAAACCCAAAAAGAAAAGAGCAAATCTAGCCAAATGGCAACCTCTGATAGCACCGGCGACGATGGTTGTGGTTTCGGCGCTCGGTCGAGAGAGAGAGAGAGAGAAGGAGACAGAAAGAATAAAGAGAGCAGAGAGAGATCGAGAGCTGGTGTTTCCGTTTAACACTTTGGGCAAGAGAGAGAGATGGAGAGTTAGGGAGTCGGGGAAAAGGGTTTGGAGTCTGGACTTTGAGCGAGAGAGAGAGGAGATCGCACGGAAGAATAGGGTTTTTTTTTATATATATATAACCCGAATTTTAAATCCGAATCCGGTTTCATACTTGGATCCGGTCCGGATTAATCCGGATTTTGTAATGCGATTCTGGCCCGGATTTGAATCTGAAACTGGAATCCGATTATCCAAATTCTAGACCGGGCCTAAAAAAAATCCGGCCCGAATGAACAGTCTTGCATATATCTATGTCTCTTCTAATTTATTTCTATAATTGTTATTGTTGTTGCAACGAGAATAAAGAGTTAGCATCAAATTAATCTACAAGAGTTGTAATAAGTAGGGGTGTAATTGATCCGGTTTGATTCAGTTTTAAAGAACCAATACTACATTGATTAGCCTCATAAACCTGTACTTCCAGTTTTACTGATTCCGGCCAAATTCAGTTCAGTTTTCAATTTTTAATATATATTAAATCTCTAATCTCTTATACTTATATATATATATATATATATATATATATATATATATATATATTAGGTGAAAGCAACGTGCAATGCACGTTTGCTTAGTTTAAATTTATTTATTAATTTAATATATAAGGACGTAATGTTTTTGGTTAATTAAATAGCGATATAACGTTTCTGTAATTTATAAATATTTACACACTGTGATATATTATTAAAGAAGAGCATTAATATAAATTATAACATGATCCTATAAATAAATATCGTCCATAGTTTTTTGAAAGTTGTTTGAAATAATTTTGATTCTAAGATGACGATCTATATTTTCCTCATCTTGCATTGCCTCAATAGAGAGAATATTAAAAGGTCTATGTTTTTTCTCTTTCAATTTCTCTGGATCTACATAAACTTGAATATTTTAATTTTTTTTTTTATAATTTCTTCACAATGCTTTTAATATATGGTCGATGTTCCTACAAAATAAATTTTGAATAGCTTTACATAATTAATAAAAACCCAATTCATTTTTTAATTAACTCATTATAACGAAACTCAATTTTTGAATAAAAATTTTAAAAGATACATCTTCAGTATGTTCCATCAACTCAACTGCTGAACAATCAAATACCTCTTCTGCTACTTTACCAAACATAGTAGCAGCTTTTTTAGTATTATCGTCCAGTTCAACATATGCCCTAACACTTTAAATGCATTGAATATATTATTTTCAATTTGAACAGTATTAAATTTTAAATTAAATTAGATATCAATTATAAATTAAAATTGTAAGATACTTACCATGGTTTGTAGACCCCTTGACTTTTGCAATATATACAAACAAAACTTTCATTATATTTATATCCAATCCTTTTATTACAGCAAACATATGATATGTAATTAAATACTTAGGCCAAGTCAATCACATTTATCTTCGCCTCTATCCAAAATTTTGCTTTCTACGTCAAATCATAATCAATTTTTAGAAAAAATACTTGTATAAATATTACAATTTATTATTAATAAAATAATATTTACTGTCATTGGTTGCACACCTTTGTCAACTCATATATGGTGAAAAGTAATTGTTTATAAAATGAATATCGGAGGGAAAGATTTCCAACAATGGTCGCGGTATCACTAAATAAGTAGGCGGGTAATTGTCATTGGCGAATGTGTAGACATCTTATTGAATTGCAGGCAAGCTCATGAAGTAGAGTGAACACCTTTTCCCATTTTTTTTTATTAGACAAATATGAAACTGGTTTGGTGACACGACATGTGGATGATTCAGACCTAGGCCAGCTGGTCTACATCCTGCTGGGCGTAGATCAATATCATCATCTATTATTACTTGTCATATCAATTACCTCAATAATAATTTCTTCGTTCTTATTTTGGCCTAGCCTTGCTACGTACAATCAGCATGCAAAATCGGGAGATAATCGATCATACATAAAGCTTACTTTGCATTAAAAAAACAAAAAACAGAAAGCAAAAAGTAAAAGTCAAAGACCCATGCCACTCCCTCTTCATCTTCTTCACCTTCGACGCTCGATCTGAAGCAACCCAGCCCCTACAATCCCTCAACATCCCAACCTTTAAGGACCCATCACCATGCCAAAGCAAGAACAACGCCACCCTCTTCTTTAACTCATCCAAGCCTTTCCACCACCTCCTTTTCCTCTCCCTCACCAACTTCTCTTCCCATGAAAACTCGACCCCGCGACCAAAAAATGACCGGAATAGAGGGTCTATGTAACAGCCGCTAAAAATTCAATGATGAAATTTCTATTATCTTTAGGAACCGTAGTAAATCCTATATGGTTGGAATCCAACTAAGAACCCATAAACGTGTTAGAAACCAAAAATCCTATATGGTTTTATCCAAAACCTTATTGAATCAGTTTCTAGCATCGTGTTTAATCGCTTAATTAAATTATTTTCATATGCTATTAATCTTTTAAATTTGTGTTAGAACATCATTATCCAACTTAGTTAACCTTAGATATTTGATTGGGCCAATAGAAATCAGATTTGGGCTTGATAGCAACCCAAACCCTCTTAAACCCCATGAATTTAGGCCCTTTCGGTTTAAGCCCATTAAGGCCCACGAAATTAGCCACCTTAGCAATGATTTTATCTATAATATTTCACCCTCCACTTACCTTATCAGATTTATTCAAGAGCACTTAAAATGTTCATGAAGTGGATGACTAAGTGGACACCCCACTCTTTCAATTATAGACTCAACCTTGAAAACAAAATAATATCTTGTATATTTTAGTGGAAGAAAAGATCATTACTCAAGCTCCATTACAGACCTATCATATTCTAAAACTTGTATAAATAGCCCTTTACCCCTTCCAACGAAAATCATCCCTCCTTTACACTTTGCTTTGTTAGAATACAAAAAAATACTCTCGGGCAGTTTTTATGAACTCTTTTACACGCCTTATTTGAAGCTCTTGTAAGTATTTTCTCATAAACTTTCCTTCATGAAAGTTGTTTATTTTTTAGTCTAGTTTACGTGAATATCTTATTTATTCCATTTGAAGATCATTTGGTCAGTCAAAAGTTGTTTAAAACCCAGAAAGGTCATTCTGGACGATAACCAGAGAGTATATCATATTTTGGAGTTTTTAACAAAGTTAATGGATTGATCTTGATCCGAAATTATTATGGAGTATTGTTAACATAGGTATATGATTATTGGTTGAGGATTTGTTGCATGATTAAAAGTTTTGGTGAAAGATTTTCTTAGATTTAGAAACTTCGAATCTGGAAGAGGAAAAACAGTTTCTGTTTTGAGAAAGTTTAAATCTTTTATGGTCTAATCTTATTGCAATGACTTTGATATTTTTATTTGAGGATCCTAAGTTTCTTATGTACATGATATAATGTTGCTTTGAAGATATTTGATATTAGTTTCAAAGATATGAAATTTTTATGTAAAGAGATATTCGAATAGGCCAAGTGATGATGTTCTTGGCTAAATTAATGTTTTGGTTGATTTTTAACCATGTGATCTTGAGTTTAAAGCTTAGATCTATTTTAGGACACCTTTATAAACCATGTGATGTTTTTGTTTGAAGATCACATCTTTATAAGTCATAGATCAAGAAGTTGATCAAAACAAGTTAGAAACAAAAATCAAGAGAAATGGCCTATATAAGTTTCGGTTTTTATAGAATTTTAATAGTTGTGTTTAGTTTTAAATTTTTCTGAATTCATATTTAAGTTCAGAATAAAATCTACATGAGATATATAAATTTTGGTATTTTTGGAGTTAGGATACAAAATCCTTAAGTTAGGGATATAATAGTCTTTTTCCACATGTAGAGGGTGAATTAATAATTTTACTCTTAAATTGATATTTTTCTATATTTCTAATTATTAGTGATTAAGTTATAACATTTAAAAATCACTACTTTCAGTCTCTCGTGATCGCACTTGAGTTTTGCCTAGAAACGCGAAAACAGAGGTAAGTTAGCTTTTAACTTACTAGCAGTTTATTATGTATGGGTGATAAGTAAATGAACTACAGTATATGTATGTATGTTATTATATGTGCTATGCCAAGTCATTACATGTTTATATGTTACATATAATTTATTCTATCATGAATTATTCATCTGCTACACAAGATATTCTGTCACGTATTGTTAAATATTGCAAGTAGTATGGATACATACAATCTAAGGAGATTCTGTCTAAGGAGATTGGAAATTCCTAAGTGTGTCCATCGTGACCCTCCAATCTTTCCTGGGAATCTAGAAGTTCTGTCTAGGAAAGATTGATCTTTCCTGAGAACTTACTTAGTGAGTACTATTCATTTCTACGATAAAAATTTATCAAGATATTATCAGAAAAAAATGGAATGTCATGTAATGTATATTCACTGTTGTAAGCATGTTATGTTAAAAATGTAATGTTGTGTTACATCAAGGTTTTTGTCCTTTCATATTCAAGTCACATTCTGTCTCTAATGCAGTTTATGTATTTCAAGAACAATCATGTTAAGTTATTCATGTCAATCACGATCCTAAGTACTAGGATGGGAAAATATCCTAGTAAAACTCCTTTGTTCACGCTGGAGTGTCTAAATAGGTGTGAAATTCCCTGGGTTGACGAAGTATAGTCAACAGGTTGCAAATGGGACCTAACTAGCTGGTCACCGGAGCGCACCAGGCACTAACGCCGATGGAGCCACATTTTATTTTAATAAGTCATGGGACCACAACAACTGTGGAGCATGAAGTATGGGGTCACAATAATTGTGGCACATACACTACGTGAGACACAGCAATTGTGACACGTAGAATACATAGGGCCACAACAATTGTGGAGTATGTATTAACGCACTCACAGCTGGTGTAGATACCTATGTTGTGATGCGGTAATCGGCAGGGACACATGGCTCTAGGGGACCCATGTAGCACCCACATGTTACGTTAATCAAGTTAAATGAAAAAGAATTCAAACTCATGTTATGCTCAAGCTCATGTTCATGTTATGTTTCAAGTTTATGTCAAGTTAAGTCAAGTAAGATCAAATCCATGACAATGTTATGTTTCAAGTTCATGTCACGTTAAGTCAAGTCAGATCAAGTCTATGACAAGTAAGTCAAGTTCAGTTCATTCATGTTCATGTTATGTTTCAAGTTTAAGTTATGTCATATACTATGATTACTTACGATTTTGATTATGTACTTATGATTTTACTGTCATGCATGCATTATTAATCTGTGTGTATGTTTTATGTTAACTTGCTGAGATTTGTAATCAAATCTCACTATGGTAGTCCCAACTACCATCCCCCCCGAATGGTAGGTTTTGTTACAGGATCTAAAGAAGAACTGGGAAACAGCCAACTGGACACGGTCGATTAAGCGACAGTGCGGCTTCAAGGTTAATATAGTAGTTAACTTAAAATTACTATATGTACTATGAAGTTACATCTTCAGTACTCATTTGATCACAATCATTTTGGACTAGTATTGTGATCTCTGATGTTTAGTATGCCTTTTTGTATGAAGTATATTTTAAGCATTTTGGGATATTTGAATTTGGTGCATAGTATTGCTAAAGAAAAAAATTATCCGCTACGAATATTGCATAATGCTAGATGTATGTTAAGAACATTGCATCTTATATGTCATGAACGGAGATACGTAACCTTGTGTTGCATGTCTCGACACTCCAAATGTCCGTTCAATCCCAAGCGGAATTTGGGGGCGTCACAGTCTAAACTTCTAATAATCAAAGCTAATAGTACTACTTTGCCCAACAAAGAGAAAAACCGAAGCTAATAAGTACCAACAATTGCAGGCATCTTCGATCCATCGAGACAGATGGTAAAGGCAACAACAAGTTCTTTCTTCTCCAGAAAAATCTCTTTAGTAAAATGTGATGTTATAATCTTAATTATGGCTTGTGAAAAACCAATAAAGCTAGCATATGGTGAAATAGTCGATCCAGCTTATTGACCCATTGAACACATGATCCATCTCTCTTTTTTCCTTTATCTCTTTATTCTCTGATCTATTTTTACAAAACGAAGAGCATAATGCCCTATTAACCCAGCTTTAGTGATTCAGTGGCTGATTATAAAAAAGGTGCAGCTTAGCTAGCAGCTGTAGCCTTTTGCTTTATTGCATGTGCATGCATGGTCTTCTCAATTCTTCCTCACATATTGGCTAACCAAAAGACTCACAAAAATTACAAACAGATATGGTGAAAATTAGTATATAGTGGGTGGAAAAGTTTCCCGAACATGAGGTAGAGCTTTCAATTTCAAAGGGAGTGGGAAGATTTTGGTTTCAAAAGGGAACTGAGATTACAGATTTCGGCTTCGTGGGTCATCTCGAAGGTCGTCGTCTTCTTGGGAAGGTGGTGGAATGAGAAGATTCGTGCTTGAGGAAGACGAAGTTGAACTACTATTTGTCTCCCCTTCGAAACCTAGCTCTGGAATGAGTGGAAGAAATTGGGGGATGTGTCTGTGGGGAAGAGGAAGGAATGGGTCTGAAATGTAGAGGAATGGGAGGGAGGAAGAAGAAAGGTGAAAAAAAAAATTGATAGAGAAAGAGAGAAGGAACGGAATGAATGACAAAAATGTTAAAAAAATAAAATTTTTTTATGAAAAGTAGCGCCGGTTGCATGCGATTCCACAAGGCCGGTTGTAAGTAGAGTTTCTCATTTTGGCCTCTATCCCCTATCTTTTACCATTCTATATGCAGTACATTTGAGCGGTACCATTGGGATGGCAAAATAACTTTTCTCTTCTATTTATGGACAACAAAACTGCATACAAACGACATGCACAAACAGGATGTAAGCTGTTGTACGTGGCAAAGTAGAAGTGAAAAAAATAAAAAGAAAAAGTAAAGGCCAATGTAAAGAAAAATGCAAGTTTCTTCTTCTTCCGTCAGAATTGCAACCCTGTATGCGGCTTAGCTCCAACTATGGAGATCATCGATTCTTGTCTGAAAAGTAGATCCCTTTCTCGATAAGAATATGTGGCTTAGCTCCAACTATGTTGCAAGAAATAGAAATCTAAGAGATGCGTTTAAGGGGAAAAGTGGATGTTGCAGTTACTCTGTCGTGATCAAAGAAATTAGAGAAAATGGAACACATTTAATATGGCTCATCAAAGAAATAAAATGCCTCATATTTTGCCCCCGGTCTTCTTCAATTGGCTCCCAAGGGCCCATTTGTCCAAACAATTCTTGGCAAAAAAAAATCCTTACATAATCATCGACCTCGAACCCACATGACAACCCCAAAATGACGGGAGTTATGTGGAGAGGTAAGGTTTTTTACTTTTTTTGTGCTTTGATGCGATCTTTCTTGAAAAATGGTAGCAAATATGATATGGGTTGTTCTTATTCCTCATCGAGGCCTTATATCTGGTAGCTATTTCATTTTTGCAGCTTGTCTTCCTGGAGGGAACCAGATCTTACAAGGACGAAACACGAAAGCGGGAAAGAGATATTGCAAGGAAGAAGGGTGAGAATGAGAAGGAAGATCAAAGGAGGAAGGGAAACGAAGAAGTGGAGGGAAGAAGGAGAAACGAACCGTTTGGGCAGCTTGTCTTCGTGGAATCCAAAAACATATGAAACAGACTGTTTCATTAACCACATAGGACGCGGTTGCGGGGCGCTTTCTCCAGTCGACTGTAAGTAGAATTTTTCTACGGACAATACTAGAGTTACCGCTTGGGCTCCCGTTAGTTTTAGCATGTGTTTTTTTATATGTTTTTTAAAAGTTATTTTCTACATAAAATTTTTTAACACTTTTAAATATTTTTAAAAAATAAATTAAATTTTGTACAGCATTAAAAAACACTTTCTTAATTATAAAGAGGTTATCAAATATCTAAAATTTTTAATAAAAAAAAAGATGCTTAAATTTAAAATTTAATGAAAGCTTAAATTAATAATGCAAATTTCAATACTAAAAATTTCATAACAAAGTAAAAAAGGGTGAAAGTTTTTAAAATAGCACTTTAACATGCTATATCTACTTATACTCATGCTGTGTCTACAAATATCTACATTATTAAAAACATATTTAAATAAAAAGATTGTAAGAATAGAAAAGATTGAGAGACAATTGTGTCAGAGCCTCAGAGACGGGGAGAGAGACATTGAGATTTGCGCAAAAGAAAAAAGAAGAGGAAAGATCTTGAGTGGATCACTATGATTTAAGGCGGCAAGAATTTATGAGCTCTATAGATCATTAATACATATTTCGAACGGCGTTAACTTTAATAGAAAAAAAAACCGTTAAAACAAGAATTTTCGTTTGATAGGCAATTTATATATATAAATATATTAATATATATATAAATATTAGTAATACACTAATACTATTAGTGTATAGTAATACTATTGGTATAGTACTATTACTATATGTTAGTGATAAATATAGTAATTAATATACTAATGTGTATTAGTATTACTAATATATTTATCAAAAAAAATATGTTGAGAATTTATTAAACCATAAAATGTAATTAATATATATTTTATATTTAAAATTTATGATCAAATAAATGTTCATGCTTAACATTAAAATTTTATGTTAAAAATTATAATATAACATTATTTTATATAAAATTATAATTTATAAAAATTATATATAATATTAAAAATATATAAATATGCGAATTATTCTGGACTAATCTTAAAAAACATAAATTCGATACCGGATTGGTTATGACCAGTTTTTAAAACGAATGAACCTGACCGAACCAACTGATGCGGACAAGTTTCTGGTTCTTCAGTTTATTTTTATAGCCCTGGCCATTAGGGCAGTATAAGTTGTATCCATCATGTGTCAGGGAGGTGAGGAAGTTAATGCAATTATATACAGTGGGCATGCTCATAGAAAAAGGCATGGCAAGTGGGATTGTGCAAGGATCTTACTCTAGGGTTTTTTATATTTTGATAGATCAAAATATCGAATAGGATATTTCATGTTATTGTGTATGAATTAGACCACAATGAAAAGATATCTCATGTTATTGTGTCCACATAGACCCCACATCCTCCCAATGGTGCGTTGCGGTTCAGAGGAACAAAAAATTTTCAAGCCTCATGGGTCTCCTCTCCCCCCCCCCCCTTCCTCTTTCCTTCGCATGAAAACCTTCAAGATTCAAAGGTCACTGAAACACTCAAGCCACCAAAACCCCTTCCCTCTTTGCAGCTCAGGCCACCAAAACCCTCTGAGATTTGTTTTTTGAAGTCCCAAGTGGTATGGGAGGTAGGTATAGAGAAACATTAATTGGTACAAGCACTTTTGCAAAAAAAAAGAAAAAAAGAAAAAAAAAAGTGGTATGAGGTTGAGCTAGCTGTAGTTGGAGTCCAACAAAAGAAAGAGCAGGTGGCTGGTGATGGGTTGGTGATGGGACTCAACAGCATCTACAACAATATTTTTTTCCTTTTTAGTTCTTCTCGAAAGTGATGTAAGCCACGTACTCACAGAGATGGTAAATATGGGTGTATTGATTGGTTTCATTTGGTTTGTGCCATCCTGACAGTTCATTTTTATGCTTTTTTTTCATCATGGTTCAAGATATGAGTTTCTAATTTATCAAGTCAGGGAGGAAGGATGTGCTTGTTGCTTTGTTTTATAGTATCTTAATAAATGTAGCCATGGAAGAAGGTTATGCTTGTTGCTTTGTTGTATAGCATCTTGATAAATGTAGCTTGTGTATGTACATGGTGCTCAAAATAGTCTTGCAACATTTTCCACAATGTCCAGGTATCAATGAAGATCGAAGTTGCATGGATTTGCAACATGCTTCGTGAAATTATCCAAATATCCCTAATTATTCACATTAATGTTAAACAAAAGCTATTAACACGGATTAGTAACCAATATAAATATTCAGAACATTAACACAATAATTTGGTTGTGAAGGGAAATCTTTTGAAAAACTCCTCAAAATTAAAATCCTACGGGGCAACCAAACCAAAGAAAGTCAATTTTATTGATTGAGAGTATTACGAGTAAAATGTTTACAAAACCTTTGTAACTAGACACGCGACCCACTTGTCTTCTACAGTAGTAGGTAGTCAGAACTTCTGACACTCTCCAACCTTTGTCTTTCCTACTGGAACCTCTAGTAGTTGAACTTGAACACGACAATTTTCCTTTGGAGTATGCTCTCACTCAATTCCACGGATTAAGCCTTTTGGAAAATTTTGGAAAATCCTTCTCTCAATAATTTTCTCTAGCACGATCTCTTGAAATTCTACCCAGATCTTCAAGCTCTAAATATTTGTGAATATGTGTTGTTCAAGTGTTACTTGAAACCCTCAACCGACTCTTCTACAAATAGGCAATGCTATGATTGATTTGGAGAAGGACTCTACTAACAGGTTTATCCAAAGTCTCAGTCAGATACGTTGCTCACTATTTGCGAACATCTTGGACTAGATCACTTCTTCTCGATTACGTCGAGTTCAAATCAGCTTCAGTTTCTTCAATAAATCTTGCTTCTATATCTCTTCAACTAACTTTTAGACTCAAAACATACATATGACTCTTGTAAACTCTTATCTTATAATATTAACAAGATTTGATAAGAGTTACAATTCAAACACTTATCTTATCGGATAAATACTCATCCTTATCGGATGCAATCCTAGAGTCCTATTTAAAATTACATTCATCCATAATTCAAATTAAATACAAACTCATCTAATCCTAGCCAAACATAAATTACATTTACACTTCAGGTAAATGATGCGTTTGAGTTGCAAGTGAGACTTTTGAAGCAAGTGGATTTTCTCTTGAATGGGCAACAATGGGTTTGTTTGTTGAATGGGCAGCAGTGCAAAGAGGAATTGTTTTCCTTTTGGAAAATACTTTAGCTACAAAATAATTACACAAAATTTTTTTTTCAAACTAATGTGGCTTGATGTGGTACGTCAGATTGTAAAGTTACTTTTATTATAAAGTAGATCTAACGGATTCTATAAAGCCACATCAATTTGTGGGTTTATTTTATGTGATCTCTTTGTGTCTGTAGTAGTTCTCTTTCCTTTTTGTTGAAGTGGATTCCCAAGGTTTATTTTTTGCACTATGATGCGATGCGGTTCAGATTGTTAATATGTGCTTAGCTAACGTGTCAGCTCCTTATTGGCTTTCGATAAACCCATTACATAGGATATGCCACTCCAAAGAGGAATTGATTTTAGAATGCTTTTGTAGATCTTTTAATATATGAGAATAAAGCACAAAACTATGGATAATTTTTTTTAATTTGATGGAAAACCCATCAACCTAACATGGGACCCTGTATGAATTCTCAAAGACACATCTTTAACTTTGGTAATAGTTTAAATTGCTACTTATTTCTAAATTGTCTTCAAATTCTAAACCCAAAGTGAGAGCTAGATAACTATATGAAATTAATTTCATTGTGTTTATTAAATAGAAATGATATTTCCAATTCTGATGTGTGTAAGTTCATTCTTCATTATACTCACTTGAAAAAAGTGAGTAAATTTAGGATGCAAATGAAAAAATTAACTTTTTAATGATAAACTCAACTTTTTCTTGAAGAGAGTGTGCAAAACTTACATATCTATTACCTTAGAACTTTTTTTAAATTATATTTTATTAAATATTCAATCTTATTTAGAAAACTTAAAACAAGAACAACTACTTCATGTAACTATCTTTTATTGTAATTTAAGCTTTAAAACTTTAGGAAAATAAGTATCGAATCCATAACTTTAAGCTAAAATATTTTGATATCGAATCCATATTCTTTGCTCGTAGTCTTTTATTCTCTATTGCATCAATCAAAATACATGTGAAAGTTCATATAGATTCCCAATTAGGTGAGATGAAAGATGCCAAGCTCGGATAAGAGTTTTTTAAGTTTACAGGGAGCATAAAAATCCTACCCAAGATTACTTTTTGGGACAAAGAATAATATACATGGTTGTGTAGGATTGTTTAATGCGGATATATCTAGTAATGATAAATATATATATCTACAATAAAATATATATATATATATATATATATATGAATAATCCTACACACCCCGTGGGTTCTCCCGCTGGGAGCTCCCGCTCGGGTGTAGCTTACCTTTTAATGTGTTTTTTTTTTTTTTAATTTTATATAGATTTTTTTAATAATTTTTAATATTTTAAAAAAATAAAATAAATTCATAATATTATTAAAAAATACTTCATTAATCAAGAAGTAAAATAAAAAAATCATAATTTTATGATTTTTTATTTTATTTCGTGATTAAGAAAGTATTTTTTTAATAATTTTTTTTTTACTTTCTGATTAAGAAAGTATTTTTAATGATATTCTAAATTTATTTTATTTTTTTAAAATATTTAAAATTATTAAAAAAATCTATATAAAAAAAACTTTAAAAAAACACATAAAAAATAAGGATACAACCCCAGCGGGAGCCCCTAGCGGGGGCTGTAGCACGACCCTATATACATATATATAATTAAATATTATCACATAATGATAAATATTATAAATATATTTTATGTGTATCGCTATTTTATTTTAAATCTTAAAATTCATATAGTAAATCCAAGAGTGATCTTAACTACCCCTTCGACAGTAATAGATTCATCTCATTAATGCATATTATTGAACTTGATTATAGTAGTAGTGATAGTTTAAAGTATGCAATTTCTTTGTAACACGTAGTTGATTGTTAAAAGGTAGATTTTATTTTTATATGAATATTAAATTTATTTATTTATTTATAAAAAAATAAGAGATTTAAACCTCTTAAAACTTATAAATAATTTCTTATTAGATTAAAAAAATAAAGAAATATACAGTTAGATGAAAGGTAAATATAAATAAAAAATGATATTTGTAATCGTGAATTCATATAAACTTTTTTAAAACAATAATAAATATTGAATTTATATAAAAAAAATTAATTTTTTAATAATAAATTCCTTCCTTTTTAAAAATAATTATCGAATATAGTGAACATATGTAACGCTCCGGTCCCGAGGGTCCGGAGAGTTAATTCATCTTAGCCGGTAATCAACTCCAACACTATTAATGGGCTAAAACATGACATTTGAAAATCATCCAAAAAATGGAAATGAACTGAAAAAGATATAGAGAAAGAAGGGAAATGAAGCTCACGGACAGACCTGCAATGGAGAAAAAAAATAGATGAAAAATGGAGGAACCGAAACTAAGAAGGAACACAGTAGAATCGAAATAACCGAAAATGCGAAGGGAATAACTGAAACTTACTAGGAAAATCACTGGTTTGAGGAGAAAACTGAAACCAAAAATGTAGAAGAAGGAAAGTGAAGTGAACGAGAAAAGAAAAAACTGGCGCTGGGGCACGGCTTGAAGGGAAACGAAAACAGAGAGGGATGCAGAGAATAAAGGCGTCGGCACAGCAGAGGAAAAGAAGAGAAGAAGAAAAGAAAAGAAGAAGAAAGGAGGAAAGCCCTAAGCTGGAACCAAAACGACGCCGCACGGGTAAGAGGGGGGCTTGGGTTGGGGGCTGGGCCTAAAAGAAAATAAAAAAAAATAATCAACAAGCCTAGTCCGAGAATAATGAATCCAAAAAAAGAAAAAAGGTACAATAAAAATACATAAAAGTCAAATAAAAACACTACAACTCAATATTAATAAATAAAATAATTAAAGTCCAACAATAAAATAAAATAAAACAAAGAGAAAATTTAAATGTAACTAATAATTAATATCAAGTAAGCACATCAAAATAAATTTTACAACTTAAAATCGTAAAAATAAACCAACGAGAAATTCGATAAATTTAAAATAAGAGAATCAATATTTAAATTAATTAAAATATCCATTCAATTAAAAATACACTAAAATACAGGGTGTCACATCCTCCCCCCTTAAATAAAATTTCGTTCTCAAAATTTGCAAGGTCAAACATCAATGTTAAGGCAGTTACAAGATACATACTAGAACACGCTTAAAAAATTCATACCATCAAAACTCTCAAACACGCATGAGTAACGCTCTCCCAAGTCTACTCCTATAGGCGATTTTATTATACTCGCATTAGTCTTCCAATGACACATCACGCCTAAAACTCCTAGGTGGCCATATTGTCCAAAATCTCCTTTCCACAAGAACCTTAATACAACCAATAAATTCCAATGATTATTGTCTTCACACAATAAACTGTGCTATCCTCAAACGATTCTTATGACTTATCTTCCAAATTTTCATTGTATTCTACAAGTTGGTAACCTATTAGCCACTTCCATAGATAACCATCAATAAGCATTTCCATTATCCTTGGCAAAACCAAAACTCCTCCAACGTACCAATGATCCATTCCTACTATTTCCATCATCCGGACCTATCCCCTCAAAATCAACAAGAATCATATCCTAAATGTGCACCACCAAATGTTTAATCTCCAATGACAAGTATCATATCAAATTTTCAAATCACCAATAATTCCTTAAGATCAACACAAGGTTTGACTCCTTAATTATATTACAAAATAATACCATTGAGTACAAAGTAGCTTAACACTAACTAACCAGAAAACTCTTACCACATTTTGGTAGAAAATCTTTGATCTCCCAAAATCATGAATTATTACACACTTTTCTCAAAATCACCAAGAATTCCTTCCTGAATCTACACTAACTATTATCCTTCAATTTGATATGGATCAATCCTAAAACCTGCCACTATGACCTCAAACTAATAACAATTGTTTTTCGAATTCGATCCGAATCTTCAATCCTCATAGAAATACACGAACTAAATCAATACCTTCAATTCCCAAAAAAATATTCTCCTTGAAAATTCCTGTATCAATTACTCAACTCCAATCAAGCCCATTTAATGGTCACAGACTAATCAATCTCCAAAATAAATCAAGCTAGCACACCAAGCCTGCAGAATTAAAACTTAAATCTTATTACCAATTAGTCATTCAAATTTTGCAATTCTAAAACCTTAAATTATAATAGAATCAATTTCCGAAATCTATAAAATCGATGAACTTATATCCAGTAATAAAACAATTGACTCCCGAAGCTTTCAAAATCTAAAACATTAAATGATAACAAATCATTTCCTAAAGTCTGCAAAATCTTAAATATTTGGTGAAATTCTTGTAAATCTATCCTTGAAGTTTGTTGAACTTAAAATCTCATATTCTAAAGCCTCATGTTATATCTCCACGATATCTAAAACCTCAATTATCCTATTCCCCAAAGAGATCATCCAGACCATGTTGTTTCCTTCAAGCCTCGATATTACAAACGCAAACCAAGTCGATAAAAGTTCAAGCCTACTATATTAAGTAATTATACCTACAATGGCATTCTCGATCGTACCATTTTCCTGCCATAGCATAACCTTTAACCCACTTTTCAACTCTGGACAAAACGAACAAAATAAAACAAAACAAAATAAAATAAAATTTCATAAATAAAATAACATACGATAAAATGAATAAAACAAATGAAGTAGTACACAATAAAATAATTAAAACAAATAAAACAACTGACCATAAAATAAAACAATCAAAATAAAATAACATACAACAAAATAAATAAACAAATAAAGTAGTATACAATAAAATAAATAAAACCAATAAAAATAACATACTTTAAATTAAATAATTTCAATTTGCAACTTTACAAAAAAATACTTCTGGTACTTCACCTACATGACATGTGATTTTACCCAGAGCCAAACCTTAGGCTCATCGTCCTCAAAATTTGTTGCCCCTAAGCAAAGTCTAAAATACTCAATCTCTCATACTCATTCCACGCCTATTTTAATCCTTGATAATTATGTCAAATATAATGTTCTGAGATTCTAACGCTTTAAATGCTTCATACCCCTCCTTGTATATCCATGCTTACACATAGTTTCCTTCTTCATACATTCTGAGACCTAGATCAAGTCTAAAAATATTAGCCACAACCATGCCCTTAAAAGCTCAAAAATATTTCCAAACCATACACATAATGTAATAAACTCATACTAATATCGAGATACACTCTCCATAGTCCTTGACCTTTTGTCTCATACTTGATTCATGAATATATTCAACTTGTGATTTCTAAAAGTTGAAAGTTCTCAATAATCCTCAAAACTGAAAGTCTATGACCACAAGATTCAAATCCTAAGTAATCTCAAGTTAATAAATTTCCAAACTTCAAGAGATTAACTCTCAAAATCATATTACCGAAACCACTCTTCCTTTGCGCATTCTAATGATTTTGCCAAAAATGTTTAAAACTAGAAGTCTAATTTATTTTAATATCTACAAAAATGACTCTTACCACACTTTGGTAGCAACCCGCTTTTTCGTCTCCTAAATCCATGCACACTCATTTATACTCTTTTATTCTTAGTCGCATTCAGATCTGAAAAGCTTCGTAAACGACCACGAGGAGACATCTTGAGAACTTGGATTTTTAATAAATGTTTCAAAATATAGAGTTCATATAAACATAAGCAACTAGTCGTAATCATAAAACAAGAACATATATACTTCTTCGATATTGTAAAGGTACCAAATAATGTACACGCAAGCGTCGTAACAATATACCTCCAGAATCTAACATTCCTTCCAAAACCTAAACCTTCAATCTTATCAAATCATTTCGTGAAATCTACAGAATGAGCCCAGAGAATTTTAAAACCTCAAACGTCATGAAATCAGCTTATAAAATTTGCAAAATCTAACATCTCAAGTTTCGTAAAACATCATTCTCAAAATTTGCCAATTCTAAAACCTTATATACCATCAAGATTAATCCTTATAGTCCGCACAGTTCTAGACATCAAGTCAAAACAGAAATTATTTCCTAAACCCGCCTGTAACTCAAAACCTCATATACTATAATCTGCAGAACCTCAAACCTTAGTTATCCACATCATCATCTCTTAGTCTTCAAATTTCTAAAACCTAAAATTACTTCCTTAACTTATAGGAGTCCAAAACTTCATAATTTATAGTCTGCAGAATCTCAAACCTTAGCTCTGATACCAACTGTAACGCCCCGGTCCCGAGGGTCCGGAGAGTTAACTTATGTTACCCGGTAATCAACTCCAACACTGCTAATGGGTTAAAACAGGACACTTGAAAATCATCCAAAAAATGAAAATGAACTGAAAAAAATATAGAGAAAGAAGGGAAATGAAGCTCACGGACAGACCTGCAATGGAGAAAAAAAATAGATGAAAAATGGAGGAATCGAAACTAAAAAGGAACATAGCAGAATCGAAATAACCGAAAATGCGAAGGGAATAACTGAAACTTACCAGGAAAATCACTGGTTTGAGGAGAAAACTAAAACCGAAAATGTAGAAGAAGGAAAGTGAAGTGAACGAGAAAAGAAAAAAATGGCGCTGGTAATAGAATGAAATATTCTCATGTATTCCATAATGATTCTTACTACAAGACAAGGGTATTTATACCCATATTCTGTACAATATTCTAGAAATCAAAAAGAATCAATTCAGTTACACAACTTGAGACAATTAACAGATTATACAATGCTATACAGTGTCTACGGTGCTTCTGCAGTGGCTGCTGTTGATGTATCAAGTTCTTCTATATTAATACGCCCCCTCGAGTCCAAGGGTGTATCAGCAACATTGAGACTCGTCTTCAGCTTAGAGAATCTGTCAGCTACTAGAGGTTTGGTAAATATGTCAGCTAGTTGGTCTTTGGAGCTGATGAAGGAGATGTTGAGTGTTTTTGCAGCAATGCGATCTCTAACAAAATGGAAATCAATGTCCATGTGCTTTGTTCTTGAGTGATAGACAGGATTGGCAGCCAAGTAAGTGGCTCCAATGTTGTCACACCATAACGTTGGAGCATGATTGAGTGGTAGACCAAGTTCAGAAATGAGTGTTTGGAGCCATATGAGTTCAGCAGCTGCTGAAGCCACTGATTTGTATTCCGCTTCAGTACTGGACCGTGCAACAGTGCTTTACTTCTTGGAGCTCCAAGAAATGAGGTGTTTTCCCAAAAAAGTACAGAAACCACCCGTAGATTTTCTATCATCCGGGCATCCAGCCCAATCCGCATCTGAGTAAGCTTGTAATTTAAAGGAAGATTGATGGGAAAAAAACAGGCCCTGATTAATCGTTGCTTTCAAGTAACGCAGTATGCGTTTTACTGCAGTCCAATGTGGCACTTTTGGTGTGTGCATGAATTGGCACACCTTATTGACCGCATAAGAGATGTCGGGTCTGGTGAGTGACAGGTATTGTAGCCCTCCAACAATACTTCTAAACAGAGTATCATCCTCAAAACTTGGTGAGTCAAATTTTGACAGTTTGAGGTTTGCTGCCATGGGTGAAGTAACAGGTTTGGCATGTAACATTTTACTCCTGGTGAGGAGATCCTTAATGTACTTTCTCTGAGATAGTAATAAGCCAGTGCTCAAGTGATTTATTTCTAATCCGAGAAAATAGGATAGTGCACCTAGATCTTTGACCGGAAATGCTAAGCTCAAAGCAGAAATAAACTCATCAATGGCAGAGGCTTTAGATGCAGTGATTATAAAATCATCTACATACACTAGAACATATATACGCAGATCACCTTGCTGAAGTACAAAGAGGGATGCATCAGCCTGAGAAGCCCGAAATCCATAATCCAGTAACCAGGAGCTCAATTGGGCAAACCATGCCCGTGGAGCTTGTTTCAAACCGTAAATTGCTTTTTGTAATTTGCAAACATATTGAGGATATTGAGAATCAATAAATCCTTGAGGTTGATGCATATATACCTGATCTGAGAGTGTGCCGTGCAGAAACGCATTTTGTATATCAATCTGGCGCAAGGTCCATCTGCGAGCAACAGCAATTGAGAGGATCAGTCGAATAGTAGGAGCCTTGACTACGGGACTGAAGGTCTCATTGAAATCAAGTCCGGGCTGCTGATGGTAGCCTTTAGCTACAAGCCGTGCCTTCCTTCTCTCAATAGATCCATCTGCATGGAGTTTAGTGCGATAAATCCATCTGCAACCAAGTACATTAAAGGATGGGTTAGGAGGCACTAAGGACCAGGTCTTGTTTTGTAGCAGGGCTTGGTACTCCTGTCGCATCGCTTCGTGCCATTCCGGATGCTTAGAGGCGATGGCATAGCTGCTGGGTGTTTCGGGAATTACTGTGGTAGCAAGACAGTGCCTAGAAGGATAAGGCACAGTTCCATCCATTCGAATACGTGGGCGAGCAGAATTTGTTTGTGCTCGAGTGATGATGGGCGAACGGGGTGGCATGAGAATAGGAAGATCAGAGGAGTTACGGACAGAGGATCTAGGGATTTCGGGTTGAGAAGAAGAAGAAGTTGGGGAAAATGAAGGAGATGGGCTTTGAGAGGGATAGGAACTGGGATTCGGACCTGGGCCTAAGATGGAGGGCTGAGAATTGAGAATGGGTAAGTTGGCATATGAAGGAGAAGGAGAACTAACGTTGGACGATGAAATGGGCCGATGAGTGGAATAAGGGAATTTATTTTCATGAAATATGACGTCTCGTGAGATGTATAGCCGATTTGTTGTTAGATCCAGACATTTGTACCCCTTGTGAATTGAGCTATACCCAAGAAACAGACAGGAGATGGAGCGAAAGTTTAGTTTATGTTGGTTGTAAGGCCTTAAGTTAGGAAAGCATTCACACCCAAACACCTTTAAAAAATGATAATCTGGATCATGATTGTACACTTTTGAGAATGGTGTTTTATTGTCAATTGTTGGAGACGGTAGAAGATTAATGAGATAGACGGCCGTATCAAAGGCATCGACCCAATAAGAAAACGGAAGAGAAGCTTGGGCCAAAAGGGCAAGCCCGGTTTCCACTATATGCCTGTGTTTTCGTTCCACAAGTCCATTTTGTTGATGGGTGTGTGGACACGAAAACCGATGGTGAATTCCAAATTTTTGACAAATCGGTGTGAGTGATTGAAATTCACCACCCCCATCCGTTTGAAGAGTAATGAGTTTTGTATTAAAAGTACGTTCAACAAGAGATAAGAAAATGGAAAAGACATTAAGAACATCTGATTTTAATTTCAAGGGATAAAACCAAGTAAATCGTGTATACTGATCCACAAAGGAGACATAGTATTTGTAGCCTTGTCTGGAAACAAAATGGGCCGGGCCCCAAACATCAGCACAGACCAAATCTAATGGTTTATTTGAGTGGGCCGGATGGGAAACAAACGGCTGTTGATGATTTTTGGCGAGGGGACACTCGGAGCACTGAAAACTTGAGGCATTGGGAGGAACTTTCAAGCAGCTGGTGCGCAGAATGCGTGAGAGAGTTGAGTGATGTGGATGACCTAGTCGACGGTGCCACTGAGCTATGGAAGCTTTTTCACTTATGTTGACAGATGGAGACGAGATGATGGAGGATGGATCGGACTCGGAAGGGAAGACATAGAGTCCGTTACGGATTGGTCCTGTGAGGAGGATCGTCCCCGTCGATGTGTCCTTCAGAGAGAAAAAGGAATCATGAAACTCGAAAAAGCAGGAGTTATCCTTGCAAAATTTTGAAACAGAGATTAGATTCTTTGTAATTTTGGGAACATGAAGTAGATTTTTAAGATGAAATGAAGAGGAAGGAGAGGAAGAAGATAAAGAAGATTCACCCGTATTCTGAATGCAGAGTCCCGAACCATCTCCTACTAGAATCTGTTCGTTACCACAGTAAGGTTCTGAGGCAATGTTGAGGTTGTTGAAGTTGTGGGTGATATGGTGAGTTGCTCCCGAATCGGGATACCAGGTGGGATCTGGGATGGTGTTTGGCTGGGTGAGGTTCGCTGAGAAGGAAGTGGGTGCAGCAAATTGATAGCTGTGGTCAAACCGGTGCCTGCATTGTAGTGCTACATGCCCTGCTTTGTGGCATACTTGACAGATTGGACGTTGGTGATTCTGCGGATTTGAGAGATTTGGTTGTGTAGCAGGTGAAAAATTACGGCCACCTCTGTTTGGATAATTGGATCTACCGCGCCCATTTCTTCCATTGCGTCCACCACGATACTGAGTGGAACCTCGGCCACCAGTATGTGTAAGATTGACAGAGGGTTGTTGGGAGATGGAACTCCGTGAGTTGTGAGCAAGTCTACTCTCATGGACAAGAAGCAACTGAAAAAGCTCATGAGAAGAAATGGGCTCTACCCGTGTTGTTATAGAAGTAACAAAAGAATCGTAAGTATCTCCTAGTCCAGTGAGGAGATAAGTAACAAATTCAGCATCAGGTAAGGGCTTACCAGATGCAGCAAGAATATCAGCCAGAGATCTTACTTTACCGAAATAATCAGTGATGCTTTGGTTACCTCTAGTCAGATTTGCAAGTTGAAATCGTACTTGAAACTGTTTGGCTTGAGAATGAGATGCAAACAGTGTGGAGAGGGACGTCCAAAGTTCACGAGATGTTTGGCATGACAACACATGGCCAAGGACAGATTCTGAGAGTGATGAAAACAGTATACTGAGTACCAATTGATCATTTCTTTTCCAGGAGGCATAAGCTGGATTTGGGGCAGATTCAAGGAGGGCAAGAGGAGGTTTTAGAGAGCCATCAACGTATTGGAAGAGATCCTGACCTCTTAGATAGGCAGAGATCTGTACATTCCATAATGGAAAATTGTCATTTGTGAGTTTAGTGGTGACTAAATGCGAGAAGGAAGACATGGCTGAGGAGTTTGGAGAGGGAAGGGAGGGAGAAGAAGCCATGGATCAGAGGACTGTTAGTCGTGGGCTCTGAGATACCATAATAGAATGAAATATTCTCATGTATTCCATAATGATTCTTACTACAAGACAAGGGTATTTATACCCATATTCTGTACAATATTCTAGAAATCAAAAAGAATCAATTCAGTTACACAACTTGAGACAATTAACAGATTATACAATGCTATACAGTGTCTACGGTGCTTCTGCAGTGGCTGCTGTTGATGTATCAAGTTCTTCTATATTAATAGCTGGGGCACGGCTTGAAGGGAAACGAAAACAGAGAGCGATGCAGAGAATAGAGGCGTCGGCACAACATAGGAAAAGAAGAGAAGAAGAAAAGAAAAGAAGAAGAAAGGAGGAAAGCCCTAAGCTGGAACCAAAACGATGCTGCATGGGTAAGAGGGGGGCTTGGGCTGGGGGTTGGGCCCAAAAGAAAATAAAAAAATACTCAACAAACCTAGTCCGAGAATAATAAATCCAACAAAAGAAAAAAGGTACAATAAAAATAAATAAAAGTTAAATAAAAACACTACAACTCAATATTAATAAATAAAATAATTAAAGTCTAACAATAAAATAAAATAAAACAAAGAGCAAATTTAAATGTAACCAATAATTAATATCAAGTAAGCACATCAAAATAAATTTCACAACTTAAAATCATAAAAATGAACTAACGAGAAATTCGATAAATTTAAAATAAGAAAATTAATATTTAAATTAATTAAAATATCCATTCAATTAAAAATACATTAAAATACAAGATGTCACAACACATTCCACGAAAATATTACCCATCCAAAAGAAAGGATGTTGCTACGTCCAAATCCTCTACCGATAAGTTAAATTTTTTTTTTTACTTTTATTTTCATCATTTTTTAAAATTATTTAGATATTTAAAAAAATTACATAATTATTTAAAAATACTTACTTAATTACTAAATTAAAAAAAAAATCGGTGCACCACTTCTGTAGAAAAAGCATTTTCCGAAAAGAAAAGGGTCATGCTTACTGGACATTTCTTGGTGAGTGTGTCATCAGTAATGCCATAAAAGGGTTCGAAAATGGAGGACAACTTGTACCCAGTGAAGGACAACTTGGAATCAGTAATTTTTTGTTTTTCATATACATAAATTAAGGCGATTTGGAAGTAAATAAGAAATTAAGCAGATAATAAATTGGTGTAGCCCACATCTAAACATCTATCATGTTTTGTACGAGACATAATGGGCTTTTTTCAAAAAAAAAAAAAAATAATGATAGAGTTATAATTTATTTATATTTTATTATCAACTTATCAATAAAATAATATTTTCTAAAACAAAATTCACACACATCAAATCAAAATAAAAATAAAAATAAAAATTTTTAAAAATATTATTTTATTTAAAGACTAGAAAAATTATAAAAAGATTGTAACTCTATCATTTCTAAAAAAAAGAAAAACCTCATTATTTAGCTACACAAATTTCAAGCAAAATTGGACGACATATGCATAAATATTAAATATTAAAGTCCTTTTTAGATATAGAAACATTCTCAATTCATCTCATCTCATCTCATCATTATAATTTTTCTAAATTTTCATACAAAATATAATATATAATTCAATTTTTTTAAATCTCAAAACAATAATAATATTAAAATATAATATTCTAATAATATTTTATTCAACTTATCTAAAACTATCTCATCTCATTATCCAAACGAGCTCTAAATAATTAAAAAAAGATTCTAAATATTTAGTTCATATTCAAAGGATGATAATTAAAAAAAATTCACAAATTTTTGTCAACCGCCCATTTCCTAAAATTATAATATATATGTTTTGATATCACAAGATTAGAAAATGGATTGTGCTTAATCACGATGTCGCGAGTTCATATTTTGTAAATCTTTTTAGAAAAATTTAGTGCCATCATCATAATGATGGAGAATATTACACATCTATTACATTGAAAATGCAGGAATTCCATGAAAGATTATAGTTTGAAAAATTAAAAAGAGTGTAAATGGCATATGCTTTAGTTCATGCCATAGTACCAACTAAACTGAACCTTAATCCCACAAAGGACTAAGCTTTAATGCTTTAGCATAAGATTTTGAGGAACAAAACATTCTTTCTTAAAAACTAAAAAAAGCAAGGCTCGTAGTGCTTTGGCAACTGGCAGGGGAACTGTGGCAGGTGCTTCGATTCTCTACCCAGTCGGTGATGTCAATCTACCGCACGGCCCCATCATCTTCGGCCCCTCACGACTCACGAGCCAACACTACTCGATTGCTTCGGGGGTGTCGCTATAAATAGATAAGAGGCCCCAAAATGGCTACCATTGTTGTGTCTTTGGCTACCACACTCGCTGCTGCTTCGTCTTCTCGTTGTTTTTCGTCGTCCTTGTTTTTCACCAGGCTACGGTCTTCGACTGCTCCTCGGGTTTCTTTTGCGGTCTCACCCTTTTGCTCTCGCAGAGATCAGTTCATGGCTCACACGCTCGCCCCGGACACTCTCGGGCTCACTTTGCCTGCCAACGTCGAAGCCCCAAAGGTCTCTCTCTCTCTTTCTCTCTGAAACCCAGTTTGTTTTTTGTTTTCATCTTGATCGTTTTTGTCTAATTATTTGTGGATAATTGAGTTAATAGTGATGGGTTTCTGAGTCTGAACTCGGTGGAATTTTCACTGTTTTTGCTTCATTGGTTAAACTATTTTGATGGATTATACGGGCTAACTTTCTAAAGAAAAACACTTGTTGCAAGCGCCTCATGCAAGCGGTGCGTAAACGCCGGCTGACGTGGAAAACGCCGTTTTGAAAAATTGGAGCACACCTTCCACGCACGAACAACAGCCTCAAAACCATCTAAACTCATGAAACTTTATTGCATATTGACTCTCAGAGCACAGCCTCTCCTCAATTTTTTTTTTCACTTCTTTAGATCTATAGTTCTTCATGCTTAATTAGCAGTCACAAAGATCACTCATAAAGGTGTATTTATTTGTCATGGGAGATAACCTCTGGTATGTTGAACAATCGCTCTCTAGGAAAAATTGTTTCTGCAATGACCAAGTCTTGTGCATTCAGAAACTTGCAATATTATGAGTTTTTTTTTTACACAGAAACATGACTTTCATCCACAACAATGTGTCCAAACACCAACCTCTCCTACTAGTCGTAAGTTTTTAAATCCAGGAGCTTTCGAGAGAGACTCGACGCACCGTTTGATGGGCGTGTTGCTGAGGTGAAGCCGAAGACCCACACAGAAGATAACCCAGGCAAATGGGTGAGCACAGATCCACTCGAAGACCACAACACCACACAAGTAAACAATTTGAGACCTTGAACAACACCATGAAAGTTTTTGTCCAAAGCACCACGCAAGTAACGAGATCGAAGATCGAATGGAAGAGATCCAAAAGGTTTACAAGAGCTACTCGGACAAAATATGAAAACTGGGTTTGGGAGAAATAGTCGAAATGGGTTTGGGAGAAATGTTAATCATGAAATCTAGCGTTTTTCTTAGATGAAATCTAATAAATGGGTTTGTTTTTCTTGGGGAAGAAATACTTCTGCGAGGAAGGCCGATTTGTGGTTTTTGTAAGAAAGCGTTTTTCTTCATTGCCAGATGAAATTTAATAAATGGGTTCGTTATTCTTATGGAAGAAATGATTTTCAGAGGAAGGTCGATTTGTGCTTTCTGGGAGAAATAAGTTTGGGTTTTCTTTCTTTTTCTAATTGCAGAAGTATGACTGATTTGCAGAGAAGCATGACCTTTCAAAAGGTCTACTTTTCGCTTTTTTATTTATTTTTTCTTACATAAGCTATGCCACGTCCTCTGCCGATTACATGCCGCTTGCGCGTGGCGTTTGTATGTAGCAGAAGTGCTTTCTAAAAGTTTGATCTTTGTTTGCGGGGTTATATCCGTCTAATTGAACCCACGGGTTGTTGGTTCAATGCGTGTGATAAAATCACATGTTTCAATTGATCTGTTTAAGTGTGACTCGTTATATTATATTCCTGATAGAATCGTTCTCAACATATCATTGGTTTAGTTATTAGCGACGCAATTCCGTGAATAAGAGGCTTTGGTTGTTTTGATTGGTTTTGATGAATGCTGAAATTTCTTTTATATGTTTGTGAAAATTGCTAACAGATCTCGTTTGCTGCGAAAGAGATTGATGTGACGGAATGGAAAGGAGACATGCTTGCAGTGGGAGTAACAGAGAAAGACATGTCGAAGGATGATAACTCAAAGTTTGAGAATTCACTTTTGAGGAAGCTAGATTCTCAGTTGGGTGGTTTGTTGGCTGAAGTCTCTTCTGAGGAGGATTTTACAGGAAAGACTGGCCAGTCAACGGTTCTTAGGCTTCCGGGTCTTGGCTCGAAGAGGGTGGGTTTGATTGGTCTTGGACAGTCTGCATCAACTACGGCTGCTTTTCGAGGTCTTGGTGAGGCT
This sequence comes from Cyclocarya paliurus, assembly GCA_029856935.1. Classification (NCBI taxonomy): domain Eukaryota; kingdom Viridiplantae; phylum Streptophyta; class Magnoliopsida; order Fagales; family Juglandaceae; genus Cyclocarya; species Cyclocarya paliurus. Next base: position 40,871,255 of record CM056947.1, read on the forward strand.
GTTGGAGCAGCAGCCAAGGCTGCTCAAGCAAGTGATGTTGCTGTCTCTCTGGCCTCTTCTGAGGGGCTCTCTGCTGAATCAAAACTTAATACGGCTACAGCAATAGCATCTGGTTCTAAATTTATGATTCATTGAATTATACTTCATAATTGTCTAGGTAACATATTTGTGCTAAAACTTTGCTTAACTTGGTGTGGTTGAATTGTCGTAGGAACTGTTCTCGGGTTATATGAAGATAATAGATACAGATCAGAGTCCAAGAAACCAGCTCTTAAGTCTGTGGACATTCTTGGTCTTGGAACTGGACCTGATCTGGAAAAGAAGCTCAAGCAAGCGGAAGATGTTTCTTCTGCAGTGATTTTTGGGCGAGAGCTTGTGAATTCACCGGCTAATGTCCTCACCCCTGGTTCGTATGACTTACACTTATGAATGACACCTCATTCTGACATCCTGCAGTTATTTCTTAGGAAGTTCTAGATTATCTTGCATTAAAGACTATTCAGGTAGAAAACTTCTACTCTGTCAGCTATCAGTTTGTTTTATCTGCTTTTGTTTATTACAAAATGATTTAATAATTGGTACTAATTGTATGCTATGACTTTTATACTTCAGCGGTGCTGGCAGAAGAGGCTTCAAAGATTGCTTCCTTGTACGGTGATGTTTTTTCTGCTACAATTTTAAATGCTGAGCAGTGCAAAGAATTGAAGATGGGGTCGTATCTAGGTGTCGCTGCAGCCTCTGCAAATCCCCCTCACTTCATACATTTGCATTACACACCTCCAAGTGGACCTGCCAAAGTCAAGCTGGCCTTAGTTGGAAAAGGGTTGACCTTTGACAGGTGAATATATGATTTAAACATCGAGGTGCATCTTACCGCTTCATTCATCACTTAGACAAAGAGTTAAAGAATGAATATTCATTGCATATAATTCTTCGGATGTCCAAAGTATGATGCCCACACTGAAATTGAAAATTAGTTGTATTTATGTAGTAGTCGATATGTCTGGAGCTGACCACCCTACTGGCGAGTGACTCCTTTGTCTTCTCACTAGTGCAGGACATTGCACTGCCTAATTTTGTATTTTTTTCTTCTATTTGCAATTTCTTTCCTTGCCTGTTCTGATGGTGATGGACATGTGATTTTCTATGAAGAAGTTGTTGGACTATTTCTAATGTGTTATTGTTTTGCTGTTGCTGGCTTTTAGTTTATATCAGTTGTTGAGTTTTAATCCATTTATGATATTAGTGGTGGCTACAACATCAAAACTGGACCTGGCTGCTCCATTGAGCTCATGAAATTTGATATGGGGGGTTCAGCAGCAGTTCTAGGGGCGGCAAAAGCTATTGGTTTAATTAAACCACCAGGAGTAGAGGTCAGAAATATGATGTTTTTTCCATACGTTGGTGCAATGAACATTATACAAATTGATGAATTTTTCTTCCTCTTAATTTCTGTTGTTTCTCTTAATTTATATTTTTTTTAGTACTTTAAGCAGTTTGGAATCTAAGCCTTATCTTAACTGTCTTGTCTATGTAGGTTCATTTCATTGTGGCAGCTTGTGAGAACATGATAAGTGGAACAGGCATGAGGCCTGGAGACATTGTTACGGCCTCAAATGGAAAGACCATTGAGGTATGGATTCTTTGGTTTGTGAAGAGATACTGAGATAATGAACTTGTGAGAGGTCTATTTGACTCATTGGATTGTGTCAGCTTTAAAATGTGTTTTAATGTATATCAGGGAGTCTATAGGCATTTCACATAATTGTTTTCTATTTCTTTTCCCCAAAGCCAAACTTCATCTTAAATTCCTTCATTCATTCTTGTACCAGGCCCGATTGGGTATTGAATGCAGTGATTTAACTGGGTCAAGCTTAATTGGGTCCCTAATTGCAGTATCTAGAACTCATCAAAATGATGAAAACTTATGCAGGGGCCTTTCTTTTATGAATAAAACTTATGCAGGGGCGTGTTTGGATGTTCCATCTAATTTTGATTGGCCCCATTGGTTTCTTCATAGTATATGTCAACTTTTTGTAAAAATGAACTTATAATTCATATAGTTCAATGGATGAGCTTAGAAACTTATTTTTAATACTTTACTCCATCGGTCAATTGTAATTGATTTTCACAGCATGACTTTTCATAAATTCCTTGTATCACTAAACTAGAATGCTTAGGCGTTGCTCTTGTATATAACCGATAAAAAAAGTTAATATTCATTATGGGAGTTCAACACCAGTTTTTGGATGTCTTGAAATGCCTTTATCTTAAGAGCGGTGCTAATTGCACAGACAGGAGCACAGACTAAACTATTAAATCTTCACACCATAGGTGACGACATCCATTATTTTCTAAAGTGGCCCATGTAACTATCCAAAGAAAGCTCTCGCTATATATGTCCTTATACTCTAAAAAGGCAAATTACAATTGGAGCCTCTTGTAATCATTATAAGCTGCAAGAATTTCCCCATCTAAAGCAATATGAGATCTCATTCACCAGCTTCTCATACTAATTTGAGATGTTGCAATCTTCATGACCTTATATAGGTTTCTCAAGTCCCACATTTCTGGTCGGCATGAGATCTAATACCGAGTTGTAACTTTACTAAGCCCTTTTGGAGCATAAACCTAGACTTAATTTGAGCTTTTCTTGAGTCATTAGAGCCCAATCATAGTGATGGCTTTGTATATGGAACATGATTGCGCTGTTCTGAAATAAAAATATTTCAAATGCATTAGAACGGTTTCTGAAATGCATTGGAAAGATATGTGGAGTATAATAATAATACACTTGAATCAAATTTCATTTGTTTGGATCTGCTCATACGTTACATGCCAGAGTGCCTCGACTTAAAGATTATCATACTGTATTTGTTATCCAGTAAAAAATGCAAGTACAGGTAATGAAATGATTGCTAGATGGACTGGCAGGACAATTTTCCAGTCATTTTCAGATGATCCTCTACAAGCAGATAATTTTTAGTTGCCTTCAATCTCTAATGCAGGTTAATAACACTGATGCTGAGGGCAGGCTTACACTGGCAGATGCTTTGGTATATGCTTGTAACCAAGGTGTTGAGAAGGTAATACTTATATGTATTAGATAATTTGAAGAATCGCGATGTATATACTATATTATCATTGTTGTTTGAAAGGTGGTAAGAATTTGTTTTGTTTGATGTTTGATCACTGATGCTCTCATCCTGATTCAAAGGGAAAATAATAGCAGTTCGCTGCCCTCTAGTTTTTGTTTCAGAAAACAAAGTTGAGTATCAAATTTCGGTTTCTAAAAAAGAAAGTGTCAAATTTCTGCCTGGTATCAACCATAGAAAGCTGTGCTTCTTAAAATGTTCCTGTTTTTTTTTTGAAACTAGAGAGCGGTTGTACTCTGTAGATCTATAACCTGTTTGAATCTAATTGAAGTATACATGTCATTGTGGAACCTTGTTCTTTTTTCTCTCTTTTAAGGAGTTCTAACCTTGTTAAGATGTTTGTTTTGTGTTTGGTGCTCACACTACCATTAATTGTTCTACAGATAGTTGACCTGGCAACTTTAACAGGGGCTTGCGTAGTGGCTCTTGGCCCATCAATTGCAGGTATCTACATATTATTATAATCATGATGATGAGCTATGTATTTGAGGTTTGTACTCCTGCTGGGATTAGAGTTCTGAGAACCACTCTATTTAAAAAAAAGAAAAGAAATAGAAAGATGAATTTGATGCATGTGGTGTAAAAGAAGAAAAAGAGGGGAAGAATAGCACCCTGGTTTTTGAAAATTTACTCAACTCCACTTATAATAATTAAAAAAAAAAAAAAAAAACCTTAGCTGCAGTGTATCAGAAATTATTATACGTGGTGATTCTGAATTGTGTCAAAACATTTAGGGTATGTTTGCGATTTGCCTAGAGCTATTAATACGACTGCTTTTACTACCTACATTTACTTCTGAACTACTTCACAACTTGAGTCCTTTGAATATCTGTTAGCTTTTTTTTTTTTTTTTTTGGGATAGGTAATCAGAATACCAGTTACTAATTGATAGCAAACCTTTTCTCTTTATAGGTGTCTTTACACCCAGCGATGACTTGGCCAAGGAGGTATTGGCAGCTTCGGAGGTCAGTGGGGAGAAACTCTGGAGAATGCCTTTGGAGGAAGGTTATTGGGAGTCAATGAAATCGGGAGTAGCTGATATGGTCAACACCGGTGGTCGTCCAGGTGGTGCTATCACTGCTGCTCTCTTCTTGAAGCAGGTATATGATTCCATGATTTTTCATGGTGATTATTAAATGTTTCTGCTTGATATGTGTTGCTCAGAGACTCGTTATGATAGTAACACAATGTGTGGGTTCTCTCTCTGTGAGTATTGTGGTGCTTTCATCCTTGAGTCGGGCTACTCTGCCGCCCAGAGTAGCCCGCTCACTTTGACCACTGTTGCTTTTGCAACTTTTTTTTTTTTTTTTTCTATTCACATTTTTTTAATATATTTAAATATTTTTAAAAAATAAAAAAATACATAAATACACTTAAAATCACTTTCTAAATCACTAGGAAATTTTTTTTTTTTTTTCACGAGCGTTCAAATAGAGCAGTGCAACTTTGGAGGCAAAGTAGTTTTTTCCTTCATCCTTTTCTTTTTATTCCTTCCCTTAAAGGAAAGGAGGAGGGGGTGTTTAGGTGGAAGATTATGGTGTCCCCATGCAATTTGCTTCCTTTATTTTGTCCAAAGTTCTCTCTTCAATATCAGCAGTTGCTTTGGGATTTCTGAAATGTGTGCTGTGCTTTTGCAGTTTGTTGATGAGAAGGTTCAGTGGATGCATATTGACATGGCTGGCCCGGTTTGGAATGATAAGAAACGCAGTGCGACAGGCTTCGGCATTTCTACTTTGGTGGAGTGGGTTTTGAAGAACTCTTCTTAGATACAGAGGTTGAAGTATATATATATATACCGTCGGAATCTCATACACATCTGCCAATTAGCAGGAGGATGAAGCAGGTGCATCTTGAGTTTCTAACGATGAGAGTAGTTGAAATGAATAAATTGTTGGAGGAGTTGAGAAATGATGGGCTGTAGGCACATCCTTGTTTGATTTGGTTGCAGTAAATGAAAAACCATATGGTTTCAGCTTCAACGATCTGTTTGAAATTTGAATGTTCTATATAATTATTTCTTTGTTTTCTTTCAACAATCAAAGAGTCTCTCTTCTTCGAACGGGGGAGTCATTTCCTGTTTGAATCATTCTAGATATAGTTATAGATTATACGGACTTTATGCAATTTTTTTTTTTAAAAAATGAAATTTATTATTACAAAAATAAATTTTTAATGTGGAATTTGTATTTACTATATTTTTAAAATTAGTCTGCAACATTTATGTATTTTATTACTGTAAATATATTTTTTAACAGTTTAAAAAATAACCGCAGTCCGATGATGTCATGATGACAAGTGCCCACATGTTTGTTCAACATGGATAATGTTTGCATTTTAAAAAAAGTAAATAAGGAAATTAATGGATGAAGTAAATAAATGTAATCTTAAACTCATTTAAAAAATTACTCAATGAGAACGCTTTTCATTGAATGCAGTTCTATTCTTCCAACAAAGTCCAAAAATATTGTCGAACATTTTTGTATAATTTGTATAATTTGTATAATTTTACAATATTTGTATAATTTTACTTTAAATTGACAACATGTTCAAACGTTGTTTCGAGATTTATTGAAAGGTGGATGTGACAATATATATGCATCGTTATTGGAAAGTGATGACTATAATTTATTAAAAATATACCTATAAAGTAGATTATTCTAAAAATATATAAAGAAAAAAACTCAGCGGTAGCCCTAGCGAGAGCTACCAGCGAGATGACCAGTATTTCTGGTGGCTTTACTCCCACCATTGGGAGCTCCCACTTGGAGCTCCCGCTAGTTGATTTTAGTTTTTTTTTTTTAAATGTATTTTTTTAATATTTTAAATGTTTTTTTTAAATCATAATATTATTAAAAAATACTTATTTAATTCAATAAATTAAAAAATTAAAAAAACTAGCAGTAGACAGCGGAATGACCAACATTTTCTATCCTAAAAGGTGTAAAGAATCTTGATCCGAAGGGATGCAACAATTTGGCTAAAGCATGATCTCCCAGTATCATCATATATGTTAAGGTAATCATGTAATAAGTTAACAAATATTTTAAGGTAATCATTATGTTTATCATATATGTCAAGGTAATCATGTGATATATGTGCATCCATCACACTTTCTGTAATGGATGAGATTTAGTCTTTAATCCTACTCACCTACAAAGAAAATCAAATGCATAAAAGCGGACTTTGAAAGCAAAACTAACAGATAGCTGTTGCCTTCCATCTTGTTTGGACTGAAAAGTGAAAAACACCCCATATCATATCTGTATTTATTCATCCCCTATTTGCAAAAAAAATATTTAAATTAGAAAATTATAGTAAATTTTAATCTCCCTTTATATAATTGGAGAATAATTTATGCAATCATAGATAGAGTATACAAGTCTCGAACACTCATTTCAAATAATAATAATAATAAAGCCTTGAACACTCATTTCGAGAAAAATAATAAAAATTTGAGATTCATGTGAAAAAACAAACCTTTTTATGTTAGATCTACTTTTTTTTAAAGAAAGTATACGATAGTTACGTTCCCTAAAATAATATCTAATATTACTCTATATAATTTGAATCTTCTGTCCAACTAGGAATTAAGAATATTATAAGAGGGAGGTTATTCATTCTCCTATACCATATATTTTACATATTTTAAAATTATTTTTTATTTTATTTTATTCTTATTAAACTAATTAAGGTGTTCTACTTATCATCTATATATTATATACTTGTTATAAAAAAAACAAAATAAAATATATATAATGTATAGCGTGTTAAAATGATAAGTAGAATTCTTTATGTTATAAACAACATGACATGGGCTAATGTTCTTTTATGAAAAACCGTGAGTCCGAGGTTCCCGTACTCGTTTCTTAAACCAAGCATTTGTCATGACACGTTCGTCCTAGGGGTCCATATATTTGACCTCGCACACCCACAGTCAAAACCCAACAATAATCCTAGGTAGGTTCTCTCACAGTTCAGACATGATTGAGGTTCGAGTCTCTCTCTCGGCTCTCACTTCAAAATTGTACTGTGCACCATTCAATCTTCTGTCGGAGGCCAGAAACGGATATGCATAAAGTTGTTCACTTTGCTCTTTCCTCTTTGTGGAACATTATTGGAATGATGATCATGTAGCAAAAAAGAAGGAATAGGAAGAGATAAAGACAGATTTGAAAAAAAAAAAATGAGTGTTTCCTTAACAGTGATGACCTTCAACCTACACGAAGATCAGCCACCAGACAGTCTTAATTCATGGGAAAAGAGGAGGGATTTGTGTCTCAGCGTCATCACCAGCTACTCCCCTATGATCCTCTGTACCCAACAAGGTCTCTCTTCCTCTGTGCGTGTCTCTATATCTGTAGATCTTGGTTGTGATCGTTATTTGCTTGGAGTGGTTGTTCTGGGTCTTCATCGATTTGTAGTTTGGATGTGGGGGTTTTTTTTTTCCTTATAGGATGTAGTTGGGTCTCACTGTTTGAAATACTTGGCTAGCGAACAAAGATTTGGGTGAATGATTTCTTAAATTAAAGGGTCTTTCTGCTTACTTCGTACTCTAGAAATCATACTCCTTTTGGAGGACAGTTGCATTGGATTGGGTTTAAGTAAACATCCTTAGGGTACTTGTGTTACCTCATATAGTTTGGGCTAAGTTAATTCCCATTAAGATGGTGATGGCTTGGCTTTCTCTCTACTAATTCATTTCGTTTTTATTTTCTATCTTGGTTCAGGAGTGAAATCCCAATTGGATTACCTTCAGCAGGGCTTGCCAGGTAATTTATTTTCTCGTCTCAGGAGTTAATAATTATAAAACTTATGAACTTAGGTTTATAGTCAAAGAAGTTGGCTTTAAATATTTTTTCTGATAGTATGGAATAAAGACAGATTTTGTACTTGTATTACTTAGATACATTCATCGCTTGTGTATCTCCTGCATTTATTCTTACATTGAATATAAAACATTTCCATTTGGTGCCCGATCACCAAACATCTGAGATTTCTGATGGCATTGAGCTTACATATGCCATGCCTTTGCTTATATATAGCTATGGCTGGAATAGATCAGATCTCCATCCCAGCCAGGTCTACATATATTCTGATGGAAAGATTATTAATCAAGACCAAGTGTGGATCTAGCATTGTCATATTAGATGCATTCAGTATCTACCATATCCATATGTACCCATAGATGCAATCAAATCTCTCTGTACTATTATCATTATTTTTAGAAAAAACATAAAAGCTATCACCATTCTATATATTGAAATCAGCTTGTAACTAGACTCTTATCTTTCGTTCATATTATATATTAGGTTATGATCAATTTGGAATATCTAGGAAAGGATCCCAAGATACTTCAGATGAACACTGCACCATCTTCTATGACAAGGAGAAGGTACAAGAGTGATTCCATTTCCAATGTGGCATATCCTTCTATTGCTATTTGTCAGAAAACAATCGGCCTTACTTCTCTCTTCTAATAATGAAGGTAGAGCTGGTAGAAGGTGGAACTTTTTGGTTGTCCGAGTCGCCTTCTGTCCCTGGAAGCATGTCGTGGGGCTCTATTGTTCCATGTATTGCAACATGGGTGATATCCTTATAAGTCAACTTTATCTTAAATAAACTGCCTTTTACATAATGTTTCATTCTTCTATCCAAGAGTATTGTATTCGTTGCTTCTTTGACATGTGATGTCCACACATTCCAACTGAAAGGAGTCGAGCCACCAGGGTTTTCGTTTCAGATAGTCAACACAAATATCGATGAGTTCAGTCCTCGTGCTCGTAGGCGAAGTGCTTTACTCACATGGCAGCACATTGCATCCCTACCTCCTAGCTTACCTGTAGTATACTGTGGAGGTTTCAACACACAAAAGGAATCAACTACGGGGCGTTTTCTTCTTGGGAGATCAAGGTAGTCATTGACATATGGATCTCTAGATGTTTTATGGTCCCATGCTACCCCAATTTACTCATGACTGAGTTATGAGTTTTGAATACTCCGTGTCGAAAACTGACCTAGGAATATGAAGTAATTAATAAGACATTGGGATCATGGAAAACTAGATTGTTTAAAAGATTCATTATCCAACTACTTCTATGTTTGGAATGCAATTTTATGTTTCAGGGAAAAGAAAAGAAAAGCATAAACAAACAGTATACATATTTCCTGCGGTGAAGGGCCATAACCTCTTATTTCTTCTGGGCAGTCAATTTAATTGTTGGCGCTGCCATTACTGTCTCATCTATTCAATATAATGCATACTTGAATAACAATTCTATGTTAATATGGTTTTTTGTAAAAAATCTCATAAAAGAAGGGTAAAAGAACCCCTAGCAAATCCTAATGTGTCCAGTATTGGTTGCCAAAGGCCAGTGGCCTGATAAGATTGGCATAACCCCCAGCTTTCAAAATGGAGGTCTGGAGTTCAAAACCCCCCTCCCCCAATTAAAAAAAAAAAAAAGTGTCCAGTATTGGTTGTTAACACCTAACGCGTCCTCTTGCATTTTATTGCAAAATGAATGTGTTAGTCCTTTTCCGTTAAAAGTATAACTATATTACTGTTGTCTCTTGCCTGCAGAGAGCATGGTGTGGTAGGGGATATGAGGGATGTGTGGCCCAATGCCCGTGTGAGGAAAAATGTTTCTCTCATACGCACTTACCATGGATTCAAAGGTATCACTTTACTCTTTGTATACTGCTCCTTGGACATGTTATAGCCATTGCCTCATTTGATAGTATTTTGTCAGGTGACAAACAGGGAACCCTTGAATACCTCAAATTGATTTTCAGAGCTCTCTGCCTTTGCTGGGATCGCCAAACTCAGGATCTACACGTAGATTGGATTCTCTTCAGGGGTAGATCTCTAATTCCCGTTTCTTGTGAAGTGGTGAATGATAACATTGATGGGTACTATCCATCATCTCACTATCCCATATTTGCTGAGTTCATGCTTCCTCGTACCGTGAGAATGCCAGAACCACCCACCCAAGAGGAAAACTAAAATGCTAGAGCGCCAAGGACAACTGATTCTTGCCAAGATTAGATAGTCATTTTGAGCACTTTTTGTTGGTTATGTTGAATCTTCAACTAATTTTTGAGGTGCTTTGAGAATGCATGGATGTAATTTCGTATGAATGTCTTAAAAGTGAATTGGGTACACTTATGTATCAAGTTGATCTATTTTTTGGTTATTTTTGAAAAGAAAAACCTCTGTCAAAATCCTTTAGGAAAACAACAGCACCAAAACTTAGATTTGTTATTAGCATATTCTAAGGCCTCATTTGGTTATACAATTCAAACGAGATGAGATCAGATGTATTGTTAAAAGTTGAATAAAATATTGTTAGAATATAATTTTTTAATATAATTTTTATTTTTTAATTTAAAAAAGTAATTGTTTATTATATTTTGTGTGAAAATTTGAAAAAATTATAATGATGAGATAAGATGATTTTGTGCATCCAAACTGGGTCTAAGCTAAAACGGAAATGTTTTGGGACCCGAATTTGTGTCCCGAATGTTTTTTTTTTTTTTTTACTTAGTGATTAAGAAAATATTTTTTGATGATGTTGTGAATTTTTTATTTTTTTAAAAAATGTTTATGATGATTAAAAAAATAAAAGAAAAATAAAAAAGTGAAATGCACCATTCGGTAGACATTTTCGAGACACTTTTTTCGGTGTCCGTAGCATGACTCAAGCTAAAACCCTTCACGCTTTGTTTTCAGTGCAGTAGTTGAGCAGGGACAGCTCATGTATGGGGGGTTGGTGGGTGAGAGTTCGCGGTTTCTTGAACCATAATGATGCTGAACATCTATTTTCAAGAACCTAAGATGAATAAGAAAACTTGGACTTTACATAAGCATTATATACCCTTTCGGATCTGATGACATAAATTTGGGAGAGATACTTGATTTTTACAGTTAGGAGCAAAAAGAACAAAGAGAGAAAGAAAGAACGAAGAGAGTAGTGGCTTAATCCTCAAGTCCAATGGAAGCAAGGAAACGATGAGTTACTGAAAAATGAAAATTGACCAAATACAGTTGCAGAAGAGAATTCTGTACAAAATATTCAACCAAAGGGATAACTATTTTGGCTGTGCTTGCAGGTTGGATTGAAAACAGAACTGTTTGATCAGATTTCCTATGGATAATAGAAATGGACATAGTTTGTGTAAAGCAAACTCAGATCAAGGTTGGCTCATGCGTACGGCTTCAATTTGAACAATACCCTTCATGAAGCAACCGAGAATATTCATCATGTAGTGTACCCAGAAAAAAGGCAAATGGAAATTGAATGGAAGAAACAAGTATTTTTAGTCATCTTATTATGATACAAAGACCCTCCAAAATAAAGAAGCTACAATTGGGAAGAAACCTCCATTTTATTGGTGTGTAGTGCCTTTAGGTGGTGGTTGCAGTGACAAAATTTTGGGGTCCCTCTTGCACCTTGCAATCTTCTGTTAGGTTGTCCCACTCTTCCTTTGCTTCTTATTGTTTGGTGTGTAGCTGTATTATGCTTTTAAATCTACCAACTAATGTGGTATAAAATGTTATGCTCAAGGACATTTGAAAGGGTTTAATAAAGTTATTGACCATAAAAACTGCTAGATTATTCAAATGTCATATCTAAACTAGAAATTAGTTGTACTCGAAGAGAGAAATCCCTTCAAATTATTATTCGTGGAGAACTTTTGAACAAAAAAAATGTTCAATAAATATTATAAGACTCACTTGTTATATCTGTTTCTCTCCCGACTATCAAATTTAGGTAAATTTGACTCATTTTTATATCCCGCAATTCAAGACATCTATTAATGTGTTAATTACTTTTTTGGACTATATTGACTAAAAAAGATTTACAGTTTGAAGGAACATTACAAATGTTTCAAGATTTGTTATAGGAAAAATTCTATAGATAGGTGCAATTTAATAGTAGTATGAATTTACACATTTAAAAGGACCCCTTTAGAGCTTGTGTCTCAAAAGAATATAGGACAAGAGACCTAATTCCCCACCTTTTCCCCCTTTATTATAAAAAATACTAGTAGGGCACATATTCCCCACTTAGCTTTCTTGATTTTTATACACATTTTAAAATGGCACTGAAAGTGACTTGACATTAACAGGACACATTTAAAACCTTATTGAATTGAGATTTTCTTGTATCAACTCCTTCCTACCATATATATGCCTCGTTTGGTTGCATAGAATTGGGGTATGGAGTTTCAACAGTCTCTTGCTGCACTCTAGTCTCTATATGTGAGTGCAAGAAAGTTACAAAGCATAACATGAAATATAGTCTATTCATTAAGATGGAGACATCAAATCATTCACAAGATCTTACAATTTAGTATAACAAAATATTATAAAGTTTATTTATTGTGTTTATCTTTTTCCAAATTTTACATAGAATTCAGACATAAAATTATATTATATGTTGATCCCAAAATAATAGTTTAATAGGACATATCAAACTAAAGTAACTCCTATATTGCATAATCATGATTTGCTTTAAATATGCAATGATATTGTAGATCCCTTTTAATCAATGTTAAGATTTTAATCACTCCCGCAATTCGAAAAGTAATATTCTATTCATCATCTCTACACATTACACACTACACATCATATACCATATATTTATTTATTTATCTTATCAAATGTGCGGTGTATAGATGATGAGTAGAATAATTTAATTAGTTTAAAAATAATAAAAAAAAATAAGTGTAATGTATGGAGATGGATAAGTAGCAAACCTCGTTTGACAATGACACCCGACTGAAAAATGATTACTCCATAAGTGACTCATTCTTTTATTCTGAACAAAATATTGTATTGATCAGTAAACGAAACGGAATGCTTCTTATTTTTATCGTATGAATCACTTTAAAATGATGTAATATATAATTTCAAGTGATTGTCTAAATTTTTAAAAATATACTAAATCAATCGTACAAAAACTATTCCATTAATTAATAAATAAAGGCTATTTATAATTTATAACCCTATGTAATTAGTTAATTAATATATCTTAAGATGTTTTAACATTTAATTAGGATAATGATTCCATATATTTCCTAAGATATTTTATGATAATTATCTAAAAATCTTAATATTAATCTATAATTAAAAGTCAGTTCGGATAATGAGATGAGATGATTTTATATAATTGAATAAAATATTATTTTTTAATATTATTATTATTTTTAAATTTAAAAAAATTAAATTTTTTATTATATTTTATATAAAAATTTAAAATATTTATAATGACAAAATGAAATGAGATAAAACTATATTTATATATAAAAGAGGACCTAAATTTCTTTGATCTCGTCACTTTTACGTATAATTCAAAAAAAAAAAAAGTAATGATTGATTAGAAATGATAGATTATAAAAGATAAAAATTATAAAAATAAATTATTTTTAATAATTAAGAAGTTTAAGAAATTCACAAAAGAATTAAAAAAAAAAAAGTAGATGTGTAGAAGTTAGAACCGTATGAGTGAAGGAAGCAAACGTTGACGAACGAAAGAGCTTATGGTGATCGAACTTCGACCGCATATCGCGTGGTTTGTAAAAGATCGGACGGCAATAAAGGTGCAATATTATGGTCAGCTCGTGCCTCGTAGCTTCCACATATACCAGTCCCCAGTGAGATTCTGAGAGAGAGAGAGAGAGAGAGAGAGGGTTTTAGAGAGAGAAAGGTCAGGCCTTTGGTGGATCTAGAATTCAGATTTCTGCGGAAGCCATGGCGAGAGGACCTCTCGCTCTTCACCGGTGGATCTCTTTGAGTCTGAGTCTTTTTGTCTTGTTCTTCGTCCATGCTGCTCACTGCTTCTACCTCCCTGGTGTCGCTCCCCAAGATTTCAAAAATGTACGTGTTTTATATGTGTATATGTATACCTGTGTTGTGGTTGCATCTAGGGCTGGATCTTTGGTAGCGTTTTTTGGATCTTTGTGTAGGCTTGGCAATTGCTAGCGAGTTATTCTAAATTTTGATTTTCTGGAGAAAATAATTGCTTCTATAATTGATTTAATCTTTGTTTAATTTTATTTTTTGAACGTGTTTTTTCGCTTATGCTTAGCTACGTATTGACGGATGTTCAATTTGTCGGTGGTTTGCTATTGATTTCATTTCTTTTATATGTTGTTTTTAATCATGCGTTTCTGTTTCTAGACTAAATTTTAGAAAGTAATGAAGAAAAATTCTTGAATCTAGACGAAAATGATGGAGATTTGGCTGTCCATGGAGAAAAATGAAATGAACCAAAGTGGAATAAAAATTAATAATTACCTATAAAAAAAAATAATGGAATTCATTTTTTCACAGTATTTATATTTGGAAAAAATTCTGAGATTTTATTACCCGAACTTTCCTTTCTTTCTTTTTTGGGATATCTGTTTTGAAGTTTTCCAATTCCTGGGTACTTCCAAATTGTTTCTGTATTTGCAAGGTGGGATATATATTGGCTCTTTAAAATATGCAGATTTAAGCAGCTTAGTAACAAATTATATCTTGACTCCTGCGATTCACATTGCTTCCTAGTTCCTATAGGTACCCTTTGTGACTCTGTCTCCAAGTTTTAGTGGAAGGGGTTTCCACAACTCATGTAGATAAAGCATACTCTCTGTGAAACCTGATTATATGAATGAGAGAGAAGTTAAGCTTTGCTTCAGATTTGCTTCAGAAGTTCAAATGGTCATACACATTTACACATACAGAGAAGAATGCTCCTTTTGTTGAATCTCTGTTGAGTTACTTGAGCATATGATGTATGAAAGTAGATGTTCACTTTCACCCTGTGTACCTGGTCTACTCCCTCATTCGTAGAGGTTTAATTTTTTATTTTAATCGTGTATATTGGGTTCAATCATCCAATTGTTTATCAAGTGTGCTGTATGTGTTTTCTAATTGTGTAGTCATGTTTTGCTGTCATGTACTAGCAATGATTTCCAGTTAGATGAATTGATCTGATGTAGATTTTAAGTTTTATGTCACATTGGTTGCAGGGGGATGATTTGAAGGTGAAAGTGAACAAATTGACGTCTATCAAAACCCAACTTCCTTATTCCTACTATTCCCTTCCTTATTGTCGTCCTGGAAAAATAGTTGACAGTGCTGAAAATCTTGGGGAAGTTCTTCGTGGTGATCGCATTGAAAACTCTCCTTATGCAGTAAGTTAGACTTTTTAGGCAATTTACAAGTCCTCTTGTTCAGTCTCTTATGTTTGATTGGTAAGCTGCTAAACGAATTTGTTTGTTTCAGTTTAAAATGAGAGAACCCAAGATGTGCAATATTGTATGTCATACAACTCTTGATGCGAAAACTGCCAAGGAGTTCAAGGAAAAGATAGATGATGAGTATCGGGTGAACATGTGAGGAAGTATTTTAGAGCAGTTTGAATGTGAATTGTAATCTTATGTGAACAGAAACTGACTGACTTGTATGCCATAATTTGTTTTTATTATCTTTGTGCTGAATTTCAGGATTTTGGATAATCTTCCTCTGGTTGTTCCTATAAGAAGGCCTGATCAGGAAAATTCTATAGTTTATCAACATGGATTCCATGTGGGTCTCAGAGGACAATATGCAGGGGTAAGTGCTGGCACAATTACCATTTGTTTTAACAAGCTAGCCAAAAATTTTAGTTTTGTAGTCCTACAAGCAATTTTGAGTTTTTAACTTAATTGTTTGCAGAGCAAGGAAGAAAAGCATTTTATCCACAATCACTTAATATTTACAGTCAAATATCACAAAGATCCAGTGACAGACCTATCAAGGATTGTTGGGTTTGAGGTCAAACCATTTAGGTTAGAGTCTACTATTCCAGGATTCCTTTATATGTTATTATAGATTTCTCCAAAGTTAACTCTAATGATAGTTCGTGCCTGTTCACTTCTCCAAAAAAAAAAAAAAAACTCATAGTTTGTGCCTGTTTAAAGATATTTTATTATTTTGATTAATACAGTATCAAACATGAATATGACGGTCAATGGAAAGAGGAACAAACCCGTTTAAAAACCTGTGATCCCCATGCAAAACGCACAGTTACCAACTCTGAATCCCCTCAAGAGGTTGAAGCTAAGAAGGAAATTATATTTACATATGATGTGGAATTCCAGGTCAGTTATCAATGCCTCTTTTGTTACAGATTAAAAAAAAAAAAAATTCTCATGCCTCTTTCTAAAGAAAATATTTTGCTGTTTTCCATTGGGTTTATTTTGACATTCTCTATGGAAATCTTGTCCTTTGTTTAAACCCTGCAGGAGAGTGATGTGAAATGGGCATCTCGGTGGGATACCTATCTCCTGATGGCTGATGATCAGATTCACTGGTTCTCAATTGTTAATTCTTTGATGATTGTTCTTTTCCTCTCGGGCATGGTGGCTATGATCATGTTGCGGACACTTTACCGGGATATCTCCAAGTACAACCAATTAGAGACACAAGAAGAAGCCCAAGAAGAGACAGGGTGGAAACTAGTGCATGGGGATGTTTTCAGGCCTCCATCAAACTCAGACTTACTCTGTATTTATGTTGGGACAGGAGTTCAGTTTTTTGGTATGATTCTTGTGACTATGATCTTTGCTGTCCTTGGATTCCTCTCCCCCTCAAACAGAGGTGGTTTGATGACAGCTATGCTCCTACTCTGGGTCTTTATGGGAATATTTGCTGGATACTCATCTGTCCGTCTCTATAAGATGTTCAAGGGAACAGAATGGAAGAAAATTACTCTCAAAACAGCTGTCACATTTCCCGCAACTGTCTTTGCCATTTTTTTCGTCTTGAATGCTATAATTTGGGGGCAGAAGTCTTCTGGGGCAGTGCCATTTGGAACCATGTTTGCTCTGGTTGTTTTGTGGTTTGGCATCTCAGTTCCACTTGTTTTTGTGGGTAGTTATGTTGGTTTTAAGAAGCCTGCAATTGAGGATCCTGTGAAAACTAATAAGATCCCTAGGCAGATCCCAGAACAGGCCTGGTACATGAACCCAGCATTCTCTATCCTGATTGGAGGCATACTCCCCTTTGGTGCTGTCTTTATTGAACTATTTTTCATCCTCACTTCAATATGGTTGCAGCAGTTTTATTACATATTTGGTTTCCTCTTCATTGTCTTCGTCATCCTTATTGTCACTTGTGCCGAGATTACAATTGTACTGTGCTACTTTCAGCTGTGCAGTGAGGACTACCTTTGGTGGTGGAGGTCGTATTTGACTTCAGGTTCCTCAGCACTCTACCTTTTCCTATATGCTGCCTTCTACTTCTTTACAAAGCTTGAGATCACTAAGCCAGTGTCTGGGATCCTGTACTTCGGCTACATGCTGATCGCTTCATATGCTTTCTTCGTGCTGACTGGTACAATTGGTTTCTATGCCTGCTTCTGGTTCACAAGGCTCATCTACTCATCAGTGAAGATTGATTAGTTAATTTTTGCCAAGTGAGGGACTTACTGTTTGGTACCAGTGGACGCAGAGTTTTACATGGGATGAAAACGTGGGAGAACTTACCATTTGGGTTCAGTTTTTTGAATTTTAATTCATAGAAGATGTTATTATTCTTAGTCTTCTTTATACAGGTTCTTCTTCCCCCCCAGCCCAACTTTGTTTCTTTTTGTTTTTTGTTTTGTATGAGACATTTGAGGGAATTGTTAAGCAACCACTTGTCCAAATGCCTATTTAAGAACGTTGGGGTTCTTGTGTCCATGCTGCTGATTGTTTCCTCGTTTCTGGCATTAATATAAACCAATCAATTGGTGCTTTGCTAGTAAAAGGAGATACAAGATGGATCATCGACAACGGCACTGACACTGACCCCAATATCTCTGATTCGAGCTTGATCCATCCCGGTTGTCTTGAAAAAAAAAAAAAAAAATCTGTTCCAAGTGATATCCTGCCTCACTCTAGTTAGTATTATTATCATATCTATATTCCTCTGTTCTAAATGATATCCTGTCTTACCGTGAAAAATGACTTTTTTTGCAGTTGAATGTGACTCGTAATTACAATTCTGGACCATTTTCCTCCTTGATTTTATAAGGTTCATGGAAATATTTCAATTCTAATTGGTCAAGTGATTTCTCTTTCCCCTTAAAGTTTACCCACTGCGGTACCAGTCTTATGGCATAATTGATGAACAGGTCTCGTGCTGGGAAGCAATACTTAGTAATGGTGTCCAGCTGCTTGGTAAATGAACATTTATAGCATCATCCGTTACTGGAACATGAACTTGTGATGGCAACATAGCTTTCGTCCTTCTTTCTGGCTCTTTGCCCCCCTTGATTTGTCCAGTTGAATTAGTTTATTCAAATCTTCGCGTGCCTATAATTCACTTTAACCATGAAATATGGGAAAGGAAAACTTGGCGAGTACCATTTCTGCAACAATATCTACAGAATTTTTTTTATTTTTAACAATATCTACAGAATGTTACCAACCAGAGTCTATTTACCAGGCTTCATAACGTCTGGCAGGCCTAAAGTTCAATCTTCCAACAGCTTGGCTCTTAATTTTTAAGGGCAAACGAGGAAACAACATATTTACTTTTTTTTTTTCTTTCTTTCACCTTTTCTCCCAGAAAAGCCTTACAACTTCTATACAAAGTTTGACATCCTGTATTAGAATACATTGTTTTTAGTCCCTTTAAATGAAGTCCTAAAAAATTCAGCCAGGAGCCATATCAAACGAGTTATCTAACGAGTCATTCTGCATCATCAACAGCAAAATCAGGCTCTGGGGGCTTCTGCAGTTTCATCAGTTCCCTGGCAGTCTTTGCATTCCGATTTCGATGAACACCACGAAGTGCATTTGCTGCAAACCTGGAAGCTAAGAAAGTGGCACCAAGACTATATGAACCTCCACCAACATTGTTGTGGGTCCCTGCTGACCCTTCTGCTCTCTCTTCTTCCTCCTTGCGCTGAAGCTCCATAATCTTCCTCTTGGAATTTCGACGCCATGCCGCTTGGATAAAGCATGCAGCCCAAGTCCTCCACTGCTGTGAGTAGAAACGGAAGGTGTGCTGAACCTGTCTGCTGTGAAGGCGCCTAAATTGACTTGCCACAAATTTTAACTCTTCAGCAAATAGGGCAAAAGCCTCAACCTCTGTTATAGCCTTCACTGTCCGAGTAGAAGATGGGAGGTTAGATCCCGATTTGGGATCCAGTGCCCAGGTCAGAAGCTCCTCCCCACAGAAATCACCTTCTTTCAGTAAACTGCGGTTGAAAAACCCACTCCTCCCACCATCGGTGGTTACACTCTCAAGGCGACCGCGTATGATAAAAAGCATCTCATCAACTGGATCTCCTTCACGAACAATGTAAGTACTCTCTGTGAATAAACAGGGTTTCAGTCGCTCACAAATGGCATCAAGCAACTTCTCATCCATGTTCTCAAATAGCGGAACCTACAGTTATCAACAAAACAATTTACCATATTTACAAACCACAACACCAATAACACTGGCCAGTAGGATGGGAAACTGCAACAAGCACAGATCCCATGGAGCGATGACAAAGACAGATGCAACTTCTTCTGTTTTTTTTTTTCAATAAGAAAACAGATTTTTATTAATACAAGAAACAAGCGTAGCCTGAGTACATAGAACAGTTCACAAGAGAATGTACACAAAGACAGATACCAACTTCTCAAGAACATGTAGTATCCTAATAATGACCTCAAGTTCTTTCTTTGGCAGATATGACAACTTGAAAGCCCTCGTTGAAGTACTTGGGTTCATGAGTTAATTGAGAAAAACTCAACAATTAACGGGTAGAAAGTCATGCACAATATGATGGAAAACAGAAACTATTATCATTCAAAAATTATTATTTTTTTTCATCAAGTAAATAACAAGTTTCTGGATCCTTGTGATGCAAACAAAAAGTGGAATGCTAAAATATTTGGAATTAAAACGTTTTGCAACATATAATATGATCTTTTTTCCTAGTTTTTGATATGGATAAAATTGTCGCAATGCTCAGTTGTATCTTGTGCGATTTATATGTTTACATCCCCACCAATGAAAAGGACAGATACGTGTACCAAAAAGGATTAACAATCTTACCCTCCTCACTAACGCCAGACAGAGATGTCGCTTGATATCTCTCCTAAGATCCTTTGGTAGACACTGGACCAAACTCTCTTCGTCCACCCCACGTGTTTCCAACCACTTGTACTGATCATACCGTCTAACCCGCTCCCTAAGGTCCTGTGGGAGCAAGCGATGATGCATCCACTGCTCTGAATCACGCCTTTTAACCCTCATCTCCTCCAGCCGAATGGTAAGCGACTGAAGATAGGTCTGCAACAATACCAATATCCAGAATTTCATATTCTGCTTTTCATTCCAGTCTCTTCCACAGTGGCAAGATTTCGAAAGACATGCATCTAGAGAAATAGAAATGAAGCTAATATCCACAGTATATAGAAAATTTCACTCCCCTCCCATGTTCTCTCTCTCTCAATGAAAATTCCAAGAAAAAAAGAGAGAACAAATGCAGCAGACAGCAGAACTTGGGCATTTGAAGATTATAATTACTACATGGGGGTAGCTACACTGTTATTTTTTTCGAATTCTGTTCTTATTGGGCAGTTCACATCTTCTGTTCATCTCTAAATAAATACAAGCACAAAATTTTTGTTTCTAATGAGCATCCAACAAGGATTGATCTTGTTGACCAAATTCAAGGCTGCCTATATATGAAAATGCATCATCACCGGAAACATAATGCACCATCACCACACCATTACCAGAAACATCAGTAGTCTCCAAGCAAAACATATGATTCAACAAGTTTACCTGCATGTTGCCAATCAGAAGTGCAAAGAGGATGAGTCCAAGTATGGCTAGTGCTATGGAAAATATAACCTCCCCAGGATATGTGCTGGTTTGAAGTCCCTGGCCAAGTGTACTACAGAAAAAACAAGGAAATGCAGTCAAAATGTGGAAAATTTGTAATTATTTCTAACATTAGAAAAGCTTACTTCAAATTATAGCTCTAGTTTTCATGATAATGAGTGGATGGGGAACCATGGTTGCATTTTTTATTATTGGATGAAGTTAAATAGACTGGGAACTTTAAACTAATTGTCCATTTTTATTTTGTCATTCACACAAGTGATTCAGCTAAGATAGACAATGTTGGCATGTTGAATGGATGTTAGACAAAATTCATTAAGAAGTACAAATCACGAGTGTATTATTATGCTGAATGAATAACCTAGACAATGTTCATTACCCAAATTCTTAGTTTCATGGGTTTGAGGCTGCAGCTGATAATTTACGTGGACATATTGTTGCATTCAGAGGGCAAGGTGTGGCAGAAACAACAGATGCCATTTTAGATGCATGGATCTAAGTGGAAGTGTGGAACCACATGCGTTTGTAATCCCATGGTTTCAACTGTGTAAAATGTATGGTGGTCAATGAATATATAAGTTCAGATGACTATGGTCAATTAATGTCATGTGACTAAGATCAACCAACAAAAAGATAATACCAAACTGGGTATTGGCTTGGGTAATGCCTGGAGGAATTGCGGAGCCTTTTCTGCTTGGAGAAAACTAGGTGGCAGCCTGCAAATTACAGCTGTATGGACGATGGTCCCTATTTGCCTCATTTGGTGTATTTGGAATGGGAGAAAGTCCCTATTTGCCTCATTTTGTGTATTTAGAACTTTTGAAGACCGTGAGCAGACAGTGGAGGAGCTCAAGAACTTCCTTATCTATAATCTCTCTCTTTGCACTGTATCTATAAACTTTGATGAACTCAACTTGCATGAATTTTTAGTATCTTTCTCAGCTTCTAGATTGGTGTACCTCTTGTATACTCTGTGTACTTATCAATAAAATATCTAATAAGTATAAAAAAAAAAAAGTTACGCATCCAAATGCCAGATAAATATGAGCAGTGGCAGCACACCGTTACTACTACGTCATTCAGCAAAGAATTGGCATCAGTAATCTGAATGCACAAATAAGCAAAATTCCAAAAAGGGAAATACCAAACTGAAATGACTCCACACCAGGCAAAATAACCAACTCTCCTTTCATTTATAGAGCATCTCCTGAAGGGAAAAAAGAAACATTAACATACCTTAAATTCTGTAGCCCCCACCACAGACAGTAACAGTATTTAGAGACAAACTTCATGGATGAGACGACTTCAGATGACAAAGCATTTTTGAATATTCCAAAATCAAATGGTGAGTTATCATCTGCTGAGCAGTTTGAATCGAGCAGAGTCTGCCAGCTCGTCTCTCCCATGGTTTGCTTGCTGCAATACAATGATCTTTTGCAATCTTCTCTATCTGAACAAGCCTGCTGCCAGCACGCATCATTGCGTTCTACAGCTAAGAGGTACCAGAATGCCCCAACTATCTGCAAAGATTCATACACTGTATAGAAAATGTGTACTACAAATGGGTTGTTTCTTTCTTTATAGAATCAATATTAAAATCAAACAGACTACTGAAAACATAAGAGAGATTTAAATAGGATTGCAGATGCTTCTCTAAAATGAATTATTTTAACAGGAAATTAAATTGCGTGATAAGTTATTAAAGCTAAATGTCAGAGGAAATGTCATTCTTTTTCTTCAATATGATTTAATTGGAAGAAAAAAGGAAGAAGATTTAGGTACACAGGAAATGTACCTACTAAATGCACAATTTGAATTTAAAAAGTCCATAAAACTAGAAAGGAAGAAGAACACTGCTGAAGGCTATGATCCAATCATATAAGGATCCCAAAAACAAAGCCAAGATTACAGGCCAAGTTTAACAGGCATTGCAAGTATTGTTGCTGTCGTCGTCGTCATTAATATTATAAACTCAATCCAGATAGTCCCTAGGAGGAAAAATTGGATAGTTCCAAATTTTACTGCTTTTGCGACAACCAAGCGCTTCCAGCATGTTAGCAACCAGAGTTACTTGATACATGGAACAAAACATTCTAACAATCCAAGAGTTTCCTTCTTTTTTACCTCAATTTTATACCACCTTTCAAAGGCAACTTAAAGAGCTGATCAATACTAGAATCATGCTCAGATAAGCAAAAACAATCTAAAATTTTAATGCTTGTAGTTTAAGCTCAAAGAAAAGGACATTTTAGGGACTCGTATAAAACTTGCAGCTGATCTGCAATTCCTATGATCAAGCAACCTCCACTCATTGTACACATACATCAACAATTACCACGCCACACATCTTTCAACTGTAGACAATCGATCAGCATGACAAAAGCATCTTCATATGCTTCAAACAAAAGATCATACTTCTAGCAAAAAGATTCTCCCAGACCGAAGTCATTTAACTTGTTCCATTTTCCTCCATTTTATTAGTTTGAAGTTGATTATCTGTTATTGAACATTGAGGAGATATCTGGTTCGGGACTCGGGAGTTAGGCCCAACATTGCTCAATTAGTTTTTGACAGAAAGAAAATGTAGTTTAATTGAGAAAGAGGGCTGTTTTTACTTTGTTGTTGGCTACTTGAGTCTTGGTGTACATAACAGGGAAGTATGATGCTGTCTTTGAAGAACAATTCATGGCTCTCCTAATAGCCATTGAAGTTGGCCGCTCCACGGCCATGAAGTCAGCTGTTAGAAAGGAGGGAGAGTTGAAACGATTGCAATGCTCTATCAATTATGATAACGAGGGAACTTCGGGGAGAGATAGAACAAAAGGGAGGGACTCTACTTTTTGTTAATGAAGCCTAAAATACTGTCTTGGAATGTAAGAGGGATTAATGACATGAATAAACATTTTCACATTAGATCTCTTCTCCATAGTTGGAAAGTTGATATTGTTTGCCTACAAGAGACTAAATTGTGTGGTGTTGATAGAAGTATAATCCGCAGTTTGTGGGGTTGTTCATTTGTGGGGAGGTGTTATTTAGCTTCGTCGGGGGCTTCGGGAGGTGTGTTGGTAATGTGGGACAGGAGAGTGGTGGAGATGGTAGAGGATTGCATCGAGTCCTTTTCTATGGCTGTATCTTTTAGGAATACTGAGGATGGGTGGAGGTGGGCTCTTGCGGGTCTATATTCTTTATGGGATTTACCTTGGATTTTTTGTGGCGATTTCAACATTGTTCGGTTCCTTAGTGAGAAGGCAAGGACATCTACGTCGACAAGAGCGATGGAAAACTTTTCAGAGTTGATTTTTGAGTTGAATCTTGTGGATCTTCCTTTGGTAGAGGGGGGAGGGGTGCTATACTTGGTCCAATAGTCGAGGGTGGTCAAGGTTGGATAGATTTCTAGTATCCCCTTCGTGGGAGACGCGCTTTCCAGACTTATGTCAGAAAAGGTTGTCACGGGTATGTTCCGATCATTTTTCAATTTTGCTTGATTGTGGTGGCATTCATGGGGGTAGGCGTCCCTTCAAATTTGAGAATATGTGGTTGGAAGTTGATGGATTTGTGGAGAAGGTAAGGGCTTGGTGGGAAGCTTATTCTTTTGATGGAACACCTAGTTTTGTAGTGGCGGGCAAACTT
Source organism: Cyclocarya paliurus (assembly GCA_029856935.1). NCBI lineage: Eukaryota > Viridiplantae > Streptophyta > Magnoliopsida > Fagales > Juglandaceae > Cyclocarya > Cyclocarya paliurus. The sequence continues at coordinate 40,895,897 of CM056947.1, forward strand.
AAAGCTCTAAAGGTTGACTTAAAGAAGTGGAATGAAGAAGTATTTCGACATACAGAAGTGCAGAAAAATATACTTTAGGATGAGCTGCAAGTATTGGAAGAAGGGGAGGTGAATGAGGACTCTTTGTCAAGAAAGAATGTGGTGTACCACCAAAATTGAGAAAGTTTTGTTGATGGAGGAAATATCTTGGAGGAAATATCTTGGAGGCAAAAATCAAGGACGCTTTGGTTGAAGGAGGGAGATAAATGCACTAAGTTCTTTCACAAGGTGGCCAATTCTCATAGGCGCCACAACGCTATTGAAGTCCTTCATTCAGGCTCAAATGTGTTACAATCTCCCGAAGAGATCCAAGCCTAAATAGTGTAGTACTATGAGGAGCTCCTAGCTGAAAAAGTAGAGTGTGCCCCAAACTTGATGGTTTAATTTTTGACCAGCTCAATTCAGAGGTAGCAAGTGGTTAGAGAGGCCATTTGTCGAAGAGGAGGTGCATCTAGTAGTGAGAGGTATGTGCAAAGATAAAGCCCCGGGCCCAGATGGTTTTTCTATGGCTATCTTTCAAGAGTGTTGGGAGATAGTGAAGGAGGAAGTGATGTAGATTTTCCATGCTTTTCATTCTAATCTTAAGTTTGAGAAGTCATTAAATGCTACTTTCATTGCTCTTATCCCAAAGATAGTTGGTGCCCATGATTTGAAAGACTTCCGGCCTATTAGCTTGGTAGGTGGGATCTAATTTCAAAGGTGTTAGCTAATCGCATAAGTTTGGTGATGGACAAACTCATTTCCAAACCTCAAAATGCTTTTGTTCGGGGTCGGCAAATTTTGGACTCCGTTTTGATAGCAGATGAGTATTTGGACAGCCGGTTAAGAGAAGGCATTCCGGGAGTCCTTTGCAAGTTAGACATGGAAAAGGCTTATGATCATGTGTGTTGGGATTTCCTATTCTATATGTTGAGAATATGTGGTTTTGGAAACAGGTGGTGCGAATGGATTAAACACTGTGTTTCGACCGCTTGGTTTTCTGTTTTAGTCAACAGAAAATCTTGTGGTTTTTTCAGTCTTTGAGGGGTTTGCGAAGGGTATCTACTATCACCATTCCTCTTTGTTTTAGTAATGGAGGCTTTGAGCCGCATGGTGGAGGCTGCCGTTAGGGGGGGATTTATTATTGATTTTTCGGTGGGCAACAACAGTAATGGTGTCAGTTTCATTTCTTACTTATTATTTGCGGATGATACGCTAATCTTCTGTGACACTGTTAGCGACTAGATTCAAGCTCTAAGAGTGGTTTTGTTGTGTTTTGAAGTTGTTTCGGGACTTGAGGTGAACTTGGGGAAGTCGGAATTGGTACCGGTGGGGGTTGTGAGTGATATTGCTTTTCTAGCAGAGTTGTTGGGCTGTAAAATTGCTTCACTTCCTATGAAATATCTTGGACTCTCCTTGGGGTTGTCATTTAAAGCAAAGAGCATTTGGAATGGGGTGGTAGAAAAGATTGAGAAAAGATTATCGGGGTGGAAGCGGCTATATCTATCAAAAGGGGAGAGGTTAACACTTATTAAAAGTACCATTTCCAACCTTCCTACTTACTATCTTTCCCTCTTTCCATTACCGGTGGGAGTGGCTAACCGTATTGAAAAGTTGTTTAGAGCTTTCTTGTGGGGTGGCATGGGAGAGGAAATCAAATTTCACCTTGTAAGTTGGCAAAGGGTGTGCGATTGCGAATGGGGGATTAGGGATGTGAAACTTGAGCATCTTCAACAAGGTCCTTCTTGGTAAGTGGTTGTGGAGGTATCAAATGGAAGGGAACTCGTTGTGGAGAGAAGTAATTGAACACAAGTATGGTAGTGAGTGGGGGGGATGGTGTACTAAGGAGGGTAGGGGGTCATATGGAGTAAGCCTATGGAAATTTATTAGAAAGTGGTGGAACACCTTTGAAAAACATATTAGGTTTGGAGTGGGTGATGGAGCAAGAATCAGCTTTTGGTTCGATGCTTGGAGTGGGGAGAGCCTTCTTTTCATTGTCTTTCCAGTTGCATTTAACATGGCTGGAAATCAGCAAGCGGCAGTTTCAGATTTGCTGTGTTGTGCCAATGGGACAGTAACTTGGAATGTCACTTTTACTAGAAATGCTCAGAATTGGGAACTTGATGAGATGGCAGCCTTTTATAGTTACTTGTATTTAGCAAAGGTAGGAGGAAATTGGGGTGACCGTATGTTGGGGATTCACACGGGGAGAAAAAAGTTTACTGTTAAATCCTTTTACACGGCTTTGACAGTCCAACAACCCACTTTCTTCCAGTGGAAAGAGTATTTGGAAGGCACTGGCTCTGTCTAAAGTTGCGTTTTTTATTTGGACAACCACTCTTGGAAAGATTTTGACGGTTGATAATTTAAGGAAGCGGGGTATGGTGGTCATGGAGTGGTGCTACGTGTAAAAGGAATAGAGAATCGATAGATCAGTTGCTTTTACATTGTGAGGTGGCAGGGGAATTATGGGCTGGTATCCTTGATAGAGCTGGACTGAGTTAGGTAATGCCTAAGAGTGTGGTGGAATTACTAGCGTTCTAGAACAAGAGGCATATCAGTGCACAATTGGCAGCAGCGTGGCGTATGATACCTTTGTGCTTAATGTGGTGTCTATGGTTAGAAATGAATGGTAGGTGTTTTAACAACAAGGAGCGTGCAGTGGGGGAAATTTGAAATTTTTTTATACTCTCTCTTTTACAGCTGTTCTCTGCTATTGTATTGAAGGGTGGGAATGTCCATGAGTTTCTATCTTCTTTCAGTTCACTAGAATGTAATTACGTGTCTCACTTTGTATACTTCATGTGTACTTGGGCATTCCCTAGTTTCATTCTATTCAATAAAGCTACTTATTTACTTATCAAAAAAATGTATTAGTAATTTGGTGGTGAAGTTCTTAGAAGTACAAAAAATTTAACACCCAACATGAAAAACTCAAATAAGACAACATTGTGAGAAGTTAAACTCTTTAATAGCTTTGGCCACACCTCATTATTGAACCATATAATGGTGCAGATGCTACAAAATATCTGAAGGATGACAAGATATTTGTAATGAATGGTGATGATGTGTTGGAGTTATTCTAGTTTTTTCTATCTTTTTAGCTTCTGTATGTAGGTATTTCCTTTAAATACTTCCTGTGTACTTGGGCTATGCCTATTCTTGGTAATAAAACTCTTATTAATATATATATATATATATATATAAATAGATATTCTCCACCTTTACAGAATTTGAGCTGGATTCAAAATGTGGGTGTCGTAAGATCCTCATCCTATATTAGAATGCATTGTCTGTAAGCAAAAGTCAATTTACCACTAAATGTTAGTTCTTCGATTGTTTGCAATAAACAAATGAAATAACCAAAGTGGGTAGGGAGAAGAATCACATAAAGTGTTCTTAAAGTTCAAGGTAATGTTGCAGGTCCTCTTCCTTGGCCTCTTCTCCGAAATGGGTTCAAAGATGGCAGATTATAAGTTCTATAATGAGTTTCTCAGCCTAAATTGAAATTGCATGCAATCAAATACTACAAAAGTTAGGCACATGTCACTATGAAAATGAATCCCAGCCCTGGAAGGAAAAAAAAAAAAAACAAAACAAAATCCTAACAAATAAAATCATTCTTGCATATTTTACTCATCTTTTTTTATAAGTAAAATAAAAATGTTTTACTCAAACATATACTACATAACCTGTCGTCGTGTTTTTTTCTGGGACAAATTACCGAACATAAAAGAATAAAACTATATAAATTGGATAGTTAGTAATTAATATAAAAATTTGGTGCATTGGGGTATGATTCCCAAAATTTTAGAAACAATTTTTCTCTGTTGTTTGTTTGAGAAAAAAAAATCAACACTCTAGTTTGGGCTCACTTAGGGAAGGACGAAATTATGGTGCAGTTTTCTTGACCTGGGGCTGTGCAATTATATTTAGAAGCCACTTGACAATATGGCCTCAACTAAATTAATATTTCTGAGTTAACGGCAAATCTTCTTGGCTATAAATCCAAGAATGATTCTTTTGCTACATTGGATGTGAATCAATTGCCTTTGTTTTGTCTTCTTTGTTTGATAAATCATAATGGGCGTTAGCTTCACTCTGTAATTCTGCCAGAATTATATCAATGCATTGTTTGTTTAGATATGTTTATTTGCTGGTCCTACTTCATTCCCAGTGTTTGCTTTTACATTGAGAATTTCATGAGATCTTTTCCAACATATTCCATAGAATAATTGATCTAAAATACTTCTTAAATGTCAAATAAAGCAGGAAATGCACCGCGTGGAAGGTCTCTCGCTCAATGGATCAAAGGTACGCCGGGGTAACAGGCTGATGCAATTGCTGTATGATTATAAATATGTACCCGGTTGAAAATAATGTATCTTCTGCAGTAAAAAGTTTTCTTTCCATGCCAAACCATGCTTTTTCTTACAAATATATATTTTCAATATTTTGATATTAGCTAAAATCAATTAGATAAACAATACCAAACCAAAAAGAAACTTACATGACTAGCGAGCATGTATAGTAGCAAGTAATATGCAGCACCTGCCCAAGCCGTTTCAGCAAATACACCGGCTGTCCTTTTAAGTTCTGAAGTTAAAGGTAATATTCGAAGAAATCTGGGAAAATATTGAAGTAAGACAATGAAAAACAAGGCCTGTTTTGTAGCCATTACATCTGAACCTTCTGAATTCTGAAGAAATCTCCAAACCACAATCTGCAAGGTTTGAGAAATGATGAAAAAAAAGGATTTAGTCTTGATGTTCTTTTAACACTGCAAATATTCAAGTAGGAAGTCATAAATTTACAACGCAACACACTTTTTAGAACTCTACTGATTTCTATTCTAGCACATCTTAAAGGAGCAATGAAAAAGCATCCTATACAGACACCAAAATTCACTTGAGGTAAACAACACATCATGAAAATGGGGCCAAAAATTCCAGCTACATCTTGGCCGAAAAAATCTAGTGAGATCATGTCATTGGGGCATGCCAGTGGACACAAGTAAAAAGGACTATCTCATTTAATTTTAGGCGTTTGACATATGAGAAGCTCCACAATTTTCGAGTGAGGGTATTTAACATCCAACCCAGAAGCTTGAACTATTCAGTCAAGAAGCCCAGCTAGTACATAAACCGATATCAAATATGAAACTTGAGCAATAGAAGACTTCTCTTAACATTCCCCTCTCACACCCAGGCCCAATAGATATAGAATCTAACGAATTCACAAACAAACAGGATCAAATGAAACAGCGACCAACAAGACTAGCAAGTGGAGCCAAAGAACAAATAAACAAAATAAACAGAGAAGGCTCTAATACAATGTTAGAGGCACAAAGAGCACATATACCCATATCAAATAAAAAACTCAATCATTGTAAAACTTCTCTCATTGAAAGATTTAAAAAAAAAAAAAATTCAGTAAAAGCAATCATTTTCATATATCTCTCCATTATATTTTTAGAATAGAAGTCTTGTAGATGGATGAAAATATTATTAATTATGCAAAAAAAGGGGGAAATAGTAATTACTCTACATAAAATAAAACACTTCAGCAGCAAAAAGTGAAATGTGATGTATTGGGAATGACTGCAACGTAAAATAAAAGGAACATTGTTGACATAATAAAGTGTGTATCACTGCAAATTCACTCAGTCCAAATATAAAATTAAGGTAAACAAGGAAAACTAAATAATTAAGTAATACACTACATGGTTCTCATGGAAATCATGATGAAACAACAGTCAGCTTAACTGTTTTTACTGTATATTGCATCACAATTGTATAATTTCAACAGCATACAAACAAAGATGCAAAATGCAGAGTGTTTTTTTTCCCTTTTTTTTATAAAGAAGATCAGTTTTATTAATGAGTGAAAAGGCACTATCCAAGTACATGGGGAGAAAGTATGAATGGGGTGGAAGCATGCAGCCTAGTGAATAGATAAATGGAATCAAAGTAGATGAACTTCTGAACCTGTGGTAGGGGTAGCACAGAAATAAAATCAATGATAAAGAACCGCCGCAGGTATCGCCGGGCTATTTGTGCAGGATCTATCACAAGTTCACCCCGTCCAAAAACCCGGGACGATGGGGCAATATAAGCTGTTCGGAATTTAAGGGCCACGTGAATGAGATAAAAAGTGTCGAAAATTGTCCGCAATGTAGTAACTGTGATAGCTAACTTTCGATCTATACCAATGCAAGCTGAAGATCGATTAATGACCGGAAGATAATAAAAAAGTGGATCCACAGATACAGCCAAAATGCATGATATGACAGAGAGTTTATTCCAGAAAAGGAGGAGTTTGTCTTGAGGATCAAATATCTTCTTCTCTGAAACTTTAAGATCTTCTGGAAAAATGGCATGAGAAACCCCAAATCCAAGTGATCGACCAATTGACTTAAGCCCTTCAGATCCCTTTCTCATTCCCCTCTTAAACGATCTAGATGTTCCATCTCTTGGATGAGCAGCATGGCGAAATCCATCAACATCAAACCCACATTTATTTACTCCAGTATTAGAAGATGATGATAATGTAGAATCCAAGTCATCCAACCTGGGAAAAAAAAGTGCCACCATTCACGAAATAAGATGCTTCTTATACCATAACAGAAAAAAATGAAGCTCATACACAATCACAATCAACAACGTTTTTTTGATAAGTAGATACCAAAAATTTCATTAAAAAGAGCACTACGGCCTACGGGCACAACCGAAATTCATAGGAAGTATGCAAAGGACATACACCCGGCCAAGACAAGCAAGAAGAACAAGCATTCAAAAGAGTTGTAGAACATTAGAAGAGAGTGCTGTTGTGGGCGTTTGGATAATCATAAGAAGATGGGAGCAACTCTTGCAGCATTCTCTAACCACGAGTGATTTTCAATAAATAATGGGAGAGGTTCGAGCAGGGATACAATAACCCTGGTTTTTTACACGATCACAATCCATTGTATGACTTAAGCAACATCTAAGTTTTTTTTCTCCTTTTATTACTATTAAGTATATCTACAACCTATTGTATAATTCCAGTGTACTTGGATTGTGCTCCTTTGCGCTTTGATTAAAATTTACCTAACAAAAAAATATCTACAACGGTGAAGGCGAGTATCAAAAGTTGTATAATGGAATTGAAACTGGCCTTGGTCAACAAATGAAAGCAATAAACAGATAAAAAATGATTGAATTGAAAATAAATTTGGAAGTTTCAAACAAAACTCAAAGCCTTTCCATCATCCCATGAACCACAAGAACTTTGCATAAAACTTTACATAGTTTTTTAAAAAAAGGGAAGATTCAACTTACTTGTGTAAAAACAGCTACGAGTTACAAGTGATTGAAAACAACTTCTGCTCTAAAAAAGTTTTAACTCTACTATTGCAATTTATGCATAATTATACCCATAAAAAACAGAAATAACTGGCAAAGAGATCTCATACCCAGCAATTTCAGAAAGTAAAACTTGCATATGTACCAACATGTGATAGCTAACTCGCATGGTCATTTTATAAACTTTCCAAAAAGATATTTTCAGACGATATAAAAACCCGGTAAAAATAAAACATGCTCTCTTTTATAAGTACACATCATTTCTCAATATATAAACAGACCAACTTTCTTCTGTTTCATAAATTTACAGCAATAATTGTGCGAAGAACTAATTAGGTACCTAACAAACTTCTCGCGCTGGCCACCCATGTATTTTGACCTAATAACCACAGTCCAACATTCCTTACAACATTAAAAAACCTGCAACCAATGAAATAATTCATATTAAAATGCAAACTGATCAGCTGATCAAATTAATCAAATCCACCTAAAAGCTTGGGCTGTACAACAAGTTTAAGACCAAGCGGCCAGGGGAATATGACACTAGAAACTCTTTAATTTCCAACCACAAACTCAAGACTTCTGTACCTCTTGGTAACCTAAAAATTTCAAGCTAATTAAGCCAATGAGTTGACACAAATGCCTTGCATTTGTAGTGGAAGAAATAAGAGATGCAGCATAGGGAGATGAAAACTTCCAGGACTCTTATATAATAGTGTTTCAAAAGTTCGCCAACCTACGTGTTTGATAGATTGCCACAGCGAATAAGAGCATCCAGTTAGATAAATCACGATTTTAATTATCATACATTAAGTTGGAACTAAAGTCAGTTAGCTATCTAGTAAAAGAAAAAAAAAATCTATTTTCTCCATTTTCCAAAGCCAAAGTTATCATGCATTGAAACCAAATAGTCCAATTAGCACGTTCACATGTTTTTCTATACAAGATACAAATTATCTTGAAGTCTCCGTGTAAGGAAACTTTCGAGAGTGTGGTGCACGAGACCGGGATTTACTCTGCAGGAGTGGGTCCGAAGGACCCTGCCTTGGAGAGGTTCCCGACATAAAAAATAAAATAAAATAAAATTCTTGAAGTCAAAGCAAAATCATGTCAAATTAAAAGCCGCAACTTTTACAAAATCATTTCCAACACGTTCAAATAGGGCACTCAAATGCAGTAAACCTCAATCATATACTTACAAAAGCCGATTCCTTTAGCTTTGCCATTCTTAAAAGCATATCCAACTATTGGCACTACGTTGACCACTGGATTTCAATAATTACATCTAGAATAAAAAGGAAAAGGGCATAACAAGAGTGATTATGGCCAAAACAAAATCGTCTTTAAGATTACGACTATACTTCTCCAAACCTTCCCAAAACAGCTCCAAAAACTAATCTACTTCTAACACTCACCCAATAAAGGTACACTAAAAACTTAAAATCCGACGCAAAATTCCATTTTGAAAAACTATATATAGAAGTAAAAACATATACACATATGTATATATGATAGCAACTGAAATCGGATGGCAAAGCGAGAGACGGAGAGAGGGATTAAAGAGGCGTACTGTGAATCTCTCGAGCTAATCTAGCTCATCTTCTGAAGTGGGAAAAGAAAAAACAAAGATTGGACGGAGAGAGAGAGAGAGATATTTGTAAGCGAATAAATAAACATGAAAGAAAAGAAACGGCCGAGACGGAGTCAAAGGATCTTCTATAGAAGTGGGAAATTACTACCTTAAGTATTGTCTTGTTCATATTAATGATAATTATTTCGTTGAAACATACTTTAAACTAGAAACAATTATTAGATATTTCGGAAATAAGGATGAAAATAATATTTTCAACCAGGTAATAGATTGTGTAATTAAAATTTATTTTTATATGTACTAATTTTTAATTAAGAGAAATCTACAAAAAGTATGCCGCCTTTTAAAAGGGAAGTGCATGCATAAAGAGATCTTATAAAAATAAATTTATAAACTGGCATAACGTCATATGATACATTAAATCTATTTTACAATAAAAGTAACTTTACAATCTAACGTACTATATTGAACCACGTCAGTTTATAAATTTATTTTGTAGGATCTCTGTGTCTAAAATATTTCTGTTTTTAAAATAAAGAGATTAGATTTTTTAAAAAAGAGTAATACTAGACACTGAGTGTCCAAAATGTAGATTTTTTGAAAAAAAAAAATATACTTCATCCCAAAAAAAATCCGCTTTTTCAGTAGAGGTCTCTTTGTTTTTTTAAAAGATCCGTACATAACTTGCAAATCTTAAACTTATATCTAACCTTACTCCATTACTAAAACCGGAAAAATCGAATTTACACTACTAGAGTATCTCTCTTACAGTTTAGGATAAGGATGACTAAAAGGTCACTTTTTACATAAACTTCTGTAATAAAATAACTGAAAAAAGGAGCAACTTTTTTAAGAAGTTTTGAACAAGATGATCTTTTCTTCCACAGCTTTTGTGCTCGGGAAACCGAGATGTCAAAATATATTTGCCAGTTTGTTTATTAACAAAAAAGACATTGCAGATGTAAAAGCTTGCAATATTAGCTAATGTGTGTATATATATCTATATATAAATATGCATTTTAAATTTATATAAATGTAATAAATCTCAATAATAAGTGATGCGTTTATACACCAACTTATAAGTAACATATTTCAATTAAATAATTCGATCCAAGTATCCCACATCTGTTCCGTACCCAAGGAGGAGGAAAATGATTATGAGAGAAGATATTTACAATTATAGAATATATAAACGTCGATCAAAAAGTAAATATGAGACTCATATAAAAAAATAAATTTTTTATTAGTAGACTCCACACTTTTTAAAATGAAATGTGCAGTACTTGTATAATTCATGACTGTATCTAGCATTATTCAATAATTATATATATATATATTTAATTTTCTTGATTTCATGATCGATATTTATTGGATTGTGTTTATCTTGGTTGGTACAGGGCACCTGAGCCCCACATCTCCAGCTGTCCATTTGTATATCTTTGCAGGCACAGCTTGTATTCACAATGACCAACACAAATATAATGGTCGATAATTTTGGGCTAGCTTTCCAAATGTTTAACTGCAGTAGGTCACAGAATTGAATCATCAACAAGAAGAGTAAAGATGGCAACCAAACACGATTCTAAATTTACATGTATCTGCATTTCTTTTGAATGATCATTCCCAACATAAAAGCTGTTACAAACTCAATAAATGTATCTGATATCTCTGAAAACCACCTCAAAATGCTTGAATTGATACAGCAGAAAAAAAGCCACCCGTTATGAGCTCCATATATGTATCAGACCGCTCTGAAACTTCTGAGGGTGCGGTGTACGGGACCGGAGTTTACTCTGTAAGGGTGGGTCTGAAGGGTTCCTGCCTTGGAGTGGTTCCCCGAAAAAAAAAAAAAAAAAAAAAAAAAGAGTATCAGACTGCTCTGAAAGCAATCTCAAAATGCTTGAACTGACAGGCACAGATAGGAACTATTACAGGCACAACCAGTTCCAACTCGGTAAGACGACAGTGTTTTGGTATTAGTCTGTAGGAAAGAAGCGGCACCCTCAGATTTAATTCAAAGCAGTGCCTTGGGTGATGGTAACAATTAAATCAGACAAGAAGTAGGGATATTTAATTTATACCTTCCCTTTTCTCCACGTTTTGGATTAAGTAATAGGCCATTGAAATCAAACAGAACTCGCTGCAGTTGATATCCCGTCATTGGTGATTAAGCTCATCTGAAATTGTTTTTCTAGCCTCATTGCATAGTACTTCTGGATCACTTCCTTCTATAGGTTTATGAATAACAACTTTAACACAACCTAAATTCAAGATACTTTCCATTCCTGGAGGCATGATTTTCCCAGTTCCCTTAAGTGTAATAGGTACCACTGGCACCTTGGTTTTGGCTGCGACACTGAACGCACCTTTCTACATACAACAGCAAGATAAAACAATAAAATTCAGGGGAAAAAAAATACTTGAAAGAACAGACTAGGGTCAAATTGGAAATAATAACTGTATATCTTGAAAAAATATTAAGTGGTTCTTATAACAGCCACAGACATGACCCCTTCACATTCAGCAAGAAGAAGCACAAAAGCAAATCAACACATGCAGGTGTGTTGTAACTGTGATAGGACTGTAATCTATGCTTTATTTTGGTGGCAGAAAAATTGAAAGAACTATATTTCTTTCTTTTTTCTCCATGATCCTAAACCGCTGGACACAGCATATGACCTTTACATCTCTGGTTTCCCTGAATGATAACCTTGAAAGCACCTTGAACTCACCTTGAAAGCACCTAGTTTTCCATCTTTACTCCGTGTTCCCTCAGGGAAGAAAAACACAGAGGCCCCTTTCACTGTAAGATTCATGCATCGCTTAAGACACTCCTACACGAGGAAAAGCCAACTGAATTTAAGAATTACACTCTGAGAGTAAGAGAATAACTTCATGTCGGCAAAATGGGGAAAAAAGAGAGAGAAGGAATTTACCATAATTTAGCTGTGGTGAATTTCCATCTAACCTAGATATTCTAAATGAAAACAACTGCAATCAGAAACAATCTAAAAAAGGAAAGGAACTACCAACTGGCTTCTACTGTCCATGCGCTTCAGAGGGATAGCACCCATCAGAAACATGGCCCACCCAATAATTGGATAGAGGAATATTGAAGTCTTGCTGATGAACTTAAAGCTTCCTCCAATAGTGAGAAGAGTATAGATGTCGAGGAAGCTCTGGTGGTTGGAAACATATACTGCAGGAATATCAGGAGGTGGCAGATTCTCCAATCCCTCATACTTGATTTTGACAAATGGAGCGACAGTTAAAGTGGCCCAAGTTTTGGCAATCAAATGATGAAATCTTCTTCGGTGCCGGTCAAACAAGAGAACAAATGGATGAGCCAACAGCATCAGCACAAACAGAAAGATGGCGTTGAAAGCAGTGATAGCATAAAAGCATATTCCTCTAACTTTTGAGCCCAACTTAAGGTCTGCACTTCAGAGATTTTTAAGAGCG